>CM059583.1:192487500-193087500 GCA_030407085.1 Trichopria drosophilae
AATAATATTAAAATTAACATTAAATGTAAAATAACGAATTCATTCGATTAGTTTGAACCAGTCCCGTAACGCAATAAATATTATTTTTTATAATGATAAAATAAGTAAATCAAAATTTAAATCCGATATTGATTTTATGCTCGACCATGTATAAATATAAATATACCTAGAAAATAACGATGTTAATATTGCAATATTCTTTTAATTGGCATAACTAATTCACTATAATGACAGAATCTTGTCTGCTCTATTAAAATTATTGCACATTTTTTATTATTTGGTAAAAATATCAACTTTTTTGTTAAGGAAGGCCTGTTAAAGTGGAAAGATTGGATGCGTCGGAATAAAATAAGTATTTTTTAATTTAGTATTTTGAAGTGTTCATTAAAATATAGTTGAAATTTGTTAATATTACCTGCTAATAAAGCAAATGTCTTACTTCAATGTATGCAATCAATTCTGGAGAAATTAAACAATAATCTGAATTAAATATATAATCAGTTTTAATTTCTTAAATTACAAAATAAACAACTTTGGATCATATATAGTTTCTTTGTATATATAGAATTCGAACTGAATTTACTGAAATACTAAAATTACTTATTAATAAAATATTTTTTTTTATTACTCATTTGCAGAATTACAACTCAAGTTGCTTCAGTTAAGCCTGCGAAAATATAAAAATGACGACTTATAAATCCCAATTTACATTAAAGAAACTATTAGGTACGAATACAAATTAGAATACTATATGATATACATTAGTTCTTTATACGTGACTGTAATGCATAATTCAGAAAAAAAAAATTAATAGACGACCAGACATTTATGAATTATTGGGTTTTCACTTAGATCAGTGAAATATTACAATAAAAAAGTCAAAGTAATCATTTCATTTAAAGTAAGCTTATATATGCTAATTTCATTAGAAAACTGGGATTCAGAAAATTACAATATGTAATTGGTTAAAATTGAATAAAAACGAACAAAAAATTATTCACATTTTAATAGCAGAAATTAATGTTGCATAACAATATCTAATAATTTATTGTTGGTAGGCATAATGTAACGAATTGTAAGTTAAAGTGAAACTGAATGAAGTATATAGACTAAAATCGCCCAAAAGTTCTTAAAAAGTGTTATCATGACGTAGATTGAATATAGCTATTGAAATATAAAATATCGTCAAACCAAAAAAACTTTTTTTTATTTTGAATTTTAAAGCTGTTTGTCATCATTACAGGTAAAAATATAATTGTATCGACTATTTTAAGCACGAATTTCAACTTGCAAATTGCGTAGTCACGTTTCGCGTACATATATTGAAAATTTACAGCAGCAGTTATAACATTGAATATTTTATGTTAGGAATTAATTTTAAAAAAATTGTTGTCTTTTTTTCACTTTCTATTTGAACTTGGCGTAAAGAAAATGATTTCTTCTAGTAATTTGTACGATAAAACATGTTTTAACATGCTTTATGTCGTAATACAAAGTAATTAACATATTAACATTTTTCTTTATATAAATAAATTATACGAAAATTGAATCAATACATTATTCTTCTTTATATTTTCAAGAAAATAATAGTTACTTGCCCATTAATCAACAATATAATCGTCTACTATTTTATGTACACGTTTACCAAATTTGGTATTGCAACTATTCGAGTCATATTCCAAATATGCCTCTTGAAAGAGTTTTCCTTGACGAGGCATGCCAGACGTCCACTGTATACGGAAGGATGCCATTCGTGGAATGCAGACCTTAAGGTTGTGGTAGACCTGGGATATGTTGTGGTAGTCACTGATCGGTATTCCGGTTCATGCTGTCAAATTGCTGGTCAATTTTTCGTAATCGGCTTGTTCACTTTAAATCAGTTCATTTTAGACGAGGGTCACATTTTTGACAAGTTGTTATACATCTTTAGTATTTGGTGTTTCTATTTTTTCTTACCTTCAACACACTAATGACTCTCTTTAAAATTCGTAATATCTGCAAAAAGTGCGGATTTTGTAAGTGATAGTAAAAATGTTGAGAACGTTGTCAATACCAATACAATATTTTCATTTCTTAACAGTGCAGCAAATTTAAAAATTTGTTTTTAAAACTGCAAAACTTACCCTAAAGATTCTATTATCTTTATATATAATTATCACTTTTTAATAATGAATGGTTTCGACATTTTTAGTCAAAAATTATGTCACTAATAATAGGACTGCAACTCAATCGCCGAAAGTTTTCTAAAACGTGAGTAACCCACTGAAAATAAACTGAAAGAAACATGTAATATCGAAAGTACATACTGGTACATGTAGCACTGAAATTATGTTTTATTTTTTGTTCCAAGTGAGTAATTAATAAAAATGAACAACTGTGTGTGAGAGGTGGATTTTTACAAAACGTTCTGCTCTTTACGGTAATATTTTCTATTTTTTATTTAATATTTAATATTTTCGCTTGAAACTTAATTTTTAAAGTTTATCTAATATTTATGAATTTTTCATCCTTTTGAAGTCTGGTGTCTTGAAAATTCGGTTTTTCAAACTCGGTTTTTGTCTCGTCTTGGGTGCATGTCAAATAACCAATTTCAAAAATCCGAAACATTAACAAATCGACGTTTAAAAAGCTGACGTTGTTGTTTTTATGAATATTACAGCTTTATGACTCATTGGCTTTTTAACAGTCATTGTTTTGTGAGTGTCGGCTTTTTAAATGTCGATTTTTCAATGTTTCCGATTTTTGAAATTCGGTTTTTTGACATGTGCCTCTTGTCTTTGCTTCCCTTTTTCTTAAATTTTTTTAAGTACAATTTTTATCAATATATACTAATACTTACTTTCGATATTAAATGCTTTCAATGAGTTACTTTGAGTTGGTGCAAAAAATGAATTCAGAAAAAAAAGCTTGTTTAAACAACTTGCTTTATACAAAAAGTATTGTAGACAGTGATTAGCTGCTCATACGATCTCCTAAATGCTGAAGTATTCAATATAATAAAATGAATGATACAATTGAATTAGTAATACAAACGCAAATTTTAAATTTAGTAGAATGGAGCTAATAAATGGCGATAAGTAAAAAAAGCTTTTTTACTTATCATTAGTAAGTTATTACCAAGGGATTCCCAATGGGAATTTTAGGTGTTCGAAGTAACATTGATATAGAACAGAATTTTTTTCATTTTTAATTAGTTTTGAAAGAATTGACGACGTAGCAACTTCTTAATAAAAAAAAAAGGTACGGTTCTCAAAAGACCATCATACAGGAAAAGTTAATTATAAGCTATTTAATATTTATGAAAAACAAAACGAAATATTAATATAATTAAAATATTTACGAAATCCTCCACTTGAGAGAAAGAAATTTGGGTAGATATTCTTAAATAGATAAATTTTATATGCAAAACTTAATTACAATATATGGCAAATTAATTTGATTTTAAATACATTTAAATTAAACACATTTATAGTTAATAAATTATGATATTTACTGTAATTTGTAAAAACCATTCTTAAACTGACAATTCTAGTAATTGGAAGCATAAAAGGCAATCAATTCTGTGATGTAAAATCTCACTACAAATCACTAAATAGCCTCTAAAATAAAAGGGTCAATCTAACCACAAAATAGAAATAAAATTAGTATTTGTCTAATATGAAAGGTTACACGATACTTCTCGTATCGATTGAAAAAATGTGTACGTGTTCCTATGTGACATATTTTAGTGTATATAGAATTTATAATTTGATGAACTTGAAAAGTATCTTAATGCACTAAATTTGCTTAATCATTGTATAGAAACTACATTTAAATAAATGACAATTTAAGTGTTTAATAAAAAAAAGTTTTTAATCACCGGAAGATAAAGTAACGGCAATGAAATCCGTTTTAAGTAAATAGTTTTTCATATCCTTTACGGCTGGATTCTCTTTGTCAATACAAAAACTTTGTACAAAAACTGAAATTGATATTAATGACTATAGAGAATATGCAGAAGGCAGTGATACATTTATTTATCATATTCTAAAAAACCGTCTGAGAATAACATTCAACAACTACATATTTATAAGTATTCAAATACATCTCATGTGTATCATCTTTACAATGGAATGGCTTAGTATCAACACTGACCTATCCAACACAATAATTTGCAAGAAAATGAGAAAACATTACACGACAACGATGGAATTTGCATTTTGTTATCTTTCCTATTACCACAATTATACTCAGAATAATATTGATAGAATTATTGCGATTCAGTCAGTGTGTGCTTTCAATTTACCTTTGATGCATTTTGTAATTATCATTTCCTTGCAAGATTATAACTAAATTGGCATGCAGCACACGTTGCAGTGAATTCCAAACTGTAATATTACCACAACGCTTGATACTATATTACACGCGATTATGTATTATTAAAAAAATTAATATAGCAGGAATTTGATATAATTACTGTTCTTTAATTTGCCTTCAATCGTAGAAGTAGTGCTGCTGCTCAACTTTTTGCCTCGTGAAAATGACGAAATACGAACTCTGAATTTCATGGGTTTAATTCAGTGCATCATAGCGTAACAAATGGGGACCTTGAAATTCTAGCGACACTTCTATTCACACTATATAATTTGTTTAAGTGGGTTGTTTCCGTAATGAAGGTGTAGTGGTTTTACTCTCTTCCAATGACAAGAATATGTCCACTAAGTAATTTCACTATTTAGAAATAGTTTTTTGCAAATTCGTAATTATTGTAATATTGACGAGAAAAGCATGCAAATGATAATTTCATTCAACGTTTTGCTAAAGTGGGTACATTTGTCTTCATCACTTTCGACAAAAGAAAGTCTAGAAGTTTTCTTGTGTATGGAAAAAAGCTATTAAATAATTAGCCGATTTAAAAGTAACCACTTTTAACATTTTCATCACTGAAAATGTCGAGAGTTTTTATCCAAAGTTTTAGAAATCAAAAGATCCTCCCTCTGCAACCTCAATAAGAAATGAGAGCCAGTGTCTGAGTATAGTAATCTTAAAATTAGTTCAAAATAAAATTTTCAAATATAATAGATAAGGGCCGTCCAAAACAATTAAAACAATAATTAATACTGAATAAATAAATCATTAAATGATAAGTAATAAATCAATTTTAAATTATACTTTTTGTCAAAACATTCCTAAATCAATTAGTTCACTACTTTATTCGAATTACTGAGGTATTCAATGTTTAAACACAAAACGCAGAACTATATTATTATAACAAAAAATTATAGTATCTTGTTCTGATTTCTAAGAGAAAACCATCCAAGAAATCCATATACTATAAAAACAAGTAACCTTGTGGAAACTACGACAGCTTTAGTAGTTTTCATACCTGCATTACGTTAATCTAGCTACATTTTAGTTAATCCAACTTTTGTTAAGTTATTTAAAACTGTATGCAGATATAAAAACTACAATATTAGTTTCCACTGGGTAATTGATGATTTAGTTAAATTTATTAAATACTTTTCTGGCAGTGTATATTTTTATGTAAGTCAATTTTATACTACTGAATTTAATATTTATTTACTAGTCATTCATTTTTATTTGTCGACAAATTTCATTATATTCTGTTACCCTATTAATTAATGATTATTATTACTCAAAATAATCTAAAAAAACATGATTGTGATTAATTATTAACAATTTAATGGATGTTTCAATGTTCAATCTCATTAAAATTACAAATAAAAGTAAATTTTTTTGTAATTTCTAATATAATTTGCGTTTTTTATGTTACTATTATTACTTTAGGAACTATTCCTTTCGTGGAACATGCCTTATTTTGGAACATAAAATTTAAAAATATATCTCATTCATAACGTAATTACAATTTTAAATGAAAAAAAAACAAACATTAAGTAAAGAAAATATTTCATATTAATTGAAGTTTGTATAATGTTATCAAGTATATATTATATAGGAAAAAATTATTATAAAAACGTGTGTAAAATCATACAAAGTAAATGTCATAAAATTCATCGTTAACAGTAATGTGCTAATGTGTTGTATTCTTTATTGTATATTTAGCGAAAAAAATTATATTTTCATGATCTTTTGTTATATTAGAGTACTGAAAAGTATGGAGATTTAATTTTTATATCTGTTTCACTTGAATAAACTATTATACAAACAACATTCACTGCTCCTTTTAACGAGTAATTTTGTTAGCTCTGCCATATCAATGGAACGAGGAAATCGAGTGCCCGAGTTACCGATCCGCTATCTTGTCGGGTGCGGGTCGAAAAACCGACAAATCAAAAAGCCGACCGACAAAAAACTGAATTGTCATAATACCGACACTCAAAAAACCGACAGTCAAAATAGCGACATTAATACCGAAAAGCCGACATGCAATACGTCGAAATTCAAAAAGTCCATACTTCAAAAAACGGACAGATTAAAAACCGAATTGTCATGATACCGACAGTCAAAACACCAATGGTCAAAAAACCGACTTCAAAAAGCCTACAGGCAATACGCCGACATTAAAAAAATCCGATAGGCAAAAAATGACACTTTAAAATCCGACAGTTTAAAATGCCGAAAGTAAAAAAACCGAACTGTCACAGTATAGTAAAAAAACCGATAGTCAAGAAACCGACATTCAAAAATCCGACATGATCCGGGTCGAAAAACCGACAAATCAAAAAACCGACAAATCAAAAAACCGACAGTCATAAAGCGGACAGTCATAAAGCCGACCGTCAAAAAGCCGAGGCATACAAAAATAGGTACATCGTCAGGAGGACAGTCGTATTTTAAACCGTCGGTTTTTTTACTATTGGCTTTTTAATTTGTCGGTTTTTCGACCCGCACCCAAAAAAAAAACTAAATCGATATAATTAACAAACATTTTCTCATTTATAAATTAAAAATACAAGAGTTATGTACGCACTACAGTTATAGAGTAAAATATAAGAATAGGCAAAAATACAATAAGTAGGAATTTCCCAATGAAAACGGATATAAAAAAAAATGCCTAAATGAAATATATCATGGAGGCAGTAGAATGTGAGGCACAGGCATTCAGTACTGTAAGTCTGTATCGCAGGTTTCTAATACTTTTCGCGAGCCTGCAACAACAGCGTTTCAGAGAAGTAGAAATCATTATTAATGATGAATAAATAAATATTTATGTTTTGTAAATATGTCTTATCAAATTACTTTTAATCCTTTTTATAATGTTCTAAAATAGGAACAAAAGGCATGAAACACGAGTACAAGTTTGAAAAAATCTGCTCCAAATTATGTACACATTGGTTGTATCTGTTTTTCGTAAATTTTAAAAGTTTGATAATGCTAAGAGCAAAAAAAAACATAGAATTTTTCATGAATTTTCATGAATTTTTAATCTTTTAATTAATGTATACTTTATTGATTATCTTGCTTGAATTAATTTTGTTTTAATGAAAATATGAAAAACTTGTCAAATGTCCCTTCATTGGGACCTTTACCTTAATTGTCACGATTATAAAAACTTTAGTTATTTTTTCATTACACATAATTTTAAAATAAAAAATGAAAAAGACACGTCGAGAATGTTTAAAAATGGACTTTCAAGAAATCGGTCATTAATTGGGACAACCATCAACATATGTTTTATACCTGTCTATGATCGGGACACTTACCGGTCGCGGATAGGGACTAGGGCAAATTGAATGGACATTGATACGTACAATTTTACTCTAATTTATTTTATGTTTTAAATACTAAAAAACATAAATTAAGTTTCAGCAGTCATCATTATCGATAAAGAATGAGTTGAAGTTTGGTACTAAACAAATTGTTTTATATATGGAGTGATTTATATTTTCGTTAATTGTCTGCCAAAGAAATCTTACGTGGACATTAATCGGGACATTTACCTTAAATAGCGAATTTTTGAAGTTATGCATTCAAAAATTGGCGGACATGAAATTATGCGTTATTCTGACTTTCAACATAGCAGTAAAATGTCCGATGTATAAATTATATTTCGTGTGTACTACCTAACTGTACTAAAATTTCTATGAAAGATTATATAGAATAGATTAAGAGTAATTTTGATCACAGTAATATAAGAGACCACAAGTTTCGATACACCTTCCGATATTTTGTCTGCCATACAGAATTTGCACAATGATGCCAATATCGTGAATATCGCTGAGTGTTTTGTATTGTGGTAATGTTACACTGAAAAAGCTTTACTTGACAAATTCAACTATCATTGAGAAGTTGGGTCAAGAGTAGTTAAAAGAAACACTTTTTTTGTTGGTATAACTTTGTTGATGTTTATAATTTTACTATTTTTACTTAAGTTAATATTATTTACCCAGTAAACAAAAAAGTATTCCGAATGATTGCAGATCAAGAAATGCGATACTATGCATAAAACTCAAAAAGGCATGCACTAATATAATAAAAAAGCAACCGCTAATAGCTGCACTAAAAATAATCACACTAAAAAAAATTTTCAGAAAAATTCTTATTTGATTGGACTATTTTTTAACTACGCAGAGTAGTTCGATGCGTTTCAAAGAAATTTTCTAAGTTGCAGTTACTACCGTAAAGAAGTTAAATAAAATAAAAATGTAGTTCTGCTAAATTAAATTAAATATATATCGCTCCAGTATGTTGAATAGTTTTTAATGTACTAGGTAGTTAGACTCTAAAAAATGTTTTTAAATGTAGTAGAATTAACTGCCAAAATGTCGTTTCCATAACTATATCTTTTTTATTTAACTCCTTTATTGTTGTAACTATAACCTACAAAATTTTATTGAGAACCTATTGAAATACTTTCAGTAGTTAAAAAGTAGTCAAATCAACTAAGATTTTTTTCAGTGTATAAGCGGTTCAACTATCTTCATAAAATGACTATTTTAGCCTTCAAAACTTTCGAAAATTTTAGTCTACCTAAGATTATTCTAGAAAATGTTAACGTAGTTTAGAAAAAATTACTAATTTTAGAGAATTTCGACATTTTGGGTCGAACATGTAACAAAAAGCTGTCTTCCTGTACAATTATTTAGTATGCCTATATTGGTCATGTTGTCGGGTCGTCAAACATTTCAAGTCACTGGATAGACAGATATTTGTTAAAATTTGAATTGCTTGAGGCAAAAAGTGACAAAAACAATATTTTTGCAAGAAAAGGTTAAAAATGTATTGAAATTGTGATTAAAAAATCGATACGAATAACGCCGAAAATATCCAGAAAACTAAGGAGTTTAGGAAACAAATATTTGCTAAATTTACTTAAATTTGCTTAAATTTATATACTTTCTCGGTGGTAATGGGTCAAATTCAATTTTCTTAATTAGCTCATACATAATGTATAGTACACTAAGGATTTATTACATTAAGACATGTTTTCGTTTAAGTGTACGTAATATTCACTTATTTTCTTTCTGTCTTTACAATTACTGAACCATTTTTTGGTCAAAATTTCAGAAAGTGAAATCGGTTGAAACGAGCTTAAAATCTCCTTAATTTTTTCAAAGATATTATATATTATCTTAATCTGTAAGATTTTTCTGGAGAAAAATATTATCGTTTATGTCATTACATTATCCATATTTGCAACAAAAAATAGACGTGTTTTCTACTTAATATAACTATAATAAATACAAATTGTACTTAAATAATGATAAACATCATAACTTCAAAATTAAAAAAAAAAATTTCAAAAATAAGCACTGATATTACAGTGAAAAGAAGCAAAATTATTAATTATTCATTCCTTCTAATCTTATTACCTTTTCCTCATAATTGCTGACATTTACGATGTATTTTAATATTGAATAACTACCGAGTAATTTAAAATAACAGGAAAAAATAAACGTTCTTTTACTTCTAACAGTTGTTATGTAACTAAAAATTGCGATATTTAAAAGAACAATTTGAAACAAAGTGTTTTTTAATTGCAGAATTTATCACTTGCCTTTCTACACATAAATACTATGACATGTACACAAATATATATGCAGTTTACTTTTCTAAGGACATAATGAAGTGCTTCTAAGGATTTTTAAACCGTCGTTTTTATCGGCGGTAGGGGAAGTAGGGGCAAAGTGGCATACGGGGCAAAGTGGGATTTTGGCGTTTCGCTGCATTAGAATATTTCTTATCTGTTTGTTTGTATTGTTTATTTACAAAAGAGTTATTGTAATACAAATTTTGAATCATATTTCATTTTCCATTCAGTATTTACCAATCGTTCGAACATGACATAGGAAGTAGAAGTCAATTTGTAAATTCAGATATATTTTCAATCTATTAGTAAGTATCAATAAATTAACCGTAATTAAAATCTGAATTGCATGACTTAATAGTCTTCTCTTACACTCTATTTTCGTTTTTTATTTGTTTCATTTGGGGTTGAAGATGATTTTTTACGACGTGTTTAAAAAAATTCTATTTTAGGGCAAAGTGGGATGTATTCCGTTTTGATTTAGATTCACAGAGATACGTAAGAACTCTCTTTCCCTCTCTCTCTCTCTCTCTCTCTTTCTCCCTCTCCCTCTCTCTCTCTCTCTTAAGTTGTGCCCACGGCTCGTAGTGGCCAGGACCTTAATAAATAAATTTTTAATCGATCTCTCTCTCTCTCTCTCCCTCTCTCTCCCTCCCTCTCTCTCCATCCCCCTCTCTCCATCCCCCTCTCTTTCTCTTTCTCTATCTTTCTCTCCCTCTGACAAACCTTTCCAGAAGTAATTTTAACAACACGTCCCACTTTGCCCCTGGATTTTCAGATGTATCAAAAAAAGTTTTTTCGTAAAATTGAAATTTGGAGTATTAAACAGATACATTTTTTTAAATGCGACCTAAATAAGGGTTTCTAAACCACACCTAACCATTCTTATGCCCCATATTTTTTGTATACAAGTTTTTCCAAAACCATCCCACTTTGCCCCTACTTCCCCTACATATTTTGAAGACATCCGAAGGACATAGCGCCCCTTGAAAACAAGACATTCGAGTGTCCTAAGAAGGTCTTAAAGTGCCTTTGAAATAATTGAATAAGACAGCAGTTTATTTTTTTCAATTTATTTAATTTTTTTTCATATTTTATTTCACAAATTTAATTACGAAAATATAAATCTACAGATGGCGATCAGATTTCTCGAAGTGATTTCTACGAAGTTTGTCTTAAATTATCTTACATCAAGTACAAAATGACAATGTCGCGTGTATATGACAATTTTTACAATATGAGAATGATTTAAGTATCGCGTACGCAGGATGAGATCAATTCATCGAACGACAATCGCGGAGGTAGTTTTGTCGTTGGCAGTTCTGTACAACTTATTCCAAAAAAACTTGGTCCCTGAAGAATTACGTTAATACACAATTAAAAACTGAAAATACTGTAGTTCGTGAGATGTTGGAAATAACGCAATAATTCAGCAGCAAACGTTGTTACGAATTGCACGAGATGCGACGCGAACACGTTCAAGAAGCCCTTAGAGATCGAGGCATGACTTTGCGCTGGTTTTGATGGGATTTCTTGACACACCATTTCCTCGTCGGATGGCATCACGTCAGCCATGAGTGTCAGATATTTTTCGAGCGGGCACATCACGTCGCACCCTGGTATCTTCTGTTCCTCTATTTCCATGGGGATTCCCTTGTAATAAAGGGTCTGATTTTTTTTGACAAAAAAGACAATATTAGAAAAATATTGGATTATAGAGATATTTATGAGTAAATATAATAACTTTCTATTCAATAGGAGAAATTAAGATGATTTTTTCTTTACTTTATTGATATTACTGAAAATTGGCTAGTTTAAATTTATATTTTACCTTTACGTAATATCGATTCCTTTCTTGATGAAGTTCGAATACAATGGCACTTGTGTACTGCGGGACGTGATTCTTCCAAAGATTTAAAGTCCGCAGAACCGCCGCAATGTTGAGTTCGTGTCCACCGTAGAGGAAAAGCTTTTTCCTCCCTAGTCGATCCTTTGTTAAAGCTACCATATCGTCCGTTATCTTACGTACTAATGTTCCTGCAAACATATTTTATACACCATTTTTTATTAAAAATATAACAATACAAAATTATTCCTCAATAAAAAATTAACTTTTTGAACCATATTGCACAGAAAAGTTCATAAATTTACTTTAAGATAATACAGAAACAGTAACTGATGAAGACTGCCATGGACTGAAAACTGAGTCATTCAAAAAAGTGTCATGTTTGAAAAGCTGAATTTTTGTTGTGTCAATGTGACTTTTCGCACTTTAAGAAACAAAAAGCACGGATTGAGAATACTTTCTTTTAAATGCCTTACGCGAAAATTAAAAAACATAAATAAATTTGGATCATTACTACAGCTTTATTAGTCATCATTAGTTATCATTAGTTTTAAATCAATTAAACTTTTTTTATTGTACAATAGAGTCCCGGTATAATTGCGTCTCGTTATATTTACGCCCCAACATATTTTCTCTGTTCCGTCTCGATATATTTACCAGTTGCCTCTTTTTCCCCCACCTTACGGACTGGGCCTCACGCAGGGCCTGCCGAGACGTCACGAGCATAACGCGACTGAAGGGAATGGGAGAACCGACGCTCCCATTCGTTTGGTAATAACGAGACGAGAGGGGAAGGCGAGGAACCGAGTGGCTAAACACACCAGGACTCTACTATACAATGATTTATCATCAGAAGAAAATTAAAGAAATTAATTTTGAAAAATTTCTTGTGGTAGATTTTATCATCTGAAGTTTTTGGAAACTATCGTCTTAACTAAAAATGTTCATTATTTGTGATAAATTTAAAATATCCTTTTTTGCAATATTTGACTCTCCAAAATTTAAATTAGTTGAAAATTGTGCGAATTCGTAAACGAACAGTGAGATTAGGTTATTCATTTCATCAGTTATAAAAATATTGTTTTCTATTATTATTACTGGAATAGACACTTCGATTAGTGTAATTTTACTGCAAAATCAGTGGTGTTCTGCTATTTATTAGTCAAAAGTTGACTAATGCACAGTAACTCTCGTTTCAATTTATAATATATTTTGACTAATTTAGATTTAGTTATTAACATGAAAATTACAAAATTTTCATAAAAATTACTATAATAATCCTATTTTCTTGATAATTAAAGCCAACAAAAAGTTGATAATTAAATTTTTACTCTTTTACAAAAAATGATCCTTACCTCCATTCAATCGTCTTAAAGTTGTGTTGTAACTGTATAATTCGTACTGTAAGTAAAGTGCTTCAAGAAGTTTTCCATCTGGGTAAATGACACTTGCCCAATCGGGTATCGGAATACCCAAAGCCTCCCAAGACATAAAAGTGTGGTACAAAATAAACATTCCAAACAACGAGTTGTCGAATTGGTCTCCCATTACAGCGGACAAATCATCCATTAACTCTCGGAAATTTTCCATTTTTTTTTTAAACTCGGGACTGCTTTCGATCTTCTTTCTCTCTCGAACTCGACTGAAAAATTAAATGTTAAATCTTAGTAAGGCAGTGATAACTAGCTAATATTGTTTTTAATGTTAATTATATTTTTTATGTCAATCTTTTTAGTTTTAATTTTTAATTTTAAAAATCAAGCTTGTAGAAACGAGTCATAATACAAAAGTCATACAATATTTTTAATATAAGAAAGTAAATTTTAAAAGTAAATTTGTTTGAAGTAAGAAATATTATACTGAAAGCCAATTTTTTAAACAGCAGAAATTTTTATTAGAAAAAAAACTATTATCTTAATTCAACTAAATTTTTTGTTCCCCAGCGGAAAATGTTATTTTCTAACCCCACTGTCTACAATACGAGGACAAAAAAAAATGGGTGCGGGTCGAAAAACCGGCACATCAAAAAGCCGATAGGTCGAAAAACCGACAATCGAAAAGCCGACGGTCAAAAAACCGACAGTTCAAAGAATGACTGTCCTCCTGACGATGTGTCCATTTTTTTATGTGTCGGCTTTTCGACTGTCGGTTTTTTGACTGTCGGCTTTATGATTGTCGGTTTTTTGACTTGTCGGCTTTTTTATTTGTCGGTTTTTCGACCCGCTCCCAACAAAATTGCCCAAAAATCAGTTCGTTTTCTTCTTTTCAGATTAAATAAAATGATATAAACTTTATGATAACTCTAGAAATTGTAAAATTTAAGCTGCAATTTCGGTTAATAAGATGAAAATTCATGAAAAAGGGGTGCGCTTGTCGATTTGTCTATTTTTTCATGTGTCGGCTGTTTGACTGTCGGCTTTATGACAACCGGTTTTTGCCTTGTCGGTTTTTTGATTTGTCGGTTTTTCGACCAGCATCCAACAAATGAACCACTGCAAACGTGCACGTTCTATTACGGGTACCGGTCGAAAAACCGACAAATCAGAAAGCTGACAGGTAAAAAAATCGTCAGTCAAAAAACCGACAAATCAGAAAGCCCACAGGTAAAAAAATCGTAAGTCAAAAAACCGACAGTCAAAATCCCGACGCTTCCAGAAATAAGTGTTTGCTTGTCGATGTTTTTATTTTTTATGTGTCGACTTTTTGACAGTCGGCTTTTCAACTTCCTCTCTATAACTGCCTGGTTTTTAACCTGTCGGCTTGCTGATTTTTTGTCTTCTTGAGTTAAGTCTTCTAAAATATATTGAGGTTTTTTTTATTTTAAGTTATGGATTTTTAAATCTCCCACAATCCTATAATTTTAATCTTCTAAAAGAAAAATCACAGGTTTTTATGGAAATAAAATATCAATAACAATAAAAGAAAATTTCCCCGTGTTTTTAGTGGAACATTCAACCGAATTTAAATTGTTAAATTATGTGTGTGCATTAGATGTTCTATTAATTCCGTTTACTATTTTCTTATCCTTAAATATTCAGTAGCATACATAACCTCAAATATACCGCAGTTTTAGAATGAACTATTACGTTAAATACTCCTTAGTAACAGAATATAATTATATTTATTAAACGAAAATAACCTTTTGCTATAATAAAAATAGCAAAAAAACTTTTTACCAATATAAAAACAAGATTTTATAATTTTATTTTATTTAATAAGTATTGGTCGATACTAATTTTTCAAAAATATTTCTTTTACAGTGGTTTTAATAATATTTTAAATTGTAAAAATAACATGCTGCCAAGAACCATTTTTATGTTGTTAATCCTTCTATGTATATATGTTTCAATACTATTATTTCTGTATGATTTCAATAACGCGACGAAAAAATAAAATAAATAATACATTTTAGAGACGCAGGCGAAAGTGACCAAGTGCTGCAGGTTAATCCATTTTTTAATTAAAAAATATGCCAACAACTTTTTTTCTGTAACATTATGAAAGATATTTCAACTTAAGAAACGGAAGAAGATATCTGAATTTTTTTCAGATTTCTTACCTTATTATATTATTACTGTAAGGGTTAAATAAGATTTCAAATTGAACCTTTAAAGTACACAAAATATCTATAATCCTTAGAGAATTTATCTGTAATTTAAACAAAATTATCTGTAATTGCAACAAATTTATCTGTATATTTAACATATATTTCTGATTGTCTGCTAATTTGCACAAAAGTATCAGCATCATCCACTCTGCTAAATGCAGCGAAGAATATTTCTACATGCAGTGATTTTGTTATATACAAAATTAATTCTTTTATATATTGTTTATCACAAACCAAAATTGTATGATAAAGAAGTGAATGTCTAATTTTAACTTTCCAACATTAATCTCCTAAAGAAACCGCAACATTCATAAGTTAAATACTTTAAAGTAGACTTTTTATTTCAAAATATTATGTCTATAAGAGGATTTACTTTCAGTTCTCCGCTGTGAAATAAGAGAAAAATGCAAAACTCAGTTGCTGCACTGAAATATTCTAACTGACAAATTATCTACCGTTGGATATTTTTGAGGGAAAAGTAGTAAAAGGAACTTTTCTTTTAGTTGGACAAATCTTGTCGCTGTTGTTATATTTTTATTTGAGTTAACAAACAGTCATTAAATTTACTAAAACATATTAAAACGACACAGTTTTTGAAGATTTAGTAAAATTAAGTTCTCAACAGTATCTCTTTCGATAATAACAATAGTTAAGAAGTAGTCAATTTCACGAAGATTTCTTTCGAGTGTTTATATATCAGAATTTACACGAACATGAAACACAAATTTAAATCATTTTTTAGAAATCTGAGAAGAAGCGTGACATTTTCTCCTTATCATGCTTCGTATATTAGTAATATTATTAATCTACACGTAAAAATAGATAGTTCTCCCAATTGCAGTTAAAACGAATATAACTTTGGCTTGACACAACTACACAACTGCTATGTTTGTCTTAACTGTCATATAGTTTTGTTGTATAATTTTCTTTGTGTATTAAAAAATCACATTATTCGCCATTTCGAGCCAGTTGATTACTTTTTTTAATTAACAAATAAATGGTTATACATACCATACAGAACTAAACAAATTGTCTTTTTTTTTGTATTCAATACGTCAGTTTTTAAATTTTATATTTCTCGCTCGTATTTTTTCACATTCTAATTTACGTCATAAAAGTATCTGATCTTAAATCAATAGTAATAGCTTATAAAATTAATTTATATTTTGTGAAAATGCAAAAGATAATACAAAATTGAATCTGTTTGGAACAACACTTTTTTAAAGTTTCCCTTTCAATTCTTCCAAGAGCTCATAACTCAATACTAAACTTAATTTTCTATTTTTGAGATTATAATATCAACGATCAACTTCTGAATTAGATATAAGAAACCAAATTATAATCTACTACGTAATATTAACGCAATGACGTGTCCATTTTTCATATTCTTAATATCTATCAGACACGAAGGTATGACGCATTCTGATATATATATAATAATACTAAAGTTTAAAAAAAAAATACAAACATTCACTGTGATTTAAAAATTCAATTTTTCAAAGAATTGAAACTGATTAATTAATGATATAGACCAGGCACATATTCTGAAACTTGTAGTCGACCAGTTTTTTACTCAAATCTAGAGGTGCATATAGTGGTAACTATTATCCTTATTATAGTTTCGAAATGACGAATTAAGAAAATATCGTTTCTCGTAAATTATTGAAAATTGCGATTGAATATGCACGAGGACTTCATGTTTTCATGAATAAACAAAACGTCACTGGAACGAAAACCGGCTACATTGAAAGACGGCTCAATTAAAAATAACAACGACAATTATGGAAAATTATAGAATTTGATTCTTTGAAATAATGACAATTTGTAGTTTGCTTTTTGCAAAAAATTATAATTGTGACGCTTACCGATCGCAATCTTCTGGAGCCAAGAGGACGTCGTCGGCAACGGGGACATACCACGTTGGAATCGGTTGCCAATTCAATTCCATGTTCCATTTCTGTTTGCCTTTTGGTGGGAAAAGTGCAGCCAATACCAACTGAAGGCTCATCTTTGTTCGAACGAAATCGGAACTGCGAGCACTGATGGTTGCAGGGTCGTAACCATCGCTGAGGAAGGCATTGTATCTTTTCAGGAGAAATTTGCCGAAATCATATGCTCTGCGCTTTCCACCCTAAAATGATAATGTAATATTCTACAATTTTACCGATTTTTTTTAAATATTAAAATTGATTACATTATTCTCAAAACCTGATTATCAACCCCGAGTCTCAAAATCAAAGAACCTCAAATTTAGACTATAATTTTTCAAAGTTTCTTTTAATGACATTCATGCATTAGTACAGTATTAACAATGAATTTTGAAGAAAGTATTTCAATTTTTTCTGAATACTAGAAACAATTTCACGACTATAAAATCATTAAGATTAAAAAATTAGCCCTTTTTGCTTACAGCATCGATGTGATCGTAAACTAACTTATGTAATTCTATTTCCTATTCTAATTTTGTACAGAAAAAAATAAGATTGAATAAAAATCCTCATTTGCATTACAAATTTTTGACATATTTTCAACAATGTTTCACACATTTTTTCATTTCTTGCTTGATGCATTAATTATAACATGTATAAAAAAAGCCAGTAAGAAAGACATTTTGAAGTTTTTTTACAATAGATCCCTTACCGAGATGTTGCCGATTTGACACCTATTTTCTATTAATTTATTATTTTTAAAGTAATTGAAATATGATTTTCTTGCTAATTTTTAATTCTTTATTTTGGTAAGATAATTGAAATAGAAAATATTAGATATTTTTCATTACTTTTAAGTTTATTTATTGATAATGACATTTTTTTTAATAAAACATAGTATACGAAAGGAAATTGTTGATTAATCAACGCGAAATATATAAGTGTGGGATTTTTGGGGTCGCTGAGTACGTATCTGCTGTAAGATTTTTAAAATTCAACTGGTTCCAAAATAGCAAACCGAAATGCAAAAAGTTGCTTGGTCTAGATGAAATCTGATTCGAATCTGAATTTTCAATATTTTCTATCGTAATTTTCTATCGAAAACTATATGATTCAAAGGGCTAAATTAAAATTTAAAAATTATATCAAAACTAACATGATGCCTTGGGAGATTATTAATAAAGTTTCAATTTTTTTTCTATTTCTACAATAATCAGAGTAGTTTCGACAAGTTAACATTCTTATAGCTTTGATTTTTCTTATTTCACTGCAGTTTATTTAATTTTTTCAAACAACAGAAATGGGAACAGATTAATTAATGCCAAATAAATCAGCATTATCAAAATGTGAGTTTATGTTTAATCTGCCTAGATTATATTATTAATTCTTCAACTATACTCAAAAACTGACACAGGAGCATAATCTGTTTTAATATTAATTGTAAGACAGTAATCTATCGAAATGTTTGATTTTAGATTGAATGCAATTTTGAAACTAATTGACCCCGAAACGTCGAATATACTTATTTATTATTTTAATTAACAAATAGATTTTCTTGCAATTGATAATAAATAAAATAATATATATACATTCAGAAAAATTGTAAAAGTTTATTTAGTTGATCGAGCTAATTATTCTCAATCGCATACATCATTTAACAAACATATTACGAGCATTTATTAAACCCAAATCTGGAAGTTTTTCGTTTTTTTTTCACTTATCGTTATTTTTTTATGATTTCTCGCATTAGAATACCTTAGATATTTATAAAATATTTGAGCTGGAAGAACGGGTGCGGGTCGCAAAACCAATGAACTAAAAATCCGGCAGGTCAAAAAACTGGACAGTCTTCAATTTGACAGTCGAAAAGCCGACAGTCTAAAAGCAGACACTTAAAAAACACACATCGACAAGCAGACAGTCATTTTTTGAAGTTTTGGTTTTACGATTGCCTGTTTTTTCACTGTCGGCTTTTCCATTACCTTTTTTGTCTGTCGGTTTTTTTTACCTGTCGGCTTTTTAATTTGTCAGTTTCGCGACCCGCACCCGATAGAACCACTGTAAAAAGCTTCGAACTTGGTATCCGGTGTTTTTTGTGGTCGTTGAATCCAAATCTGATGTTTGTTTTCAAAATTTCAAATTGCCAAAATCCACAATCCGGAATCAGCGACTCCAAAAACTTCCGAGTACTATAAAAGAAGTGATTTTGTTTGATTTTATTAAATACGTTTGCCATGTTGGATACACCATTTTGAATTTGAGAAAACTAACTTCAAATTTGGAGTCAGCGACCCAAAAAAACCAGGGAACCATGTCCGAAGTGATTTCATTCAGGTCAGTCGACTGAGTACACGCGATTATGATTTAAAAAAAATCGAATTTAGCAGTCATTAGAAGATTATTAAACATTCTTATTTGCACATATCACATTTTTAATATTATTTATGAACATAATGCTAATAAATTTGTATAAACATTATTTGCTGACATTATTTTATCGAATTATAAAGAAAATTAACATTTATTGTATCTGAATGATTTTTGAAATGATGTCAGAGAATTCTTTTTTCCATGATTACACCTGATATTTTAGAGGCTTTAGAATAAAAAAGAAACATTTTTTTAATCAAATTTAAAATTTGTCCCATAGTCCCTTTTTAATTAAATAAATCTTTAGTTTAATACCGTTTTTCCTTATTACATAATATTCAGTAACTTTGCTATAAATGAAATGTCGAAAACATACTTAATAAAAACAATATCCGTTCAAAAACTTAACAGAAGTTATTAGGTGAGAGTACACATTCATTCCTAAATAGTATATTGTGGAAAATGTCACGGAAAATTTAATGAATAGTATTTATGGATTTAATTAAATATAACTTTAACTATATTGCTACCGTTAATGATTATTCTTTTCGATTACAGAAGCATTATAGTGGCACCTATTACTGTCTTTTTTCCCTATTTCTTTCATATTAGATGCAAAATTCAGATTTATTTTTGTAGTTAATATAACTAAAGTGATTCGTTAAATATTTAATAATAAATACATTCTAAAAACGCTTGAATTTGACTGCTTAAAGAGAAAAAAATTACCGTTACATTTAAAAAATTCATGGTGGATTCCATATGACGGATTACAAATCTTCAAAAAATAGTTTTTTGGGTTGCTGCTCATGAATTTGGCATTCAATTATTTCAAGAAATATGGAGAATCCAATACAATACTTTAAAAAATGACAGATTTGTGATCAGAAGCCATAACCCCGTAGAGTAGCTATTTTTATGAGGATTATTTTGTGATTTTATCCGCCACTTTTTATCCGAATTTTTAAACACTGATAGCAAAATCATCTTCAGCGATACTAATGATAATATACGATGTACAGTTTTTAATTATTTGGTGAGTTACAAGGTGCAAAAGTTAATCAAAGAGATATTAAATACTATTTTATAGGTAAAGTCAATCGATTTTGTTCATAATGTAACAACATAATTTTATTCGATAATTTTGTTTATTACTTTTTTAAAAAATTATAAATATATACTATGTGCAAGGTTTATTAAATAATACAAATGATATTTAAAAGTCAATGTCCTTCTACGCTTCCAAAAAAAATTATACATATTAAAACCAATTTATGTACTTGAAAACAGAAATTGGTCTAACTAAAAAATGTGTATAAAAAAACGTGCTCTATTCACTATTCACTACCCTTGAACTATTTTTTTGTTGCTGTAACTGTTTCCTTCTGTTATTACAAATAATTACAAATAGGAATATGTAGACTGTAACTTATACGTCATAGTTGTTGCGATTGATTCATACAAATTACTATAATAACTATATAAATAATCTCATTGCTACTAGCAACAATAAAAAAAATGTGTGTTAGCTACCAATCAGGTCCACATCCCCATTTGCTAAAATATACATTATACAATGTAAAATTTAATGAACACAGGATTAACTTCTATATATACCTTGAACAGTACCTTGAAAATATTTCATATTAGGTATATGTATGAAAGAAAATGGATCCTGATCACTAGTAATCAATAATATTACAATAAAAAAATACTAAAGTATATCATATCAAAAGAACTCGCTTAACAATCGTTGACTTTACTGTCTTTTAGGTTGAATTATTTTGTAACTAATTAATCTACAAAACTACTAAGATAATTAATTAAAAATAAGATTGTCAATATTTTATATAGTTAATACTTCAACTCGTTGGCAATGAAATTTGATTTCCTGTTATAAAATGACTTTATTACTTTTTCCGTGCACTTTCGCCGCAGGCAATATACACGTTTCACAAGTTTCCTAGCAAAATCTAGTACGGAAGGAAAAAAAAATCATAAAACAAAGTGCATATACTATATACAGAGATCATTATTCATTAAATTGTAACAAAATGAGTTTGTCGTTCAATTATAATTAAGAAGTTCGTGCCCGCGCATTCATAAGCTGTAAGTACTGGTTCTAACAAGGTTCTAATTATTGTACACGTGTACAATGAGTTGTTACAAGTTATTAATCAAAGCTATCATTTTGTCATTTCAAATTCCAGTTGTTCATTAAAACGTTTCGTGATTTTCATAATTGACCGTCGAAGATTATCATTTGTAAGCATTTTTGTAAAATCGTACTTACAATCGTTAAAGATCCTGTCGTTCCTGGATCTGGCATTCGGTCTCCATGCCTGAAGATCTGAAAAAATCACAAGAATTTATTCGATATTGTAGATAATTGACTAAAATTGAATTCTTTCCTAACAGGTTATTACTCATGCTTGTTTTTTTAATTCAAAGTTCATAATGGTAACAAAATTTTATTTCTAAGATGCAAGATGTGTTTTAAATTTAGTAATTACTTATTTTTATATTTCTGATTCTGCATTTATTTCTAAACCATCAAAACTGACAGAAATTCTTAATAAATGTGTATGTTCACGGCAAAAGTAAATAAATGAGGAAGTGTAACAATTCTAGTACGTGAAACAAAAAATTACAAAAAGCGAACGTATGTACAATTAAGATAATAAATGTACTATAAATTGTAAGTAGAAACAGACAAATTGGTCTGACATTACAAATTTTAATTTAAATTAACTTTAATGTTTTATTTTACAACTATTATAATTTCGTCGGTTTTCAGCTACTTCATTGTCCTAAAGATATTATTAAAATCTATTAAATATATAGTTCGTAATGAAATTTAGTAAGTAATGAAGTTATTTTATTTAATTATGTACCAGGGAAATACAAATATCATAAAAACTAAACAAACTTTGTATAAACTCTGTGTGTACATACTTCAGTTTGCATTGAAATTATTTCGACTGAATTTCAACACATTTTTGCAGTTCACCTGCATATTTTAATGCACAACTGCAGGGAGGTGGGGGGGGGGGCTGAATTCTTACAGTGTATGTTTTTTTATATATATTATATCACCATAATTCGTTAATAAACTATTATAAATAATCGCAATATTTAAAAACCTAACATCGTTTTTATTGAAATTATAAGTTATTTCCTTTCTCATAAAAATTATAACGAAAATTTCCAACAACGGGAGGGGAAATAAAATGCAGAACAATTTAAGAATTATTGGTAAAAAATTGACAATTATTGTTAAGATGGGTTGAAAATATTTCATTCTTCTGGCATCCTAATAAAAATATCCCGCATGATTACTTTAAAATTACCCAAATTATTTACACATTTTGGTATATTTCCAGAAGTATCTTGAATTTTGAATTTGTTTCCCTGCTATATTGCCGTTCGTCATCGGAATATGCCGTTTAGGTATATTTGGATTTCCCCCCGTCGAGCTGTCGCACGCGAACAGAATTGAGGAATTTCCTCAAAGGACGTTAATGAGAGTAACGAGGACAGGAACGTAATACACGTCCTTTTCAAATAATTAGCATCATGTATGTGTTGACATATAGTTTAATGATATGTTTACTCTCGTCATAGTGAATTTTATTAGAGTATATATTTAGACTCTACGTGAAAAATAATGGATACATTGATCAGAATCACTAAGACGAAAAATAACTTGCAATAAAATACTTAATTATTGTAAATAAAAATTTGTTATGAGTAAAATAGTATTTTTAATGTCAATAAATAATTTAATAATTCAAATGTATTTTTTCTATTAAATGGTTTTCTTTTCGTGAGATCCTTTCCCCTTAATAAAAAACCGTGTTAATAAAAAAATTGTACTGTTATCAAAACAATTGTTATCGAAGATCGATCAAATTTTTTATCCATATTATTCTTTAAATGCTTTATTTTTTTCTTAATTGAGTGCTCTAGATCTACTTTCTTCATAAGTGAAGGTATCAATCTTTTTAACTGAAACGTAAAGTTGCTTTTTTAGTTTTAAAAAAGATAACATACAACCTACTAGAACCACATGTAATTTTCTTTCTTGATCCTTATTATAGAAGATTGTTATATTCAGTTAGAAGATTTAAATTTGGAATTTAGTTCAGGTTAAAGGTTATAGACCTCTTAACCGATTTTTTGACAATTTCTATTCGTGGAAAATCACTTTTTAATTCTAGGAATATTTTGGACTAAACAAAAATATCGTACAAAAATAAAAATTATAAATAAAATTCACTTGAATATTCGAAGATAATTAAACTTTTCTGTAAATTTAATGTATTTTTATTAATTACAGTTCACCTTGATACAATTTTAGTGTTTAATTCTCCCTTATTAAAAAAGTTTTCAAATATGTTTTCTATAAAAGGAACAGATATTTCGAAAAATGTAATCATTTGAATATGACTATTTAAAGGTAAGAAATGTCACTAAATTTCTACAAGATTGTATAATAAGGATCAAGTAAGAATATTGTCGAAAATTAAAATTTATTTGAAACGTCATATTTAAAGAAACATTTGTAGCAAATAAATTGGGGTTTAATTGAAGCGTATAAATATTTATAGTAACAGATAAACTGTAAAAATGTCACTAAACTACTTTCCTATTTTTTTATTATTTGGACATTTAAAAATCTTTAAATAAATGTAAGAAATTTAGTGACATTTTGAGCCTAGAAATAGTCATATTCATATGATTATTGAAAGTTTACATTTTTCGAAATATCTGTTACTTTTATAGAAAACATATTTAAAAGTTTTTTTAATAAAGAAAAATTACATCAAGATGAACTGAAGTTAATAAAAATACATTAGATATACAGAAGAGTTTATCTTAGAATATTCAAATGAATTTTATTTATAATTTTTATTTTTTTACGACATTTTTGTTTAGTCCAAATTATTCTCAGAATTAAAAAGTCAAAAACTCGATTAAGAGGTCTATAACCTTTAACCTGAACTAAATTACAATTCAAATGTTCTAATTGAATATAACAATTTTGTGATATTAATATAGTTGATAGCACGTCAAATGCAATTTACAAATCTATCGACTGCATTCGTAAATTAATTTCCACCGCCTTATTAATCCCCATGTAAACGACTCGACGAAACGTAATCAAATACACCTTTGATCTACGATATCTAGTTAAATCTTATTAGAACTAGATAACGTCAAAATTCACATACAAATTCATATATACAACTAGAATTTTAGAAATATGACAGGCTTCCACTTATCTCAAAAGGAAAAGATTCAATTAGTAACGAAAATTTTATAAACTTTTCTAATTCAATAGATAAAGATCTGCAAATATTTGAAAATAACTATATGACATCGATAGATATCAATTTCAGTTTTATGGTTTAATCATGTACGATATTGTATTCTCCGCAGAATCGTAAACGTCAAGTTAATTGCATTTCCTTATCTATTGCGAGCAAAATCGCCCGAAGCTCTAAAACATTTCTTATTAACGTGAATATCGAGTTTTTCTAGTTTTCAATAAAATTGAAGAGATTAAAAAAATGTACTTCGTATGTACAATAAGTATAAATTAATCAATTAAGATTTATGTATATGTACGAAGTAAAAAAAATTATTTTGAAAAACGTCGTAGATGCGTAATTAACAAGGTTTATAAAGCAACAGTAAATGCAATAATAGGTTGCAGAAAATCAAGCACAAATTGTTAACATGTATTAAATCGGCCAAGGAAAAATGTATCACCTCAAATTATAAAATTTTCCACGAACAAGGAATTCATTTTTTTAATTACTAATGAATTAACTTTTTATTCATGAGTTTGATTTTTATGTTATATATGACATTAAGTATTATAAAGTAGACTTGAAATTTGTCAAAATTGAATCGGATGCATTTCTCCGTTTAAATACCACTGTAAAGTCTGCACTTATACCGGCGAACTTTAATAGTATACAATTACAAAAGCAGGACGGATAGTTACTACTTTACAACGGGGATAAATACTTCTGTAATGAAATCTCGACCTCAATTGACAAATTAATCGATTGGGATATTTTTGAAATCGATTAATTTAAAATATTTTTAAAAAGTTTGACACTTAAAACCAAAAATACTCACCACACTCACTAACTTGAGTTCTGCATTGGCAAGTCCAAACCCCACAATTACCACCGGTAGGAACCACAAAAACAGAAAATTTTTCGCCATTTTAAATTAGTTAAATGTCACACCAGCACTAAATTTAAAAAAATCGATTTTCAAAAAAAAAGCACTGTAGTCCGGTAAAGATCGACACCGCACCGGAATCGTGGCGAGTACCGCGAGTCGTCAGGAGCGACTAATCAACTCGCGAAGAAACACACGTGTTGCCTCCACCAAAAAAGCCTCGTTTCTGACCGCGAACTTTTCAAGCACCGCGGTTAAGAGCGGTTAGTATCCTACTGTCAGTTATATAAGTATTCCCAAGCATATTAAACGCACGTCTGCTGTTGTGTAATCATAATAAATTCCTTGTGAAACGAAGGTCGCGCAAGTCCGCCGGCATGTATGCATTAAAAGTAAACGATATCTATACAAGATCCGTTTTTTGCCATCATTTACTGCTTAAACTTGTTATTCATATTCACACTTTCCCGGTGGCCGATGGTGGACGGGAGACAGGAAACGCGATTAGCATGCGAAATTGTCGGGGGATTTTTCGCACAGAAAAACCACCCGCTAAACTATCCTGGTGCTCGAGGCAAGGAAATTTTTCACAAAAAACTGAGGACTGGTGAATCTTAGGACATTTCGTCAGTGGAGATTCCCATGGAAATGATTTCGAAAATTATTGACAATTTATATACAGCCAACGAATCTTAATCGGACCGGGATCCATCGACCTGATATTTCGAGCCGAACGTTTTCCAATCCCTGAATGCCAGGGATTCTTGAGACGTTTATTGGAATACTTAATTCTTGCTCGCAAAATACGATATTTATGATAAGAGAAGAAAGCATTTTTTTTTAATTATGCGATTTAAATTCACCGCTCATTTCGAACCCTTACGTGCGAAGCAAAGTGGGAGGATATGAGGTGGTCGGCTTCGTTACGATTTCACCTCGGTCATTTTACGTCCAGTCCAATTCCAACGAAAAACATATAAAATAAGATACCTTTTTTTATGCTCATCAAATTTCTGATCTTGGGGAGCCTCGGATCTTGGAGATTTTCAGATGATGTAAATGACGCACGCGGTGATTTATTTCGCTCAACTTGGCGTCGGAAATAGGTATGCAAATTAGAGAAGTACGTAAAACGTACATTAATAGTTTCTTCAATTACGAGAACGTCACGAATCTTTCCCAGGTGTCATTGATTTATTCATGAATATCGCGATCTGAATGTCTTTGTGATACAAAATCCCCGGTGCAATATAATCGTTTCCGTCAGATCCTCGTGACGTAGCCAATTTTCGAGGAATAAGTTAGACATTTCCTCGGCTTTGCTTTTTCGTTTCCTCGTCATGGCGAGAATTCATTTGGAGTACTTCCCGCGGTGAGTTTTCAGTTATTATTCATCTTATAACATTCATAATATGGGCTGTTCCTTCCGCTAAGATGCGTAATGTTTGTTTGCACCATTTAGACAATTTCACTGAGCTGGATTCTAGTAACACCATTAAACGATTTAGTTTATTTCCTTACCAAGAACTTTTGCCGGAAATAAATTTTTTAATGGTGGAATTTTCAATCCTTAAATAGTTTGCGATTACTCATAAGGAAACTTTTTTAAAACATGAATTCCAAATCGTGGTTTGAAATATGTTAGAAACAAGTTCCATGTCAAAAACTAACCTCAAATTGAAAAAGTACTACCAATAAACAGTAATTGATGTATAACTATTGCAATAAATTCTGAATCCGACAAACTGGTTTTGTTTCTTTTTTCCTGCTAGCGTCGCATCATTTGATTCAAGTTGACATTTACAAGTTTGATTATATTTAATAGTTTTTCTATTTAAACCCTGCAATAAGCAACTTCAGTATTGTTTTTTAATGTAAGTAAGAGGGGAAATCCCATGATTTCAGAAGTAGTATAATTCAGTAGTGCCCAAATACATGTTAGTTTATTTACGACTTTTCTTCCAACCATAGTAATTTTTGAAATTGGATTAAATAGAAAATATTAAAAATACCTTCTTTCAATCGTAATAAAACATGATTTTTTAATACGAGTGTTTTTTAAGGGGCTGCTAAACAGACTTCGTCGGTTACGTCAGTTTTTACTATAAAATTTTCAAATTGAACAGAAAAGAAATATATGTTCAATCCCAAATCCATTTTAGAGCACTTTTACACACAAGGATCAATTTTTGTAGTATGCAACCAGTTCCCGATATTACCTCCAAAAAGTATATTTGTGAATTTAATTATTACTTTAATCATTCGTTGTTTATGTAACAAATTTAATGTGCCCCTGTAAAAATGATTTAAAATAGTATTTAATTGTGAATTCTTATTCAAATGTATGCTTTTTAAATTAAATTAAGGGTTCTGTAAAAACGAATTTGATGAAAATAACGAGTCCTTATTTAATATCCCCTTAATAGAGTCTCCTGTAATAAATAAATGCTAAAATACGAGTATTTTTTTAAAGTCACTACTCTAGTTAATATAGAAGCAATAGAAAGTGAAAAAGACACTATTCTTTTTATCTTATTTATCCTTACTAAAATGTATTTTAAAATAATTCAAAAATAAACGTAAATTTTGTCTTTGTCATGATTATTTTTTTAAGGGTTTTTTTAATCTAGTATGGAAATTAAATATTAGCAAAGTAAATATTAACGTGATTGGAAATTATGTTTTATGTGACATATGACTTATTGTACTTTATAATTTTAAAAAATGATAAAAAAATACTTGATAACAATTTGGTCAATTTTTTTACAGAAAACATCGGTTTATATCTCCCCTTAAAATTTTCTAGAAATAAGATATTGATTGATTCTGTCATGTACCTAGCTCTGGAATTGAAGATGCACATTATCCTATATTTTAAATTAATACACGGAAAAAAATGTGGCATTGAAAGTACGCCAAGTTCTGGCATAACAAGAACGACATTCATAAGTGATACAGTTATGCCATGTTGGGGTAATTCCAACAGATTAGTGGCGTAAATTTCACGCCAAGCCGAGTCGTAACTTGCACTCCTATAGCGATGTCACGTGATCGCGTCTAGTGTGCTGTGCACATGGGTCTCGAAAGTGGCTCTACGAGAAGTACGAATCTACATTCTACAGTTCAACTTTGAAGTCGTCCCTAATTCCGCCGGTCGGTCGATATTTAAAATTGGTGAATTAAATTTAGGTACATCAAGTGTATATTAGTTGTTCTAATTGGGGAGTCCATGGATACGTTTGTGCAAAGGTGGTTAGTAACTTCCAATTTAGAAGTTCTAACAAACGTTTTCGAAGGTGAGAAAATAAATTTTAGGTTATATTGTGCGTTTCGGTGAGAAGAGTGTAGTAACATATAAAAATAATAATTTAATTTTACCATTCCTCAACCGAAAAATGTTTTATAATTGTCGTGGTAATGTGTAATAAAATGAAATGAAATTAATTAAGAATAAATATAGAAAGAGTAGAAATTAAATATTAATGGGATATATCATACGAGATGAAAATATCATGAACACAAATGTAATATGCATAAACTGCAGTCATCTTGATAAAACGTTTAGTAAACTATATGTATTACAGAAATATGTATATTCTTCATAAGTATATATATGAATAAGCAAATATGAAATTAAACAACGAATATTGAACTCATAGGCTATATCTTTAAAACTTAACCGAGGCGTATGGAGTTTTGACTTATTACATTTGTGTACATTTATTATTCTCATTTTCATTTATTCCATGTTTCTCTATAATTGTTTTTAATTCTGTTACACATTGCCAAGTTAGCTATGTTCAATTTGTTAGTGATATAGGTTTTAATAATCTGTGCACTTATATTAATAAATTTCAACCGATGGTTCTTATAAGAGCAAAGATCCCAACAATATCTTTATACCTAACAATTATAGCGGTTTTGGTCTTGTATAGTGGAATTAAACTAATTTCAATGTAATATAGACTAAACAAATATTAAATATTAATGAATGTATAATGTATGACACAAACCTTAATAAGTGTAAATACTATTCGTATCGGTAAAACTTCTCTGTAAATAACATAACCTACACTTTCAATATTTGCTATATTTAATTTTACAATTTCTATTTAATTCATGTTCTTCCTATATTTGCTTTTAATTCATTTTAATTACACTATTAATTGCCAAATCAACTACTTTAATTTTGTGAGATATAAAGGCCTTAATGTGATATCTCTGCACTTATAAGAATTGATTTCTTCGCTATAAGTATCACTTATTGTTAAATGTGAAAAATGTCAAATAATAAAGTGAAAAAGCTAAGTGTTGGGATTAGAAAGTAGAGTGGTAGTTTGTTGATTTGACAGATTAATCTGAATTATGAGTTTGAGAGTTAATCTGTCAAAGTAAAATATATATTCTCGCACCCAATCGCTTAATGCGCATCGTATTTTAGATAATTTTCTTTTGCTATTACTTATTAATTTTTCTTTGCTAGAACTTACTCACATACACTGCTTAATTTTTTTTGAGTAAACAAAAGCAGAGTAAGATTATGTGTCGTGCACATGTATTTACTTTGAATTCTATAAAAGTGAATTTGTGCCCAACACAAACCTTCGCTTGGGAAAAACCATACATGCATGGTTTATGCGAAACACAGGAATCTAAACTGTTGTGTGAGGGCATTGCACAAACCTAGTGTTTGTGGAACATGCAAAATGTAAGCTCTGAATTCTGTAGATAAATAATTAATATTTTGAATTAATTGCCTACATTTTACGTAATGACAACAGTAAAGTTGTCAATTTTCCATATATAATAAAATTCAAATTTCTATTTTCATAAATTTAGTCTGTAAATATTGCAAATTTTTAAGAATGATATAAATGTCATTCACATATTATATGCAATATATTTATTTGCAACCTTAATTTAATAATTCATATTCTTATTATTTATCATTTAGAAAATGCAATAGATGAGTATGTTTTTCATCGTCTTGACCCTAAGATGATTGAAGACTTAATTCCTCAAATTGGGTTAAGATTTAAATTCAAAGAAAAATTTGATGCTTATTATTCGAATAAGGAGTGTGATGTTAATGAGATGTCAGTGGTTCATCCCTTTTATGCAAGTGAAAAAATATTAGAACAGGATCCTTCAAACGGCAATTCCTTTCAAAATTCAATAGAAATTTCTCCTTCCAGACGTTCTGAAACAATCGCACGTAAGGTTCTTCCAGATAATAATTTAATATCTTTTTAAAATATTATATAACTTTTTGAATTTTTAATAGCCAATGAAACAAATGAAATGGAAACATACAATGTGGTAGTGGAAGAAGTTGTTATAAGTAAACAATCTCCTATCCAAAAGTTATTAGAATATAACGTGGCACAAATGGGTTGAAAAAACTGGAATAAAATATCAATTCGATACAATTGTAGTCACGGCGATAAGTGAAGAAAATGAACCACAGTTTGCTCGGATTAATCATATTTTGCAACTTAAGAGTAAGGTATATTTTGTAGTGAATTCGTTCGAAACTTTAGGATTTTTTGAACATTTTCACGCATATGAAGTAATTGAATCTTCAAAAAAGATAATAGATTTTAACACAATACCAGAAGTAAGTCCTTGTCTTCTTATCCGGAAAAATGTTACCGATTATGTAGCAACTCGATATGCATTGTAAAATAGAAATAAATAATAAATATATTGTATAACTAATGTATCCTCATATGTCACTCAATTGTTCAAACTGTAGCGATAGATTTGTAGAACGTTTTAAGGTTGTGTATAAATTGTTTCTAATATATTATATTACTCGTATAAATATTTAATTTATGTTACATTTACATTTACTTATAATGTACTTTGCTTAGATACCGCGTTGATATATCTCACAGCTAAATAATATCCATGCTGGTATTTGCTATAAATACGCATGGAAAAAAAGGTTAGTTGTATTTACTTGAAAATTGCTTAGCTTTACTATCTGAGGGAGGTAACTCTTACTGGCTCAACGTTTTTTTCGGCACAATTAGCGGCTCAACAGGGGTCGTTTTCGTCTCAGCGTTTTTAAAAATTTTTAAAAAATCATGAAGGTGTTTCAACATTTTTTTTTTAAGAATCCATCAAGAAATTATAATTAATTATTCAGGGCTTCGGCATACAATACATAATAATATACACATTCTGTAGTTATGCTACTTATTCAGTTTTGGTATACCATAAGAAATAAAGTATACTACATTCCATAAATTGATCCTCCTTTCAATGAAAGTTTCACTATATGGAAGTAAGATATCAGATTTAATACCTTCTTTAGATGAAAGTTTCGCTATCGAAGGAAGATTTCAGAGCTAAAACCTTCTTTCGATGAGAGTTTCACTATCGAAGAAAGATTTCCCATCTGAATCCTTCTTTCGATGAGAGTTTCACTATCGAAGGAAGATTTCACCTCTGAAGCCTTCTTTCGAGGGGAGTTTCACTATCGAAGGAAGATTTCACATCTACAACCTTCTTTTATGTTAGTTTTATCATCGAAAGAAGTTTTGAAATTTAAAACTGTCTAAAAAAGGTATAGATTACGTATCTACAAGAATTACCGATATCACTGTCATTCTAAGAAATTTGGCCCTGCTTCTAGGCATAAAAAAGGAATCATTGCAAATTGAGATATGAATAATCAGAATGCGCGAGATGGAAATATAGGTATGTATATTTAATTTGTCAGATTAACCTCAATATTTGTTTTTAACCTTCCAAAATAAAAAAAGATCAATTAACAACACGCTATGAAATTCATATTTTATAATAATAATAAATTACGAATTTCAACCGATCCATTTGGTTCGCCCGGCCATAACTTGTTAGTCCATTAAGTCCTATCGAATAGCGCTCCAGTGCGCTGGTGTTGGATTAACGTCAACACATGCTACGCCATGATTGGCATAGAGAATGCGGGAGCTTGGCGTAGATTTAACGCCACTGCGTTTTACACCAGCGCTGTGGTATATAATTCTCCATTATGGCGTACTTCCAATGCCACATTTTTTTCCGTGTAGTATGATAAATTATTTGTAACAATATGAACTGTTCAATTTAGGAACTTTCATCGTAAATTTTGCGAGCATATTACACGCATATTTAGTATTATATTAGTATTATATACAAAAACTATCAATTAATCTTTGCGAGAGCTTAAAATTAATAAAATACTACTGAAAATTACTACAATTTTCGAAAAATAACATCGCAGCTAACTAAAAAGTAGCATTTCTTTGGCTTTTCATATGAATCTACGCACAAGTTTATACATTTTGTAAATTAATCATCATCATAGTTTAACTTTTAACAGGATTGTTTTGTCACTAGATCTTTTCAGAATGCCCTGGGACATTTTGCATTTAATTTAACCATTTTTTTTAAACTTTTATTCGTCGACAACAAAAGTGTGTATGTTACTATGAGAAAAACTAGTCGTTTAGACTTTACTGTTAACAATAATTCTAACAAATGTAAGTATCTACGATATAAGAATATAAAAATTCCGAATGGTTTAACTTTTGTTTCATGCATAACGTCCAAAAAACAAAGACATCAAACAAGTATTATATTGTAGACATAGAAAATTGTCGAAAAAGAATAAAATATTTATAATGGTTTGTCCTTTTTACCTACTTTCGCTTAGAAATTCTAAATTATTTACGTTGGACAAAATTTTTAACGACGTCATAAAATCTTAATATACGTACAAAATAGTTTATCTTCCAATTTCATATCTCACTATGATATATAATAATGAATTCAATAATATGAAAAATCGAAAAAAATAGATGTTAAACTAGATTCAAAATCTGGGAGTATTTATTATATCACTTTCAGGTAATTTTTAAGATCATTCTCATTTACAAAATTTGTATATTACTGCAAAAGCTGTTTACATTCTATATATACATTTCTTTTTATAGAGACATTTTACAGATTTTATAAACTTTGTTACTTCATGGAAAAAAATAATTGAAAATGCTAACAAGACAAACTATCTAAATAGTCAGATCGATAAATTAAGTAGTCAAATCTACTATTTCAATAGTAAAACAAAATAGAAAAGTAATTCTGCCATATGCTACTATTAAGATAGTAAAACATTTTCCAGCCTGATACCTAAATAATTCTACAACCAATTTCATCACTAAACCATCACTTACATTTACATTTTAGTTATATTGTATAGAACTTTTGGTATATTTAGAAGTCAGTCACTTTTCTAAAACAAGAATAAATATTTCACGACCAGTTCTACAATTCAAAACTTTGTATTTACCATGTTTTTTAGATAAATACCGTTATAATCACTGACGTCCAATGTATCTTGATAGACAAACTTTTGATAAATTATGTCAACTAAACAGATAAAAAATTAACATTATCAGGTTTTTAACTTTTACGTCAAAAATAACATTTTTTGTATCTTGTAGAACAAAGTTCACAAATTATCTGACCGCTATCGTCTAAAGCTTAACAAATGTGATTTTCCTATTTGCATAAAAAGTATAATAGACATACGTACTTCGGAAAGATACAAATTGTTTTTGATAGATTAACTAACCTCAATTTTAAATTAATCAGGTATTTGTCGTTTTGCTTTACTTTGATAAGTTTTTGCTGGATTTTAGTAATTAGTTCAAACGGAAATGCTCTTTATCTGACAGTCATTTATTATTTATATTATTACTAACAATAGAATCAACAGCAACTGTAATTATTTGACTACAAGTTAAGGTACACTTGTCTTAAATCGCTGTTTCATAATGTTGCGGTTTCAGAACTTTCAATCCGAGTTAATTGAATTCACAACTACAAGATCGAATCGCTAATGCCTTCTAATGGAGCTATAATCAGCAAGTAGTGACAATTATATCCAAAATTATCTTCAAACATGTAGAAACTATGTTTATATTTTCATTGCAATTTAAAAATGTCAAGGTAAAGAAAAAGTAGTCTGCCGTTCAGAAAATAAGTTAATATAAAATAAGAAATGATTCTTTGTCGAGTATAAAAAAGTGTTCTTGTTTGTATTATACACTGCTTTTAATATACATTGACCAATTTTGTTTACTTAAAGTAACCTCATTTAAATGATTTTAAATAAAAACGCCTTAATTGCTATAGATAATAAATAAAATCTGCACAAAAGCACTGAATGTATTTTAAACGTTTATTAATCACCTGTAAGTATGATATGTCTCTATTAAATTCGATAATTATGTCACTTTTTAATAAAATGTAGTTTTAATTCGTCTCATGTACAAGAAAAAAACGTGTATGTAAATAACATATTTTTTCAGTGTATTTAAATATTATACATCATTTAGATCTGTTTAGTCAAATCCAATTAAATAGCGATTAATCTATTCAAAATATTTTCTCACTTAATTAAAAATACGTTTTCATTAGAGCGACATATATTTTTAATTGTTTTTTCAGTAATTAGTGAAGAGTACACACATCTGAAGACCTCTTCGTATTACTAAAAATAAACTAAACCTCAGTAGAAATGTTCATTTGTTGTCAGACCTAACAATTCACAAGTCAATAAATTTTAAAAATGATTGGAATTCCTCTCACTGTGTTTGGATATCTCTAAAAAAGAATTGACTGAAGTAAAATATAATTTTTTTTAAAGGACATTGACCTTTAGAACGCAATAGACGGTATCAATGAAAATAGATCTTAAAATCGTTATCAGCAATTGATCAAATATTTAATTACAATAATTTGCATAGAAGCGAGTATAAAAAAGAGTAAAATATTGGTAAAGATAAATTATTTATAAAAAGGATCCATGTAATTGGATTCAATTTTTCGCTGCATTTTTGGATTACGCAGTAAAGCGAACGCAGTACTTTAATACCTGAGAGATTCGACTGATTTAAATCATCCGCGTTTTGGAAGCCGTAAAGTCTCATTTTGTGAACTATAAAAATTTATTGTTTTATAGTAGTGGGAATACGACCACATGAAACAAGTGAGAGGTAGTTTATTTATTGACGTGGGTATTGAGCCGTGTTAGCCCTGGGATATAAGTCAATGACAGTTGACGCGTGCATGGTGGTAAACACAAATTCCGAATTAAATGAAATTAAAACACTAAAAAGATGCAAAGGAAACTTATTATGAGTGTTATTTTTCATATAACATTATTACGCGTACTTTTGTCTTATATCACAATACGATTACTATCGCTTATTGCGCATTCGTTTCTGCTTTATGTAAAGGAAAATACGTTGTTGACTTTGCTACGATATATTAATAGAATATTTTTAATGAAAAAATAACATTTTTATAATGCAAATTACATTTTATTACGTTATAGAACAGAAAACTATATAATATCGATACTCCATTGTGAATTTCCGGCCTTTATTCGAGTAACAATACATTGGTGATTATTAAACTAAAATTTATAATAACTTGGTAATCAGCATCAATCCATGTCAAATTTATTAATAACAAAGGTACATGATGAACCGCTATAATAAATATTCACACCAAATTATTTAAAGTTGAAATTATAAACAGCAAAAATTATTTATTGTAGTCGAATTTTACTGCAGCTAATTTTTTCTTACAAATAAACAATGGCAAAAAATCGCATGTAAAATCGGTTTTTATACAGTACAATATGAATTAGAACATAAACGTCACATTCTGACTATATTCGCCGAGTATAACCTCGAAATGTATTGTTTTGGAATTTAAAACGAGCAAATCGATCGTCAGCAAAAGAAATAGCTCAGATATTTGTTTTGTTCTATTACAATTTTTTGTACTCTGCAGTATCTGGTATTTTTGTTTTATGTACTTTGGCGGTTCAGGTGAATAATTTGTGACGTCAATATCGCATAACTAGATGACGCTTTTTATATATTATCTATTTCATTTGAACTTGATTCAAGCCGAGTAAGTAAGAAATATAAGTAATTAATGTTTTAGGAATTCCGCGACTTTATTGACCATACAGTCAATACAAAATTTGAATCATGCAATATTAAATGAATTTTGTATAGTTTTATTTTAATTCAAATTTGTTAAATTTGATAATCAAAATTCCTCTTAGTTAATACAGGCCACTGAAAATGTACATTGATGTACAGTATTAACAAAAAAAAATGTAATAAAAGGTAATATTAATGTCATGACAATAACGTACGAGTAAATTCGTTATTTTACTATATTTATGTAGTGGTTTATCGTCATTATACCTGAAATTATAATATATGAAAGAATACTTGTGTGCGGCGTTTATAAACTCATTAGGTCCATCACACCAATAATTTACTTTTTTGTGTTAAAAAACATTTTTTATGGTACATTAATTTTATAATAAGTGTGATGATTTGAAATAATAAGGATAATAATATTTTGGAAGAATAATAATATTTTAAAATTGGGATTTGTTACTTATTTTTTGTTTTAAATGCAAAAAGTTTCGTATATTTATTTAAGTCGAAGATTATTCTTTCCGGCAAACAATTTTAACTTCAGTTTTTCATTAAGTGCTTTATTAATCACAATTTAATTATATACCTTACAAATTCAAAATCAAGCAAATTAATTAAGAAGCCTGATATAAAATTAAAAAAAGTTTTAGTAAGTCATTTGTGATGTTTTCTATAAGATTAATTGCAGGATTATTGGTTGGAAAAGTTTGGTAAATAAGGAGGATCTTAGTCGCAACTTAGACGTAAATAAATACAAATCTTAAACGCAAATGTTTACAAATATGCTATTATTAAATTATTTGTTAAAACATTCAATTAGCAATTTTTATTTTTTAATTATTAATTAATATTTAACTGTGAGTTTTGCTTGTGCGGTGACCGTTTTTAAAATTAAACAAATATTTTTGTATACATGGTTTCCCAAAATGGATGAGAAATAAAACTATTTATTGTAGTAACTATTCGCAATTAGTTATAATAGCAATAAATTGTAAAAATTCTTTTGAATAAATCTAGAAAAAATTAACAGAATTATCTATACATTTAAGAGATAATTCTGTTGTTTTTTGTTGTTTAATCCAAAGGGAATTTTTCTTCACTTCCTAAAATGAAAAAATGTATCAGATAAATTTTATAATCTTTTGGATACTGGACTGGAAACTCGCAAAATTTATTAGTTAAATAAATCTTGTGTACTTTAATATTTTTATTTAATTTCATATTTAGTAGTAATAAAATATAAATATGTTATTTTAGTAAAAATAAAATAAGTTTCATTGCCTAATTATAAAAATAAAGAAGTAAAATATAATTAAACTATAAGTACTAAATTTAATTTCAATAACTGCATCCTTAGAATGTTTACCCACTTTAATATACTTACTACAATTGATAACATACAGTTTTATTCCAGTTTTAATTACAGAATTATTCGAGTTTAAAAGTAGAACAATTGATTAAGATTTTTTTTTCAGTATATGCAACGAAAGTTTTTTATAGGGCAGATTGTTTTCCGCCCATATTATGAATGTTTTTATTTGAAGTTTGTTGTGGTGTATTGTTCAGAAGGGAAATAAAAACATAGGAAAAACCTTTAGGTCTGACGTGAGTTCGGTAATATTTGACTCATAAGTATCATGACTCAACGACGTAATTCACGAATTGTGACTAGTTTAAATTAATCTCTATTTCTTTCAGGTGTTTATCTCGAAAGTGAATGGACAAATGAGAATCGGGTTTTTCGAGATTCCTGATTGCTCGATTAATTGGCAACTGTTATAAAAAGTGACATTCTGATGTTTAGTAATAGGCTAGACGGAAAATGGAGGTCAATACCCCAGCTCGTGCGAAAACAAATAAATGAGTAGATTCTAACGTTTGCTACGGTTTATAGTCTATATAATATGAATAGTTTTGTGCAGTAATTAGATTTTCCATTCTCAGTTTTTAAATCGATTTAACGAAACTTACAATAATTCGAAAATAATGAATACATTACTGAAAAAAATTAATCAGACATAATTTTTAATATTTTTAACAAAAATCATTCGCAATTCAGAAACACTAAATTTAGGTATTTTTACATTTGACAAATTCAAATTTTCAAAGCACGGTTACATCTTAAATTGAAGTAAAAAGTTGTTCTAACTTTAAGCAAATTTTTTATCAATTTTTAAAAATTGTGTTCTAACTGTACAAAACTCTAAATTAAAAATAACATAGTTACAGATGTCTAACGTAACAATAAAAATTTCGAAAATCTGTACATGCATACAAAAATGAAATAAATATTAATATGATGGATTTTACTCTACTCTTATAAGATTAATTTTTCTCGTTTACCTTAAAATAAACCGTGAATAAACGTGAATAGAAATTACAAAACGATTTTACTGATAGAACTCATCTATTTACGGCGCTTCAAATGTGAACCTGTCGATAATGACAATTTCGAATCATGAAATGCAGTTACCAATTATGTAAGAAATTTAACCATATTAAGAAATTCTCAGATATTTCTGCAAAATATAGAACCAGTTCTTATAAAAATTTGATCGAATTAGAATGAAAATCTCGTCAAATAAATATAAAAATACTGTGAGCTATGATCTATATTCAATTCGAAAAAAGTTGAAAAACGTATTGTAAAATTAGATGTGTATAAAGTTCAGAATTAAGTTGTTTTCCACTTTCATGACAAATATTTGTCACGAGTATTGTATATATTTGCGTTTCTCAAAAAAAAACAAGTTTCAATTCATTGTTTTCCCTATGATGAATTGCTATTTTACCACATTATCACATTCGATCTTTATAAGATGTGTAATTCATATTTACTGACCTAACCTAAAAAAATAATCGGCGTATATTACAGAAAGACACTGGAGCATTTCTAAAAGTTAGGTTAGGTTGTAATAGTGTAAGAATATAGAACATATTTTTTCTCACATGAAATAAATTCTGATGGATTTTGATTATATAATTATTGTCAGGATTACTCTTTGACGCGTTAATTCAAAATGAAACGAAATTTGTATGTAATTTTGTGATACAATAAACGCGTCAATTAAAACAAATATCAAAAAGGATCTGAGAATTAGAGGCCTAAATTTGGGGTCATTGAGACAATTATCTGATTCTGTTGTTTGCAAAATTTGACTTATCCCACTGTTATCTGAATAATTGGCAAAAGTGGGGATCCAGAATTATCTTATTAACGCAAGTAAGGAAATGACGTTGCGAATAGTAGCCGTCAATTTGAATTTAAAGAAGAACTACTGTAAGTCTAAATATTTTTAAACGGTTAATCTTCCTTGGATAAAATGCAACTCTTTACTTAAAGTTATATTGAAAATAATTTAAATACTGCATTTCAGATTTATAAATGTGGTTTTATGTTCTATTTAGTATATAAAACATATTCAAAATGTTCTTAAAAGAACGAATTAAATTTTAATGTTTTCTGCGATTTCCCTCCTTAGGTCAGAAACTTATATGCACAATTCAGAAGTATTCTGAAAATTCGGGAAATTGTATTAACATGAACATGGAGAAGATTTTATGAAATGTTTTACGATATTGTCTCAGCTATTTTCATCTTTTTCATGATCCTGATAATCATATCTGTTGCATGAAAACAATGCATAAGACCATTGTGTATTATGATTTTAATTTTGAGTTGTTTATCTTCAATCGTTAAAATGGTAATAACATGAATTTAAAAATTATTTTCGTCGCTATTTCATAATACGTTAGCAGTTACCCAAGTAATTTTATTACAAGTATTGTATAGTTAGTTAATTTATTTACAAGTATTTTTTGCAAGTATTTTTATTCTGTGATAAAATCCTACAACATTGAAACATCTCAATCTGGAAAAATAGCATAATAGGACTATTTTTTTCCAAAACACTGATATACAAAAATCTACTTTTGTCATTGAAATTATAGCGAATGTCTTACAGCTTTTAAGTTTTTGTCTAAAATATTTTTCTCATAAACAAATGTAATATTCTATGAAAGTTTTACGAAAAATTATTACCTTTTATATCGTTTTGATGCCTTCTGAAATTAAGAGAAAGTATTATTATTTCTGTGAAATTGCAACAAGTTATAACTGAAAAAAATGCCTATTATTGCGATTTCTGTGCCCTAACTTTTTTTTCTCAATAGTTAACGAAATTACATATGTGAGAAAGTTGTAGACCTTGGAAATACCTATAATTTTCATCCCTCATTTGTTTTGATTCCATAAAATTTCCAGGAGAGCCTCAAAACTCGCAACTACGGTAAATTACAAAAATAGAGTTTTTAAAAAAGGGGCTCTACTGATTACTTTGATTTTTGGTGCAAAATACTCAGAGACGTTCACAGTATTAGACTTAACAAGAAAAATCGCATTTAGGTGGACTATTTATTTACCCGTTGTTCAAGCCCACCGAGAGATTTTTGAAAGTATAAACTATTGAAAAAGGCAAATTAATTTTTTCATTTTTTTCAAGTTTTACACTGGTATAACCTTTTCATCAGAACTTTCAATAGCTCAGTAAAGAGTTTCTTAATTAACTGACATGAAATAATACAATTTTTTTTCATCATATTGGAAAAATAAAAATTTACAACAGACCGTTCACTGAGTCTTCCTCCGACTATCCATCTTTATTTCTCTTTCTTAATTTTCATTGACAACGATTGAAACTGTTAATTGACATGTTATTTTCAACAGATTGTTATTTGAAAAGAAAACGCCGTTCCCGGAAATTCTGTTGAAATTACCCAAATATACAACACATTTTTTGAGTTTATAATTAGGTTATTTTTATTTCAAATGCAGGGAAACATCGAAAGACATTAAAACGTTTGAGTAATTTAATTTTAAAAATAATTTTTGAGAATTTTTTATTCATTTAAAAAATTTGCTTTATTTTTTTTTATTTTTAACCAATATTTCAGTCTAATTTGAGTCAAAAAATAACATTTGAAAAATATTCAAAATTTTGTTTAGTTTTTTTTTTAACTTTTGCAATGTTTTCGGCAACAGCATTTTTCTTTTACAACGTCAATATTATTAAAAAAAAAAGGACATAAAAACGACGCGGAGTGCAGCAAATTCTAAACTGATCTTGAGGTATTTTTTAAATACTCGCTAAGGTCTTCATAATAACGAGGAACTGCGGCAATTTCGACGTAATTTAATTCACAGTGAAACATGAGCATATTGAAAAATGTTGTACGCAAGTTTTAATTCGGATGATCGGGAGACAGTTTCTTAATCATCGACACATTAAAACTCCTGTAGAATAAATGTCAAGTCTGAACTAGTTCAAATTTCATTTTGAAGCATGCTCATACTAAACTGTGTTTTTATACATTTTCATAGGTTAGATTAAATCTATTGAAAATTGATGCTGTTTCTCGTTGTCTTTAATGATTTTACCGGCACTCTACCAAACATTTCATTATCATCAACACATAAAATCCCCTATAGTCTTATTTTGTATTTTTATGCGTTTTTAGAGTTTAGACAAAGTCGAATCGAAATTTCCTCATTATTGTTGAAACTTTTATGAGTATTTAAAAAAAAAACAAAGTCAAGATCGATTCAGAATTGCTTTTTAACCCAAAAAGTTTAAGAATGCTTGCTTTTTTCGTTGCAATCTCTGAAATGGTAAGATTTACAGTTTAGTCAAGTAGGTGTAATAACTACCTATATGTTATATGCATATGATATCTTGGTTATGAATAAACAAACATTGGTGAAACCTAACAACACTAAACATTGCATTAAAAAAACATAATTTTAAAAAAAAATAATTCAAAGTCGAAGAATGGCTTGATTATCACTACACGCAGATTAAACACGCTCACGACTTTCAAGGACCTTAAAAATAAATACTACAGTAGACTTAATTTAGAAACAATGTATACAAAAATGCAAAAACAACAATTAATTGTAATAGATGAGTCGTTCATATAGGTTACACCCTATCTACTATGTTTTGATGATTTACATCTAAATCCATGTTGTTAATCGAAGTTACCAAACTTTTCTTGCGCATAAGCTGTTTTTAAACTATTTTTATATTATTATCAATTATAAATGTTTAAATCATTTCGTTATTGCTGTTAATTTTTAATGAATTCATTATGGCGTCTTCCGTGCGTAATAACTGTAAATGCCTGTTTTTTCATCGGACACTGACGTCGGATGCCCAATAAGACTTGCCTTATTGAATCTTCATCAGGACCTCAAGATCAGGTAGCAATAAAGTGTGTCTAATAAGACTAACCTTATCGCTGCCATGTTAGATACTCATCATTATTGAAAAAGAAATCGTCTGGGGATTATTTCTATTCCACATGGCCTTAACCGTATTGTTTCTAATAGAAAATCATAATCCAAATTCATCGGTTGCCATAAATGTCCTAAAGTGAAGGCCCTGAAATACACGGATATCAGTCGATGAAATCGTACTTGGCCGTATTGTATAAAATAAAGAATCATCGCCTGTTCATAATTAAGGGGTGCGCACGTACAAAACGCATTTTTACAATTATATATATACTCGCAAAATGCCCTTGTTGGGTTAGATCTAGTTTTTGTCGGGATCGCCATAAGCGACTTCCGTTGAAGTTAAAAAGTAGCGGAAGAAACTGGCCTTCGGGCCTCACGGTCGGCGATTTACAAAGCGAAGGCACTGTTTACTTCGCGTTTATTAGGTGTCCTTATAAGTACTTATAATCGTATTTGTCCACGATGAAAAATGTATGCTCTCGTCTCCAGTGTATGTGAGTGAGTTCGGTTAACATGAAATTCACCTCAGAATTATACGCGATAGGACAAATTGCCGTTGTACCGTAATGGCGTTTTTCTCATTTGTTCGCGCGCGACGACAGTTAGGTATCTTTTCCCTCGACGGAAGCTGTACGTGGACGTCTCCGGGTAGGTCGTCACCGGGAGCTACCGCGGACCCTACTTAGCCATTCTGGCCCTAGACTACCAGTTTTTTCGATAACTACTTGCAATTTCCTTGGTGACGTTCCGCGACGTCCGTACCCGCACCTCGTCACGGGAAATTGCTCTTGTCCCTGCACGGCACGTCACGTTTCGACGCTCGCCGAAGGGACTTTCCGTTTTCTCTAGGGATCCACACCGACACGTTCGCTAAACAGATATAATCTTGTCCTCTTATTAGGACACGACGCTCGAGAAGACGTCATCTTCGCACCTCCTACCTACCGTGTCGGTGTAATTAGTTTCGCCACGAAACACCCTAACTTTTTGCAATTACGCCATCTTGAACTCTACGTGAAGTTCAGGTGCTCTATGAGAGTTCAGGATGTTCGGTATGGAGTAATGCTTGATTTTACTGTTACATCGATGTCTAGAATGGGGCCACAGACTAATCCGAGCTGATGTCTTAGCCAATACTGTTCGTGCAGATGCTAAGCATGTAATGGCAATTTGCTGTGATTGATTCATCAATAATTTCGGGTGTTACAGTGTTTGCTGAAATTTGGAACGTGGAAATTCATCACTCATTTAAAAGTGGAAATTGGTTATTCTAAAAAATGAATTCTTATGGAAGGATACCATAAGTCATATTTTCTTACATTTTTGTTTCAAATTTTTTCTTTTTTAAGAAAAAATATTATTTTCAGTATTTCTGAAGAGGAATGGTATTCTATTATCTTAAAATTATAGACATAGTTGAATTGAATCGACAATTTTCTACTAAAAAATTAATTATTATTATTATTATTATTGTTAACGTCTTTGTTAGATATAAACATGACAATATACAATTAATAATGTCAAAGAGCTACTCATAGCTTAAAAAACTGCTTTGCAGACTGACCAATTTTTTGTTTGTTTTTTATGATTATTATTAACGTCTTTAATGGAAATAAACAAAATCTTTAGTAATTAAAGTAGTTCACTAGCAGAGTTTATAATTCTTGAAACTAATTCTGTACATTTTCTTCTAATAATCTAAATTTAGTCGAAATCTTTATTTATTGCAAAAATCATAATAAATTTTCATTTTTCAAAATAACACAATTCAAAACTGAAACTAGAATTTAAAACTAAAATTTTCTTTGGAGAAGTAGTAGTGAACCATTTTTGTGACAAAATAATAAATTTCAGTAACGATTAACAGTTAATATTGAAATAAATTTTTCTTATATCAATTCAGTACTTACAAAATTTTGTGATGTATAAATTGGGACAACAAGCCTCAATGCAGCACGATTTACGTTTTTCAACATCCATTTAACGTTGTAATTCCGTGACGGGAATAATTGTTTTGACCCCCCCCCCCTTTCCCTTCGGAACGGTAGTAACGGTAGGATGCGTTCTCAAATTTCGTTGCAGATTTTACCATAAAAATTCAATTGTGTGAAATTGAAATAGAATGATGACTTTTTATTATGATAAAATCAAGATTAATATAAAAATTCATAATTAAATTTGAAAATGATAATTAAATAATCAACATTCAATCGTGTCATTAAAATTTGAGTAAATTATGCCAACAGATTCAAAGATACCATATTCTAACAGCTGGATACTGAAAACCCATTATTTTGAATTTATCACAATAAAAGTTTGTGGTGAACAAGAATTCTGAATTTGTAATCATCCTAAACCTGGAGAAATACAAAATTGTCCAAATACTGTTTTTTATTGCTCCAGAAATAAGGGATGCATTTCTAATAATAATTATTAAATAAAAAGAAGAAATTTCAAAAAGGCAATCGAAAATATCTCAAAAAAGTGTTTTTATTTCAAGTTTTTAAGAAAAACAAATAAGTTGAATACTCTGTAAAAAGGGCGATATCGCCCGTTGATAAGATAATAAATAAATAAATAAAAAATGTTGTGCTAATTGAATGATGTTTGTAAAAAAATAAATAACGATAAGCCTAAAGTTAATATTAATTTGTTATTTATTGCAGTTTTAATAATAATAGAGCCTCCGATCCAATACTCGAACCGCTTAGCCGTAAGTAGTAACTCGTGGATTCACAGTTTTTTGCATTTACCATTTTGAATTTTCATTTTTTTATTTAATAATTATTGTTAGAATTGCAATAAATAAGAAATTAAATGCTAATCTCGCGTTCATCATTACTCACTTCGATCCAAACCACGTTAAATTGCCGCAAAATTAGAACAATCGAAAAAGAAAGAAAGTTAATCAAATTAAAAATATAAAAAATTTAAAAATAAAAAAAAAAATTCTAAAAATATTCAAAGTGAAAGTTCACATGCCCAAGATGATCTGTAACAAATTTCGTTGAAAAAAAATACCCATTTTCGAGATATCAAGGTGGCACGGTTGACATGAAATTCACGATATTCCTGTTTATTTTTAAATAACACTTGCATGGATGTAAAAGTCAAACAACTTTTTAGTATCTACCTTTCGTTAAATCAAACAGTTATTTTTAATTTATATTTCTTACTAAGCATTACTTAAAAGTTTTAATTTTTGTTAAATGTTGTGAACAAGAACCTTTCTTAACAATTTTTTTTTGTTTTGAAAATTTAAACAATGTCTTAACTGTACTACAATCCAAGTAAGAAAGACATTATTTATTCGGAATAAACTTTTTATTTATTCTTTAATATCTACTTTACATTAACATAGCTAAAAAGTTGTTTGACAGTTTCTGATAAGGACAAAAATGCAGGTCGAAATGTCTGTTTATCGTTTTTTTTGTTATTTAAAACCTGGTCGCATTACTTCCTTGATTACTAAAGACATATCAACATTAAACACTCTTCTGAACATCTATTTGGAATTAAGAATAAGAAAGGACCGATTCAGTTCGGTATTGGTGTGGTAGTGATAAAAAATGGCGAAAATCGACTTTTTTTAAAGTTTGGACATTTTTTTCTCGAAAAGTTGTCGCCCTACGTAAAAGTTACTAAGGACCGTATTTGTTAAAAATTACCCCAAAAACATGAACAATTTTTTTTCTGGGGCAAAAAGAATACAATTATTCAATTGTTTTAAAAAATTGTTATAAACAATTAACCGATCACTTTTGAACATTCCACCCAAAAAAATTCGTGTTCAGCGGCCAAAAATACATAAAAAAAAACATTGTTTCAAGTAGGAACATATAAAAGGCTATGACAACATAGGTAGTAGCTCTTAGATTAGAAGGAGCATGCAATTACCAAAATAATTTAAAATTTGCCTACCTGACATAAGTGATCTGGATAGTTTGACTTCAATTGATTCTGATAGTTGACTGAACAACTATTCCAAAATTATCCCAACAACAATATTGAACAAAAATCTGAACTCATCATCAATGACCTTTTCATGTTATGTAAGGGAAACGAAGGTTAGTAGGTTGTGTAATTTTCTAATTACAGAAACTCGACTGCTCAATTAGAAACATTGCAAATTGTGCTAGAAAAATTAAGAAACTCGAAAATCTTAAAATAATCCAACCTTTCCATCATTACCATCATAAAAAGAATTATGAATTTTTCTAGCAAAATTTGCAATATTTCTGATTGACCAGACAAGTTTCTGTCGTCAGAAAGAGTTAGCTTGAATAATTAGAAGTATACAGCACAAAAATGTCGTGATTTGCTCGTCCAGAAGGTACATCAAATATTTATAAATTACGAATTATTTTAGTTTTTTTGAGGCATTAGCATGCAAAAATCGATTTACAAATGAGAAAATAATTCATTTGATTAACAGACAACCTTTTCAAGATACTCAAGCATGTCAATTAAGGATGACTACATTTTAACAAATTTAATACTAGTCATTTTGATCTATCAACAAACATTCCAAATTACGAACGTGAAATTAAGATTTCAATCCTCAAAAACAGCTGGAAGTGATTCAAATGAGTTAACCGATCAGAAAGACTGAATTTGAATTAGTCTGAAAATAGTTCCTTCGTGCCATGATTAACTATTCCTGCATTTGTTGCCTTAGGTACACGAATGAAGTACAGAACTTTTTTGATTACAGAATCACGAACTCTACGTGAGTTCTCATTTTCCACGAGAGTTCGTAACATTGTATATTTAGGAAGCTGAAGTAATGCTTGATTTTGTTGTTACATTAATGTCTCGAATGAGGCCACAACCGAAATCAACCTGACATCTTAGCCAATACTGTTCGTGCAGATGCTAAACATGTAATGTCCATTTCCTTTAATGGATTCGTCAATAATTCTACGCGTTCTAGTATTCCCCAAATTTGATAGTGCCATAATTAGTCACTTTTTAATAGCAATAATGGAAATTGACTTTATAATAAGAGTTTAAAACAAACAAATTATGTTTGCACATTTAATTTATTTTTTTTAGGAACAACACCGCTTTGTTTTCTCCAATATTTTTCTTAATAAAAACAACATTCTTGAAAATTGTATGAAATATATTTACAATATACAAGGTCCACGGCTCAGCGTACATATTAAAGGACGTAGTGCTTAAAAAAATATGATGAAAATTATCTTGCACTTTTTATGAATTTTTAGTTGTTTTCGGGTTATCGATGTGCAAAGTCGAAAAAAATGTGTTTTTTTTTTAATAAATTCGATTTCTCAAAACCGTTATAAATTGAAAATTTATCAATTGAAATTTTATATTATTTAGTAATTGTCTACTATACGGGATTTTTTGAGGTCACTGATTTTTTTTAAAAATTAAAAGATTCAAAATGGCCAATCCAAAATGTTGGAACAAAATTCTAAACTTTAACCCATTTCGACGGAACTTAGTAGTATCCCTACTTTGTCTAACTAATTGTTGAAGTTAGAGCGTTCGGAAATTAGCAAAAGGAATTTTCATTCACGACACCATGTATAGGTGGTTAATGTTTATAATGGAACCATAAACTTTTTTAAATAGAAAAGCTAAATAAATTGTAGCTCATACTAATAAGAGTTGTGTAAATAGATTGTAAAATTAGACTTACGTCTATTTACGTCTATATTACTTTTCATGTACCGAAGTTATTTTGAAACTGTAGAGTTTTAAATATCTCATCGATTAGCAAGATTCAATTTAATGAATAAATTTTTTACCATCGGCTATTAACAAAGAATGCGTTCGTTAAAATAAAAACTAAAAATCGTTGAAAAACTTCAAATTATATGTCCATATGCAGATATGTAGACATAGCGATGATACATTTAATCTAGCGAAATAATAAAAGCCAGCCATTGTTTTTCCATATATTACTCACAAGCGTGCAAAATAATGCACTTGAAGTTAATATTACATTAATTATATCATGAGGAACACGAATTACTCATGAACGTCTAAAACAGTACAAAAACCCGAGCAAGAACGACGCTTAGAAGTTTCGACACGCAGCTCATTCTTAACTTATAAGAAACAGAATTTAAACAAGTTGTCAGCGTACATTATTTTCAGAATATCTTGAATTTTATACTCTTAAGAGTATGTCCTTACCTATAAGTAATAGCTATGAATAATACTGGCAATAGTTTTTCGACTAATTTCCATTTAAATAATGAGCTTTTCATTTCATAGCTTCGTTACAATCTACTCACATTCTTGTAACTATAAAATTTATGTTTTAATTAATGCCAATTACAAACTCAAATGTAGCTTAAATTATAAAATTTAAAACATATTTTACGGTTTATTGATTACCAACGTCCATATTTAACGTTTTTGGTCAGTCGGTGATTAGCAGAAATTAAACAAATTCAATTTTTCGGCTTCAGTATTTATATGAATGATAATAATGTGGTAGTATGAAACGTTCTTATTGTTTGTAGTAAATTATAACAGAAACTATAATATAGTGCTTCTTTAAATTATAATTTTCGAAATTTGTGCGTTTGTATATTCGTTTGTATTTATTATTGTTGTTAGTTAATAATGTGTGTATCACTTGCATTAAGTTTTTTATATTTTATTTATTAATGGGTGTCCCTGAAGACAAGCTACATATGGCCGAAAATATGGTCTATAGAAATACATTAGAACCGTAGTAAATGCGAATAACAAATACATAAATATTACAATATCATACAACTATATGATCAATTTTTTTAAACACTAAGTTTTGAAGTATCATTTCAGTGTATAGAAATATACAACATATGTGTTTTTACTTGTAATTTATAATTATATATCTAACAACACTAATTGATAATACAGGGTGTCCCAGAACTCCCGAATAATATTGCAGGGGGTGAATCCTAACATCATTTTGAGCAAGAAAGTTTCATACCAAAATCGGATCTGAAGCTCAGAATTTGAGTGGCGAGCCATTGAAGTTTAAAAAAAATAATAGTTTTTTTGCAATAACTCGGCTCATTTTAAAGTTACTGTAACGATTGATGACTGATTTTGAAGGTTTTTTATAGCGCTACAACTTATCTTGTATAGCCTATGACCTGCAACGAACATTTCGTCAGTTATCGACCTAAAAAAGGGTAAAAATGGCTTTTTTATGCAGTTTTTTGCGTCTAACTCATTTCCGTAAAATGCTAGGGAAATGCCATATAAATAACGTTGGAGAGCTTGAAAAGGTGAAGAATTCGCCCCCTCATACGTTTCGTTTTGATAAAAATTGAGTCCGTGGGGAGACGTTAAAAATCAGAAAACAGGCAAAAAATGGGTTTGGCATTGCTGAAGCGTGTTTTACGCCTATTTTCTGATTTTTAACGTCTTCCCACGGGCTCAATCTTTGTCAAAACGAAACGTATGAAGGGTCAGGTTAAGTTGTAGCGCTATAAAAAACCTTCAAAATCAGTCATCATTCGTTAAAGTAACTTTAAAACGAGCCGAGTTATTGCAAAAAAACTATTATTTTTTTTAAACTTCAATGGCTCGCCACTCAAATTCTGAGCTTCAGATCCAATTTTGGTATTAAACTTTTTTGCTCAGAATGATGTCAAGATTCATCCTCTGCAATATTATGCGGGAGTTCTCGGACACCATGTATATTCATTATAAAAGTGTATATATTCCAAATAAAGATACAGAGAGAGAAAAAAAGGTTAATGGAACCATGAGGAAAAGGTAGAAATGATTATAACACTTCATAATAGTACAATTAACATCGTGAAAAGTTGTGGTTGACAGTATCTTGGTTTTATAATTCATAGTATTGTAAAATATAACATACAACACTTATTTTTTATGATGATAAGTAGTTATTTTCGTTTAATCATTTTTACTATCCATTTTTAATCCATTTTTCTAGTCAAGAATATTTCGAGTGACTATTATTCTGTAAAGCTACGGTACATTTGAGGTTATGTGCTATGCTGAATATTTAAATATCAAGAAAAAATAAATGGAACTTTTTGTTTTGTTTTACTATGGAAAGCGTTAATTTAACAATTTTTTATAATCACGTATTTTACTTTTCTAAAATGGTTCCATTAACCTTTCCCGTTCTCTCTGTGTACAAACGCGATAAATAAAAACGTATTACTCTGTGAAGTTATTACTTTAAATAATCTGGATTTTATGCTTTCATTTTGCGTCATTACGATGCGGGTGACGGAAAAGATGGGCGTTAAATTTATACATAAAATTTAGAATATGGGTCCATTATATTACAAAATAAAATAATTTACATATTAATGTATAATGCTAAGTTTCTCTTTTTGTATTTACTACCTTGGTGTGTTCACTCATATTGTGAATGGTAATGTAATATTTTTTTAGATGCATTGAAAATAAAAACGTAATAAATTACACTTGGATTAAACAGTGCCTGTACAAGAAGTACAGGACAAATAAATAAAATAATGTGTAAAATAAATGCAGGTATAATAAAAATTGGTAAATCAATGGCCCGAAACATTGTCAACACAGAGATTAAAAAAGACATATTATTTAAACCGGTCAATCGAGTATCTCGCGGACTTCATAATAAGTATGTTAATTTCCGCAATGCAGCCGACGGACGTGAGAAACCATTAATCTTTAATATTGATTGTATACATTTAAATTGCATCCATTAATCTGTATACACTTTCAAAAGTGTTTCGTTACTAACATAATATAGACATCAATTTCTTGGATTACTTATTTTTAATTACGCCTGCTGAATTTTAATAATAATGAATGAAGGGGCAGTAATAAATATTATTAATGAACCCATTAATAAATTCTCACAGCTGATGTGCTAAAATGATTTCTGAACCTATCCTAGTAAATTTTCATTACTTGTCTAAATTTAGTTTACCCTTTTTCTAATTACGCAGTCTGCAAAAGTCGATTTTTTTAATTGGTGATGTTGGAGTTTTTTCCTATCCAATTTTGTCCGTTGAATGCGATAGTTGATCTGATAACTAATTAACACTATTAGACTGGATTTTTACTAGTTTTTGTAATAGGAAGTTCAAATTATTTTAAAATTCAAGTTTATAAATAAGGCATTTATTAATATAATAACGTAACTGTAAAATATTTTCAAGAATGAGTACATTAGAAATAAATAGTTCGTGAATTTCCTAAAAACGTTATTTTATATGATTTTAAGTACATTTAAATAACTTTAACGTTAGTGCGACTTTTTAAAAGGAAGATAAGAAATTGGTCTGAACAATAAAGGAGGTGTTAGTTAAATAAGATGCGATATAATGTCTAATCCTCAGTTTACACTTAGGTTTAAATTGCTGCAGAAAAATGTATCGAAGCACGAAAAATCTATTTTTAGCCGCATTTTTCTAAATTTCATAGTCAATTTCTAGTTAGGGTTTAAAGATTTCAATTGCCTTTAGCAGGTCAGGTTAAGAAGACAAAATCTTGAAAACTGCCAAAGATACATTTTTTGGTTCTTTACCCCCAATTTTCTCAAAACCCTGGTCATTTTGTAAATTTTGGTAATTGTTCTAAATTCGGCAGAAAATAGTCTGTCCTAAAAAACAACCGAGATGCTCTGGACATTTACGAAAAATTGCAAATTTTCACTGACAACGTTGATTGATATTTGAAACAGATTGCAAAAGAAGGCAATATTAGAAATAAATAAATAGTTATCAATATAACATTTCTTTCATATTTATACCTTCATTTATTTAACAGTATCTTGAAAATGAGCAATTAGTAACGAAAACCACTTTGGGATCATTTTGGTTATAGGCCTGAACGTCTTACTAAAATTCTGGGCGTTGATACATTTTTTCAAACCTTTATAATATATATTAACAAAACCGAATGTCGCTTCAAATTCTAACATTTAGGTTTGTGTTGAAATGTTACGTTCAATAAATGATTTTCATATTCCCTATTTCAAACTATTTTAACACATATAATTACTAATAACTAATATACTTACTTTCATTTTCAAATGATTTTAAACTATTTATACATTATTTTGGAGGAAATTAATGCGAAATCCTTTCCACCGACTGCAGTGTTTTCCACCATAAAACCAATATATACCTTACAAAATTTAAATGTAAGATTGGAAATAGAAAATTGGAGAGTTGCGACAATATAATTACGATATATTTCAGGTCTATTTAATTTTTTCTCGATTTTAAACGAATGGTAGTAGACAAATAGAGTATGATATTTGTCTACGGTTTATTTACCGGATTTTTTTAGTATTTTAACGCCAAGATTTCCATTCCTATTATTATGAAAAAAAACTAATGTTAAAAAAAAATGAACTACTTTGACTTTATATTTATATTGGCAACTCACAAACTATTATGTTTGGTTTTAGGTACAGTAAGAACATAAACAAAATGTTTATAAAAATGTTGTTATGAAATTACTCATACCGCAGAAAAAAATACAGCTAAAAAATGAGCCAGGCATTATTTTGAAGGTAATACCTATAATTTTGAGACTCGAATTTCTTATTCTATTGTTATTTTTTTCCCAATGGTCCAGCTGTTAAATAAATAAAAAATATATTACTTTACTTGTTTTTTCCCCTGTATATGATAAAAATATCCATCTCTGGTATATTAATATGCTTCTAATATGAATTAACCAAAGGTATTGCTATACGTAACAAAACAGCAGTTTCGCAATCATCGAAACGCTGTTAGATTTTGTATGTTCAGGATATGTTAATTTTTAGAAATATTGGTATGGCAAAAGTGATTGCGGGGTACTGTATATATTATAGAAATTGTTAAACATAATGTAGTATAGATTTACACATGTTTGCCAGTAAATATTGATGTATTCATTATAATCGATCGACATACCATATAAAATTGAATTGTACGTTGCACACTCTAGGTAAATTCTTAAACGGTAAACCTTGCTAACCTCTGAGATTAATCGATAAATTATTCTTATTTTCTATAATCATAGTAATTATTGTTTTGTTGCTATCAAGATTTATTTTAAAATAATTTTTTCTACGCTGAAGGCAAACTAGCATTTATTTATTCATGAAGTGAATTTTATAAACGTTTAATTATCATAAAAAATATACAAATGTTGAGATTTGTGGAGATAGTATTGTACATTACATAGTAACATTATTGAATGGTCTTATTTAATTGTTTACAATATTAATTAATAATTCTAATAATTTAGATAGTTCTTATCAAACTGAATAAGTCAAGCGTGAGATGAATCAGTGACATAAATAATAGGATTTATTTGCATCACTGTGTGTAGAGAAGAAATAGGTTAGGATAATATTTAAATAGTAATAAATTTCATTATTAATTTAAACAATTTGACTAATATTTTAAATGAACTGGTAACACGTATAACCTGAATTGAATAACAAAATAACCTTTCGATTACATTTAGCAATACAAATATCTTGTTTAAATATTTTAATTCAAGATACCTTTAAATGAATAGTTATATTTCTTATAAAATATAACATATAATTTAAAAATAATTGCTGGATTCGTTACATACATATATGGTTCTCAAAGAAATGTAAACAGCTTTGACGAATTGATTAATCAAGGGTTCGAGATGACCTCGAAAATTTTGAATAAAAATCATGATTTTATATTATTGATTATAGAAAAATTATGTACCAAATTTTTAATTCTAATTGCATGACAATTTTTATCCATATTTTGAAAGTAAAAAAAAGTGCAGTATTTTAAAGCCGTGTTTTTATATTTACATATCATAATTACGTGATGAAATCGACTACCATTTGTTTGTTTATTTTTTTGTTTATGTGTTATTCACTTGAGGGACTGCTATACCAAGATCTTATTTATTTAATTGGTCTGTTTAAAAAGTGCATTCGTTAAAAACATGTCTTTATGCAGTTTGAACTCCTGATCTCCATTGACTACAATATTAACAAGTTACAATTAGTGTCAATCACTGTCAAATTTTACGTATAGATTCGTTTTGTATTGAAATGTCTTTTCTGTAAACTTCGTGTCAATCTTGAATTCACGGGTTTTCGTAAGAACGACCTTAATAGTTTTTGTAATTATACTCTCAATTAGATATAACACACAGATACTAAATTATATAAGGTTAGTTCTTACATTCATAAAGATAAGGTGCATAAATTTGGTGGTACAACAAGATTTTCTTAAATTGTGTTTGTTCAACAACAAAAATGACCTATTATTTTAGTCTAATCAGTGTTTGTGTAAAAAGTAAATAAAAATTAATCAGATCAATTTGTTTTATATTCGTCGCGATCATTTTTTGTTATTGAGTTGGTTTACAGGAGCAACCTTGTATTGAAACTACATTTGGTGATATTAAAACGATTTGACAACCACCATGTTATCGGGTGTTCAACACTTCCCGAATATTTCTGTAAGTTTCAAGTGGTCTCCAACAGGGTGACTTTTGAGAAACTTAATGAGGAAACTTCAGGAAACCCCTCAGAAAAACTTTTCTTTGACATTCTCCTTTTTTGACTGAGAAGAATTCTTATGTAAGCATGAAAGTTATTCTTTAGGAGTATCATCGTATACATGTTATCATCAACAAACTGTTTCATTATTTGTATATTTTAAAATGTCATCTATTTCCTTGCATTCTAGAGTACTAGAAATGATTTATTATATTCAGCACTTTTTTTGTTTAAGAAATGTTTGATTTTTCAACGTCCTTTTACTTATATAATTATACTCAATATTACGGCGGCTGAAACTTTTAATTTATGACCGTAAATTGTAGTAATTAAAATGTTAAAAAATCTTTTATAGGTTTTTTGGTATCATAAACTATCAAATATTTTTATACTAAGGAAATAATTTTAATTGTAATATTAAGAATAACTTATAATCATTCGAATTGCCGACCTCGCTTCGTCAAAGTCGCCTTCGTCGGAAAACACCTATTTTGCTCCCTAGTTGCACAAGGTACATTTTCTCTTATGTTCAGTGTTAATATATAAAAGATAATAAACCGAATTTCAGATTAAAAAAGGTAAAACTACAAGATAAATGTAATAAATATGTCTTAAATTTTATAAACCTTGTTTAAATTTAATAAAAAATTCATAAATTGAATAGAACATTCTTAAATTGAATAACAAATTCTTAAATTGCATAAAATAAATTCTTAAATTTAATAAAAATTCATTAAATTTAATATCACATCACGAAAAGTGTTTAGTAACTTTCATTAAACACTTTTTTTCTAACATTTATTAAATTTACTTTCCACTTTTTTCATTACATTTCATAAAATATTTTTTACAGTATTCGTAATACTTGCTGAACAGTACAGTTATACATATATCTGCAGAAAACATTCGTCTAGTCAACTATAATATAGAAAACTAGACAACGTCAGAGTACAGACGTGATGTTCTACTTCGCTGTGGTACACTACGGATAAGTGCTCCTAAATAACTGAAAATATGAGGTGGTGTACCAGTACTTAAAGTTTGAAGCTCTTCTTGGATGACTTTACCGTACTTCCGTGATGCTTCACCACAAGTTCTAATCTGCATCAAGGTATATTAGTTAATCTTGTAGCTCTTCGGAGCAAATAATTTTGGATAATATCTGGACATTTCGACTTTTGACAAATAAATATTATTGGGACTGAAGCAATTGAAATCAATACATATGACGAAATATGACTGTAATTGTTGATTGAACGACACAGAATAATTAAAAAGTTGGAAAAACTAGAATTGAAGGTTCGTTTCAATACCTAGTTCTTGTTCAGAAAAATTAGTATTGTTCAGAATAATTTTTAAGCCCACCAACCTTCAATACAAATAAGCCGATAAGAAACATTGAGAATGGCCAATAATCGCGAATATCGATTCCGTCATTGTTTTACAATTATTGTAAAATTCGTCGAGGTCTGAAACGAAAAAAGTTAAACGCCCTTCATCGGAGAAGAAACTTTATAATAATCGACAAACAATGAGTATTATATCAATCATTTCCTCTTTATCTAATATTAATGAGAAAGCAATATATCGAAAGTTTTACGTTGTAGCCTTTTTCAATATTACTTTGAATTACTTGAAAACTGTTGGCAGGAGATGACCTAAATCTTTTGCTGCAATATATCTGCGGTGTACTTCATTGCCGAACATTATGCGAAAATGCAAAAGCTCAAAGAAGGCCGGGATTGAAAAAGACGGACGTCAAAGCCAATTTGCAAAGAAGGCGCATAGTACGAATTCGTTCCTCTGGTCGCATTATTCCTGCACACATACGTGCTTGCAAGTCTACTTGTGTTGCGTCCAAGATTACAGGAGCGACTTTCGAAGTCGGTCTGTGGATACAAGCCAGTTACTTTCCGCTTTGAATATTGCAGGATCCTCTGCCGTCTTTTGCTTTGTCGAAGTGGACAAGACTTATTTTGTACAAAGAGCAAATTTAACCAAATTATTAAAAATTAACGACGATCGTTGAGCCAGTACTGTATTTCCGGTTAGTAACAGAAAAAAAGAATATTTGTGTGTCACTAGTAGGCAGCTCACTTTATTCACGGCTGAATACGATACTGCTTAAAGGGGAAGGGAGCTAAAGAGTACGGGGATCTGTAACGCAGAGAATAAGATCTCGGAATAGGGACATGTGTAAAAGCTGGTTGAAAGCACCGGCAGTACATTCCTGTAGACTCGGAGTGAATGGAGTACAAAGAGAACGATGCTGCACAAAACACTGAGCAAGACAGACAGATGCATATATAGAGAATACGAGAGAGGGAGAAAATAAATGACGGAGATGTAAAGAGGCATGGAGCAAGAGGGAAACTAGCTTGCAAATTTGCGATGTGGGTCTGGAGCTTCGCTATCTGATTCCGATGTTTCGCACAGCACATGGCCGATATCTAAATACATGAATGTACGTAAATCCAGTGGTACGAGAAGTCCCGTTAACGACCCTTTGGTGCAACCAACAACAATCATCCGCCATACCGAACAGATATGCAGTCTTCAGAATAGTCCGCGTAGTCCCATGCTGTATAGAATAGGAGCCAATGATGAACAATGGAGTTGCAACCGGAAGACGCGTGCTGTAAATGCTGTGCGCAATACGCCCTCGTCTTGAGAAAGCTCCCCATACTGAAAAGTTTGGATTGCCGCAACAAAGCTTGAAAATTACGGCAGTTTCGAACACGCCAGATCCGATGTTGCAAATTTCCTTTACAAACTCTACCAACTTCTTACCTCGTTACCTTCAGGTTAGATAAACATTTTTTTTATGCCCGCGTTCCCTCTTCTATATTGATTTTGTCTGTTTTGCAAATTTCGCTATTCCCATAGACACGAAACGTTGTTTGCTGCAAACATTACTACATACTTGTTCTGAACTAAGACTGTACTTAACTATCTGTTACACTGAGGGAGATTATTCATATAGTTACCTTTTTTATTCACAATTCCTACTAAATTAAGATGTCAGAAATTTAAAGTGGTTCAAAATTTTAATTGTAAGATAAAATAGGTTTCTCTGTGGATTTAGTGGGTAATCCAGTGGTCAAAAATGATGTTCTGATGATGTGTAATTTTATTTCTTGGTTTGTCGATATTTTAACTAAAATACGGCGGTAATTATGCAGAAAATATTTATTTTACATGGTCACCAAAAATTTCCGGTAATGTCGCTGTATTATGTAGAGTACCAGCGACAGAAGTGGGCTACACTTTGGTTTTCATGCTGCAGGATGTTCAAAAGTTAATATTTTTTAAAACTAATGGGTCTATTCTTATAGAGAAGTATTAGATAACTTTTGGCAAAGACATATTTTAAATTTTTTAATGTTAACATATTGTTTTACGTTGTTAATTAAAAAAAGAGAAATTTACGATTTCACGATTTTGCAGACAGAAGTGGTCCACCATTGTTTTTCATCTAAAGCAAGTAACAGGATCAAGCACTATGATTTTTTATGTTAAATAATTAATTTTTTTAATAAATCGTATTGTAAAAAACATTTTTTATGTGTAATGCTGTTTATTATTTTGCCTCAATAATACAAAAAAGAGCAAAAATTAACAATGAAAACATTCTGAAAAAAAGGCCAACAAATTATTCCCCATCGGTCAATTCTAGATCAGTCACAATTTTTGCACGTGAAATAGTTTCTCTTTCCCATGTCGACGCCTTCAGATGAAACGGACACTCACATGTGTTGCATTTAATTGCATTCTTCTGTGTCATTTTGTGTGGCATAAGTTTAGTGCACTTCAAACAAAAGTCACGATCAATTATTATTTTCTTCTTCTTTGATTTTTTGTAAGTGAAATATCTCTTCAAATGTTTCTTTAAATATCAAAGTGACGAGGTGTTAATAAAAAAGTTGGAATGACGTTTCGGCTATGAATTCAGACTATTTTATTCTAAAAAATTATGAAAATTTTACAAAATTATAAACAAAATTCGTTTTTACAATAAATTTCACATAATTAAATAACCAGAGTAAAAAATACATACATAAAAAATCGGTAAATGTTTAACAAAAAATATACATAAATTAACAAAAAATGTTTTAAATTTTGAAATTTTCAATTCTTCTAAAAATGTCTGTTAAGTCGATTTATTTTACCTAATTATATTTGTTCCATCTTACCTTAAAATATTGTTGATGATGTCATTTTATCAGGATGTTATTGAGTACTCTATAAAAACAAAATGAATTTTATGAGTACAAATACTCAGTAAGATTTCACTATATTATTAATTTTTTAATACAGAATACTTTAACACTGCTTCTGAAAATTGTGTCGGTTTAAACAAAAGTTAGGACACTGAAAATTTCTTACAACATTTGACTTACAATGGCGTTTTGTTTTGTGTTGACATTCTTATAACGTTATGATCGGTAAGTAAACATCTGGTAAATTTGATTTTTCAAATCGAATATTAACTGAATCTTGAAAAGAATGTTTTTGTCCTGATCCTATTATATTGATAATTTCTTTTGGTATATCGATATTTGATAGATTTTTAAACAATTTTAATTTTGATGTTTTTATTAGAAGAATGTGTGGTGTGAAATTTTTCCAAATAGTTGTATTTTTTTATGAATTTAAGTTTGTAAAAGTTTAATCTTGTGATGAAGAATGATTCTTCATTACCAAAATATTCTTCATAAATGTTGTTTGGTAATTTTTTAATAATATGTCTCCAGAGATGTAATTTATGTGCTCTTAAAAACACAATTTGATCTATGGTATTTCTAATTTCTAAGTTTAGTAAATTTGACTTAAAATTTTGCGGTAATTTATGATGTTCGTGCATAAATAACGGTGAATAAAAGGTAGTGCGAAAATGTGTTATAAAACATGAATTTAGGAAAGAATTGATTCTTTTTACATCTTAGTAAGAAAATTCTTCTCATAATTGATGCAATTGACAAAAAGTCACGATCTTCTTCTGAGGATGAGGACGATATTTCACTTTTTTGTAGGGCGTTTTTTCGGAGGAGGGGTTTTCGATTTACGTCTAGATATAAACCTACAACAGTGTTTCTAGAAAAAACGCAAAATGCCACTATTTCCACCTATATCTTCTAATGGGACGATAAAAGCGGACATGTCAATTCCCGATGGTTTCGCAGGCTTGATTCACAACAGATCTTTAAGATTTACATAATAAAATCGATTTTTAGTGCAAGATTCAACTCCAATTCACGATCATTGACATACCCACTAGTTATTTCAATAGATGTCTAGATAGTACCATCATTGGAATCTTTATGATTAGATATTTCAGAACCAATGTTTAGCTTACACACGCACGAAGTATTTTTGTGCATATTTGGTATACCAGATACGCGACATATCAGAATGCATCGTGCTCCACCTTCTATTCAAATCGATATGCAGAATGGTCCTATGACCCAAATTTTCCTGTAGCCTCGACTCGTCCTATATCGCAAATTACATTCCCGAATATTCCATCTCTTTTCTTCGCATTCTTCCCTTTGTGCCCCTTACCCACGCTTCAGGCTCGATCGTTCAATCTATTATCTTCTATTATGCCTTAAATGCATAAATTTTCACCCACACTCACGCTCAGGCATTTCGTATTCATTTTCGTGCGCTACTGTTTCTACCTCACGTCGTGGCTCATTCGCTTAGCGTCCGGGGAATTCTACATATTTTATTCCATTTCGACTTTTTAAATTTTCGAAATTTTCCTCAAATTTATCGCACAATATATAGTTACCACTTCAGAATTTTCATGCATGCGCAATGATGGTTTCATACGGGTGACATTATGACAAAGTACAGTGAAAAAAAGTTTAGTTACTGCAATGAAATTTTGTTTAGGTTAATTACATGGAATAAGAAATAATTGTCTTCCGTAAACTTATCTGAAATTTAAATAAATATATAAGCCTATTATGACGCTGCAGTTAGAGTAAAATTCCCAGCGTACAATTCGAAAAAGCAGTGGTACTGAACCAGTTCTGAAAACGCGTTATAATTGCAATGGAAACACAGATATCGCTTTGCAATTTCTTCTGAGGTTTCCAGGAAGTCTCATAAATCAACAAAAAATTCTAACAAGTATTGATAAACATGCCTCCATTGCTTAAACAATCTTCAGATATTTGATGCACAATAATTATCAAGATACATCTGAAAATTGCAGCCATACGAAACCATGTCCGGGGCTGAAATTTTTACTAAAGCAACAAGTTCCCAATAGTGAAGAAAATTAACAAAAATGCTGATGTTTTTTATAAACAATCTAATAAACAATTACTGTATATTCAGACTAAAATGCCAATTGCGGACAGCCAAAAGCACGTCCGGGGATGAAATTTTTTCTCACGCTTCTTTTCACATGAGGAAACAAGTTTCATAGTGGCAAAAATTAACAAAAATGCAGAAATCTTTAAAAAAGCTTTCTGCCATAACTAGAATCAGGTATCGAATACTGAACAAAATTACGAAAAATAATAGCACTATTTATAAACAATTTATAAACAATTAGGATAAATACGTTCGAATTGAAGTTTTTCCAGAGATAATATTCCAGTTCCGGCAAAAATTAACAATGGAAAAAATCGAAAACTAATCACAAGGGTTTTTTATATTTAAGTACGCGCCTATTGCACAAAGAAGCGATGAAAAATCTATATGCGGTGAGTTCATATATACATACTTTTTAGTAGAAACTGAAAATATTGTGTAGTTTTTTGTTTTTAAATAAAATGTCGTAATGATTGTAACTTAAATGACATACTCTGAAAATGTTCGTGGTAGATTTGGACAGTAAAATAACTATTTAGAGGAATGAATTACAGAAGTCACTTTGTCTGAAATGAAAAATACGAAGTTTAAATACATATATAAGCCAATTTTACATATTAAAACTAAATAATTAACTACATCGGCATGATTTACTCATTTAGAGAAGTTCTCTTTACTACTTTCAGGTATACCACTAAAAATTAGTTGAATTTCAAGAAATTCTGATTAAGATTTAAAAAATCCATGCCAATCCAAATTGGCCGGACACTAGACATTTCAATTCCATTGCTATTGAGTTAAACAATACGAGAAAACGAAAACTCGAATAAGTTTTTGGAAAACTGAAAATAGTGCATTAGATTATTTCTTTCTTCATTTCAAATAAATCTCATCCAATATTACACGCGATCAAAATTACTTTTGTTTAATATTATTAGAATGACTTTTTTAATTTATTTATAGTGACTTAAACTATTTACAAATATGACAACCTACATTATTTTATATATTATTTCCTCTGCATTCATATTAATTTCTTTGGTGGAAAATATTTTGAAAGAAGTATATTTAAATTCCTAATCGAAATAAATATTTTATAATTTTCTTCCCGCCGTGTTTTTCGACGTCGCTAAATTTTAATATTAAAATGATAATTTGAAATGCAATCAGTAGACAAATGCTTTTATTAATTAAATTGACTTTAGTGTTTTTATCTATATAGAATATGTTTTTAAAACTGCCGATACCATCTAAAGAAATTTATATACTTCATATAATAGTTGTTACAATGTAATATACTTTCTTATTTTAAGGATAATAAAAAACAATAAAAACGCTGTAAACATTAAATTTGAAAAATCACAATTAACGGAAACATATTTTTCATTAATTAAATGATAATATTTGAACGCTAACGATTTATAGTTTTTGTGTATCAACCTTTATTAATATTTGACTTTCAACATCTTTGTGTTGTATTATGCAAAATTCTGATTTAGTATTCATTTAGTCGTCGTTACATATAGTTCGTGAAAAATATGTTTTTAATTTTATTTCTTTTCACTAAGTTTTCATTTATAAATTATTTTTAATTTTTAGATTCAAGAGTATGATGACAATTTTTGCAGCTTATCTAATTTTAATAAGTTTATTTCGACTCAAAACTAACGACGATCATTGTATGCTGTTTTAATAATTGTATTAAGATGAGGGGAATTTTTTAGAAATGATGAGTCTTTTTACATTTTTACTAATAATTAGAATTATGACTTATATATAAAAAAATATTTTTAGATTCTAATATATTCTTTTTCGTAAAATGTAAAAAAAAATTGTTTGGTTTTCAATATCATTCATTAAAAAATTGTACATTTGACATTTTTTCATTTACATTATTTTTATTGTATATTTTTATATTATATTTTAGACTAATAACATACCAAGTCGAAACGTTAAAATTATGGTTTTTATACCTGTTCGTTGTACATCCCTGTATCCAAAAAGAATTGAATTTTAACGAACCTTTCCACTTAAGAGAAATGATTACGCTTAAGGAGATTTTATGATAAATAAAAAATAATATTTGGAGAAAACAAAATAAAAAATTGCAAGGGAAGAAGCGGTTAAAGCAATAACGCTAAGTCTGCCACTTTGAACTCCACAATACGATCAAGCAGTTTCACGCTAATTTTTTAAATTGCGGATATCAGATTTATATTTAAGTGTCGGCTAAAATCCAAAGTACTGATTTTATAATCAGAATTCGAAATAATATGCGAAATTCCTTCGAAATAATAACATTACTCTATTAAACTATAACACTAAAATTACAGAAGTGGATTAAAAAAATACTTAGGTAAATATTAATTACCTGTTGATAAAGCAATATTTTATAATAAAATTACAATTTAAAGGTAGAATAATAATTTTGTTGATTTGAACGTACCGAACGTCAAGTGCATATGTATCGAATGTATTAAATATATAAACTATAATATATAGTAACTACCTGGACTTATATCGGCATTTATTATATGATTTAATTTAATGAATCACTAAAATATTTATATTAACAAATTTGTGTCAAAAGCTGTAGAGTAACAACTTTTTTTTCATTTTATAGAAAAATATAAATAACAATCTGAGTCCAATCTTAATCTTATGCTCCTCGCGGCTCCCTCTTCCAATTCATATGTGATTGATATGTCCTTGACAATATGCAATTAATATGTCATCATAATTAAGTCACTCCATTACTTATTTTCTAAAATTAAACCGTCAAATTCTCTATAAAAGACAATATATACGCAGTTCATATTCTATCTCGTTATTATAGTAATTTATTCTCTAAAAGGCCTTTCTTTTATTGACATACATCTCTTATTCGAGAAGTGAAATTAATTAAAAATGTCGCCTTGAGCAGATCCCATCGGATGTATAAATGATTTCGTTCAGACCAATCTTATATTATTAGAGCGTTTCCATTAAAATGCAATTAGGTAATTTTATACTTCAGTCGTAGTTTGTGCATATTAGGCTGAATAATGCAGTAGCAATATCATAAAAATAAATTCACTGTTATATGACATATACGTCAGTTATAATATGAATAAAGAAACGATGATTGGGAAGCTTCGAAACTGTTTTACTATTGGCTGGTTTGCACTACTTCGATGCGCACTACGTCACATTCCTTCATTTGCAGACATGCACTGTAGCGCTGCATAAATCCCGAATCATTAATCATTTGCTTAATTATTAACTACATTCAGATAAGATTCCCTGTCAAATGTAACCGAGACTGACAAATTCGTTGTAAGAATTGATCTATAAATAGTTTGTCTCGCATGCTTGAAATCACCATGATATTTCTATTATTCAGATGTATGTTTTCGATAATCATGAAATTCAAGCAGCATACATGTTGTTTCCATAGATGGCTTATTCAATACTATATCGAAAAATGGCCAACACGGTTCAAAAATATAATTTAATAATAATCTCGTAGATATTTATACAGAAAACTATAAACAATAGAATAAATAATTTGGAAGAGAGACAAAAATTACAATATATTTATTAATTGGAAAAAAAGAAGTTTGATTGTTCGAAGAACATAGTTATACCATATATCCCAAAACTGAACCAAAGAATTACAAATATTTTTACGAATTTTAACATCAACGTAATTAATAAACGTTTTAGAGTCTTTGTTTAATAACAAAATTTATGACATCCATCCATTAAATAAGTCGAATGTAAATTATAAGATAAAATGTAATGAATCTAATGCTACATACCAAACAAAAAGATACTTAGGAGAAAAAAGAATTTATGAATTAATCGACTGGCATTGCATATGTTAACTACAGAACATAGTTTCATATTTTCCGAGGCAGAGATTTTTTAAAATGAACCCATTGGAGAGAACGAATAAAGATAAAAGAAATGATACACATTAAAAAACAAAAACATAGTATTAATTTCAGAACTGGCTCAGAAAAACTTAGTAACAGTTATAATATTTTAATTAGTAACTTATAAATAAAATTAGATTTACAGAGAAACAAAATTATACGTAGCTTTTCATACTACAAATGTATGTATCATATGTGAAATGAATGTTAAAGTGTGTATGTGTTATGTTGACAAATTCTAAATTTGTGCTATATGTTCAGTATACTACGATCGGTTGATTATATCTGGTACGTACTTAATTGAGTGAAATTATTTCAACTTATTGTGTTTCTTGCTACTTATTACTATTGTTTGTATTTTTTATTTTTTGTAACTTTTCATAGATGCCCCTGAGGATGACATTCCTTCAAATAGGTAGAAAGGTTGAGCTTGAAATAAAGTATCTATAAGATCTTGTATTTTTGCATTATGTTGGCCATTTTTCTATACAGGGTGATCGGCCAACCATTACCCAGCGGCTAACTGTAGATTGTACAGATAATTCTGAGCAACTTTTTCCTCTGAAAAAATTTCCGGGAAGGTAGAGTTTTTAAGTTATTCAACACTAAAATTTAGGGGGAAAAAATCACTTTTTTTGAAATATCTCGGCTCTGTATGAAGGTATCTTCATAACCGAAGCTCATTTTAAAGATATTTTCAAGCTATACAAGTTGTATCTGTTGATTTTTGACCTGCAATGAATATTTCTCTTGTTATAGCCATAAAAACGGGGGTAAATACCGATTTTTCAGGTTTTTCGCGTCTAACTCGTTTGGACACATAGCTATCGAAATATCACACTGGAAAAAGTTGTAGGCCTTGAAAACACAAACATTTTTTGTCCTCTAATATGATGCGATTAAATTAAAACTGAACCCTATTTGTACTCGTTTTCATAACATTTTGTTATTAATATCGATTTATTTGTCGAACTGTATTTTGTCAACTTTACGAGGCTCTTGTAGGGTTCAGTTTTAATTTAATCGCATCGTATTAGAGGACAAAAAATTTTTGTTTTTTCAAGGCCTACAACTTTTTTCTGTGTGATATTTCGGTAACTATGTGTCGAAACGAGTTAAACGCGAAAATCCTGAAAAATCGGCATTTATCCCGTTTTTATGGCTATAACAAGAGAGATATTCATTGTAGATCAAAAACCAATGGAGACAATTTATAGAGCTTTAAAATATCTTTAAAATGAGCTCCGGTTCGTTAAGGTACCTTCAAACCGAGTCGAGATATTTGAACAAATGTGATCTTTTCACCTAAATTTTAGTGTTGAATAACTTAAAAACTCTACCTTCCCGAACATTTTTTTAGAGGAAAAAGTTGTTCAGAATTATCTGTAGAATCTAGAGTTAGCCGCTGGGTAATGGCTGGCCGATCACCCTGTATAGTATTAAAGATTATTTAAAAAAAAAACAATTTATTGACTACATACATATATTTTCCTAATACATGGCATAAATTATTCGTTATCCTAACTAGCACTATTGTGTGCACAGCATCTAATTTTGTACCTGTAATATTGTCTTTGATTAATTATTATAGCTTGACTTCAAATTGTCAGCATATATGTTGGTATTCAACAGGAATTATAGCAAATACCCCTCATTGAGACTAGAGCAGAATATGGTAATTATGTGCAGTAATAGAAGAGAGAGAGAGAGAGAGAGAGAGTATTCAACTACCACTGCATATTTATCAGAAAAATAGTAAAAAGAAATCCGTTTTTAGTAAACCGTGATTTTATGAAGTTTACTATTTTTAAGTTCATGGTTATTCATTATTGAAATATGAAGAATGTCTACAAAGTTTTGCAGACATAGATTTTAGAAAACTCAATTTCGCAATTTCATTCAGTTAGCTATTTTTTTAGTTATATTAACCCATTAGCGCCTTAGAGGAGAATTTTTGTCCCTTTACTTCTTTTCAAGTATTTCGTATCCAAATCAAACTTGAAAGACATTGATATGAACATATGCTAGTATTTCCGAGGTCGCTCCTCAAGATTTCGAGTTCAAAATTGAGTTCCAACCATTTTTTGCCATCATTTGGAAATATTTTGGAAACAAATTACCAAGAAATTTAGAAATATTTATTCTTATCAATATTTCTCAAGTTATTAGAATGTTGGGATTTTATTGAAGCTATGGATAAAGCTATCGATAAAGAATTTTATGAAAAAAAATTTGATTTTCAGCCCACTTCATTTGTAACAACCTCAAAATAACGTCCGCAATGAAAATTTCATTGAAAATTTTCCAAACGTTCTAATTATAAAATTCTGAGCTTTTTCAAAAATTGTAAATATCGAAAGTTGTTAGAAAAGATCGAAAGTTGTTAGAAAAGATCGAAGAATATTGAAATATTTTCAAATTTTTGTAATGATTTGATTGATTTTGAAAAATTGTTTATTTAAACTTTTAACAATATTTTGAAATATCTAAGAAAATTTCTGCAAAAATTTTAGTACATTCCTTCGTCAATTCTAAGAATTTTTTCTAAAAGTTGATAGTTTTGGAAAAAAACACATCATAAACTATATTTGAAATTCTTTTCCTCAAACTTTTGGAAAAATTCCAGACAGCAAAAAAATGTTTCAAATTTATGAAAGAATGTACCAAATTTTGTTCAAAATTTATAACAAATTTAAATAAAAAAAAAAATTTTGAAATATCATTAAAAAATATTCATTCCAGCATATTTCTGGATGTTTTCTAAGAACTTTTCCTTATTGTCCAGTCATTTTTTATCAATTTCCCATTGAGGATTTTGGGATTATTACAACGAAGTGGAGTATAAAAGTAAACTTTTTTATTAAAATTTGTATATTTTATCCCTCTTCATCCATAGTTTCAATAAACTCCCAAAATTTAAATAACTTAAAAAATAACGATAACAATAAATATTTACAAATTTCTTAATTATGTTTTTATTATTGCTTCAAAATGGTAAAGCTATAATAATAAAAGGACCATACAAAATGCAGTAAATATAGATGCGCGTCTGATATATCAAAATGAATAATGCAAAAATTAATATAATATTTTATGCTTTCTACAGTGAACAAGAATTCATTTCTTAAACCAAAGAACATTTGTTAGATGGATGACTCATCTGTTAAATACAAAAAAAATATATTTTTATTTTAATTGAACACAGAAAACTTATATTGCCCTACATTCAATAATACATATAAAGATGTAAAATTTTCTGTTCTATCTAGGTGAAAATCAAACACCGTTTATAACGTCCTCATTTAACAGAAAGAACCCTGAGGGCTCACTTCCAATCTCCTTCCAAAAGGCTAAAATCTGACTATGTATGTACTGACCACATTGGGTTAGAATATGCAAAATAGAACAAACCCGTATATAGTAGTCTGCACTAGGGTGTTACAAATTTGTGGAGCGTTTAGATTATATTATAAGCGCATAGATTAACATTTCAGCTGAGTACTTGGCAACTTCGCATTGTTGTTAAAACAATTTATTAAATTTAATGAAAATGTTCGGTAAATGTCATAAATTTAACAGAAAAACAATTCTGGAATTTATTAGAGCATTACATACAACGTAATTTCGAAATAACCAAATTACTAAAACCTAAAAACGTAATAAACTTCATGACATTAATAAAATTGGTAATTTAATAGTGAGTTTTAAAAAGGCAAAGTCTTCACTTGAGAACTTCAAACCCTTGTTAACAAAGTACCACGTGGTTGGACGTGATTTTGCAAACTTTATGAAGACTGTGAATTCAAGTTTTTAACAATTTAATGACTACTAAATCTAAAAAAAGTTAGCATGTTGGTCTTTCCTCTTTTCAATAAAGCCCCTTAACTATTCTGAAACGAAAGAAAAATACAAAGGATTTGACTGCACATCTGCGCGCAAAATTACTCAAATCTCTACAATCAATTATTCAAATAAGTAATCACTCGATAATTAGTGGGTGGAATTAATCGATTAGTAATTATGTCGGTTTCGGAAGAGAGCCAACACGTTCATATCATCGTTCTATTAATTTCGCAATTGATAATTGCTTTACGTTACTTATGAATAGAGCGAACAGTCGGTAATTACTCTTTGTAATATATCAGTCGTTACACCAATTGGTTTGTGATTAGCGGCTAATATAATTACAATGGCTATTAGTCGCTTTGAGATAACACCCCGGTCAAGATCCATTTTCAACTACATGAAGCGATTTTTTTCCCTCGTTTTTATAAGACTTTATGCCTTTTCCGCTTCTGATGATCATCACCGATCAGGCTTCCGGTCGGACTAACCGGTAATTCAATCTCGGTAACGGTGGAGACGCCACTGTAATTCTGGTTAAAGCAGCAATTCCGGCACTCGACGTGCAGTAAGGCCACGGAATCAATTGATATTAATTCGCGATTTCTAATTAAACGACCATGGCGTAACCGATTCGGCCAATGGCAAGCAATCGCGACCAAGCCAGCGCCCAATCGGGTTAAAACTCACAGTGAATCCGCGTAAACGGATTCGCATGCTTGCGGCCTCGCACAAACATCCTTTGGCCAAATAGCAGGAGAGGTTCCAACCGGCTGAGTCTCTCCCTCTGGTACTGTCTGACTGTCTTCCTCTCTTTGTTGCACTCCCTCTTGTTACAGTCAGTTTCACTCGATCGTTCGAAAATCCAATCGACAATTAATTGTCAGTCGCAACGTAATTTGTTCATTAATTATCCGTGTCGACCGACTCATTTGATCGAACAACGAATGCAGATAAACGAAAATTAGATTTCGAGTTCGATTTTGGTTTCGGGTATACACGCGCTGTTGCGAAGGTTTCCACCGTCGTGAAATTTAAGTGGGAAGATCGGAACACCTAATTCCAAACCACTGTAACGAAAAATATGGACTGGTGGAAGATATTTACGAAACTCGACTCTTTACAGAATTAAAATTATTTATTTCGAAAGCGAAAGAGAAGCTATTCGAAAACATCAAATTTACTGTTTGGTGCATTGCAAGTCCAATGTTGACGTTCAACAATTTTATAATTTTAAAATCTTTGTTCACAACAAAACTTCACAGAAAGATATCAAATTTCTCATAAAGAGGCAAAATACCTCATAAAAAGGCAAAATTCGTCATAAAGAGGAAAAATTCTTCACAGAAAAACCAAATTCCTCACAGAGGAGCCAAATTCATGGTAGAGAGGCCAAACTCCTCGCAGAAAGACCAAATTCCTCACAGAAACGCCAAATACCTCACAGAAACGCCAAACACCTCACAGACAGGTCGAATTCCTCACAAAAAGGCCAACTTCCTCATAGAAAGAGCAAATTCTTCAGAGAGAGGCCAAATTCCTCATAGAGCGGCCAAATTCCTCATAGATAGCCCATGTTCCTCGCAGACAGTCCAAGTTCCTCACAGACAATCAAATTTCCTCATACAGAGACCAAATTTCCCCATACAGAAACCAAATTTTCCCAAAGAGAGGACAAATTCCTTACAGAAAGGCCAAATTCCTCACAGAAAGACCAAAATTCCTCATAGACAGGACAAATTTCTCACAGAAAGGCCAAATTCCTCACAGAGAGGCCAAATTCGTAATAGAGAGGCCAAATAGAGGCAGTTATAAAATTTGTGTAAAAACACCAAATATTAACGAAAAATTATAAAAATGTAATTTTTTACAGAAATGAGTCTACAACTATATTTTTGGATACTTTTCGCAATTATAAACTTATAATCGCGAAATATATGAAGAAATATAGTTGTATAGTATATAAATTATCGATATGAAACAATTTAACTCTGTCATGTATAACCTCATTCCTTCACCGGATTCTAGGCAGATTCTGCCAAAAGATCTGGGCAGCGTCTAGTAAACCAGTCAGAACTACCGGTCAATTTTCTTACAGGATAATTATTTCTTATTTTATTTTTTGGAATACTGTACAGATTGAAATGATTACAAAAACTAATAATAAAGGTTTAAAGATAATGAAATTTTATAGAACGGTTGTTAATATACTATTTAAAAATCACTAGTCTATAGTACTATTGCCGAAAAATAAAAATATATTGCTCAATTTCAAGAAGAATTAATTCCATTTCAGATTGTATCTATGAGTATCTATTACTATCTTATGTGCTCGATACTTTAGAAACCACTTAATATATTTGTTCTGCAGTTCAAATATCTTATGAAGCTTGATAATCTTTCATTTTTGTACACAATATTTCCACTGCGATGAGAGTTTTTGTTGTCCTATTATTGCTTAAATTATTTCTATGTGCGCTGTATACGTTTTTATCAATCTTGTCGGATATTTTGTTATTATCATTATAATTAATTTTAAAAGGCAAAATAAAAGTTTTTGATAAACTTATCAGTCAAACGTCTCTGTTATTTGTCTACAATTGAAGTAATTTAAGACAATAATGTCTAGGATTCGGACGATGCAAGCAAATGGTGACTTTAATTAAACTTGTTTATTTGTAGTAAAGGATATTTAATACCTCGTATATAAGATTCTCTGTTTCGTTTGTCGAACAAATTATAACACTCAGCTACGAATAATATGATGTAAAAAGCACGGACCACACATCTGAACTTCGAGTTTACTGCTTTAACGTGTATTAAGGAGGAGGAGGAAGATTGTATAAAAGCTTCTATAATGTTTATATAAGAAATTATTTACTAATACCATTTCTCTATAAAAAAATTAATACCTTTTATAAAATGTGTATATGTACATTTCAGCAAAATAAGGTTTTGTATTACTTTCAGCATAAAACAGATGGAAAAACTTGCTCTAAAATAAGATTATATGTTTCGTGAAAATTCATTGGAAAACATGGAAGTTATTGTAAGATAAATTACGATTTAGCCGCTAATAATTAGTAGCCATATCAGTACTATATTACACATTACGATTGCAATATAGAATTTTATAAATTTGATACTGTATTTGGGTTCAAAGACCCCTAATTAGGATATCAATTTTCAGATACATTTGCCATAAAATATAGACTTACAAAATATAATATGATGTACTGACTTTTGACAATTTTCCGACGTTTGGAACGTCTTTTTAAATTCACTTCATTAAACATAAAATTTTCTAAGAATATAATCTTGAAGTGTATATATTAATTACAATATATAAGGAGGTTTTAGATGAATCGGTAAGGTATTTTAAAGTGAAAATATTGAATTCCAAGAAAAGTCGCCGAAAAAATGACCATTTTTATCAATTAAAACCAAAAAAATGAGTAATCAATCGACTTTTTTTAAATTTTATTCATCACGACTCGAAAGACCATCCTGGCCCAAATGAGCGACTTTTATTTATGGTTTTCATCAAGGTCGGCATCGTTTAATCGGCGAATTTGATAAATTACAATTTTGACTTTAAAGGATTAAGTCATCCCAACAAATTTTTAGAAAATATCGAACGTTTTTTAAAAATGATATCCGGGACGATTCAACATAAATTTTTTTTTGAAAAACATACAATACATTACTGAATGTTCTTCAAATAAAAAAAAATCCGTGCTCTAAGGGGTTAAAATACTTTATATCCAATATTAACTAGTACTAAAATCGACTAGATAGTTATCCGTATACGCCTCATAGCCGTTAAACCGCACGATAGCCAATGAATTGAAGGAATAACTAGCTCCAAATTAACTAGGATTGTCAACACAAATGGTTTTGAGAGAATTTAAGTGCAGATCAATAATGAATCTGAGTACCTCGAGATCCAATATTGAGTAATATATTGCTACTTTCGCCAATAAGTGGCATTGAAAGTTTGCACATAATTAAGGCGAATTAAGTTACGAAGTAAATTTTACCGTAGGTAAAAGCTCGTAGAAGATCGTTCTGGTTTAATCAAAGTTTGGTATAACGTTACCTTTACCTTTACTTGAAATAATGTCAAGATAGTATATTATTATGTTATAACATATCACATTTATTTATGCCATAACTTAATTACAGAGATATAGGTTCTATTTCCATATTTTTATTGTTTCAAAAGAGATTAGTGTAATTATATTCAGTGTTTTTTCAAAATGTTTAGTTTATTTAATAAATTCATAATTAAAAAAAACACGTTTTAACCGATTAAAATTTCTTTTTACATAGAAAAACGTATTGTGTGTAACATTTGTCCAAAAATAATAGACACCAGACTTTTTTTAGTTATTAAAATCCACTTAAAAAACGGTACAAGGAAGATTGGTGTGCCATCGGAAGAAAAAGTTGTAAAAAGGGGAATGTAAAAAGGTCCAAAGGTACAAATGTAAAAAGGGGAATTTCTCATAAATATAATACACTCGATTAAAACCATGACAAAAATGAATAACGAATAAAGATAAAAAAATCACAAGAATATAAAAAAAAACCTGTTTAAAAATGGTAGCTATAAAAACAATTCTAAACAATACAAATATCGCCAAAAGAATACATTACAACTACGAAAAAACATCAACATTTATCATTTCACCAAGAACGACGTCGGAGTAAATCTATTTTTAAGTAAATAATTCTCATGAACCGAGTAACAAATCTTATTTCAATCTTTGCGTCTGTTGGTTTACATTTTCATGTATTTAAAAAATTTGTAAAAAATAGTTTCCACGATCGAGAATTCAGAGAATCGTCATAGTCATTTGAAATATGATTTAAAATTCACACGACTTTAACGAATCCGATTTCAAATCGCTGCAATTTCGTTTAACGACCATCGTACGGAAGGCAAAAATATATTGTTTCGCATTTGAAACAAGTTTTTGTTATGCAATACCGTGTTTCGTTTTTTAAATTAGAGTAAGAACCGGCCATAACATTGACATTGAAGTGTCCTCATTACAAGTGCACCGAGAAACGGAAGATATTGTATTTATTAATTGCTGAAAATGTGAATGTATATTTGATCAGATAATCTAATTGAAGTTAATTAATTCTTAATTGTCGGCTTTCTTGAACGGCGGAACACAGGGCAAGAACAGTCATAATTGCAATTCTAAATTAATACGCATGATTCAATTGATCTCATGGAGAAAAATCGCCCTGAATTTTTTATGATCTGACACAATAATTTGGAGATGTTTGTTAGACGATTATTTACAATACAATCTAGTAAACATTACAATAGTGTTTATAGTCTGTAAGAATTATTGAAATATGAAGTTATATTTTATATTTAAATAGTTTCAAAATTTTTTAATAATGAAGTATCTTGATAAATTATTCAGTAATTTATTATTCTTAATCAATACTACACAAGAAAAAAGTGGCCCATTCATTTACATCACAAAGAAAGATAAAAATATGATTTATTACCTTCTAGTGTAAAATATGAATATTTAGGCATAAAATATCTTTTTTAACATATTTTCCTCAATAAACAATTAGGTACTAGTATTCCATACTATTAAATATCGGAATTTATTTTAATAATGTGCTTTAGCGAATTTAAGGCAATTATTAGGAAAATGATCGAAATTTTGAGGCGCTAATTTTTTTGTTAAATTAAAAAGATATTTTCTATAAAATACGGATGGGTTTTAAAAAATTTCAACAAAATGACAACAAAATTTTGTTATAGGTCAACAAAATTATTTGCCTACTTCTTTTAATGACCATTGAATTCGTCGTAAAAAATTACTCCAAAAATAATTTTATCCAAATTTTACACGTGGATCCTGACATAGTTGAAAATGCCGCCGAACCCTCCTTTTAAGGAATTACTTCTTTAGAAAATATATGATTACTAAAATAATCAAAACAATTTATGTATTATGTTTGGTGTATATATAAATATACAAGATTTAATGAAAAGATTAATGTAAAAAGTTCCTAACGTGCACCTGATCGAAAGAATATTCGACAACATGCATCCCACGTTTTTTTTCCTCCTGAAAACGAATTTGATAGTAGAATTTGGCGCTCAACCATATCCAGGCCGCTAGCCTAAAAAATTCGTCAAAAAAACACGATTATATTGTTTTTTGCATTTATCTCGAAAAATATGAATCGATTACGACAAAAATGTATAGGACCTTTCTTGCAGAGAATTTCATGCTCTACATTTTTTGTATGAAACACTTTTTCGTACGATTCGTATTTGTCAAAATAAATGCAAGAAACTAAAAAAAAAACACGTTTTTTGGTCGATTTTTCAAGATAGCGGCCTGGATATGGTCGAGCGCCAAATTGTATTATCACGTTCGTTTTCAGGAGGGAATGAATACATGGGATTCACGTTGTCCATTTCTCGTTTTTGAACAGGTGTAACTTCCGAAGGTTTACCTTAATAAATAATAGCAAATTTGAAGAAAAAATTGCAAAACTTACTTTTTGAAAATAAGTTGTTTTTCATTTTTTTTGCAATTGTGGCAATTTTTTGAAAATAACGTCAATTGAAAATAGAAATTTCAACGAACAACATCCAATACAAAAAACTTAAAAATCTAAAAGTTTAACATGAGAACTTTCGGTTGAAGTTAGTGGTCATTTTTCGGTTTTAATTCAATATAACATCTAAAAATGTATATATTTTTTTTAAATTACACTTTATTTGGAACATGAAAAGATAAGTTTCCACCAAATTTGATTAAAACGGAATAAACCTTTTTAATTATCTCGAAAATGTTGAGGTTATGTGAAAAACGATATGTTCAAAAGTTGTAGATCATTTTAATTTCGACAACTCCCTACATTATCTTTCGATTGGACGTCAACTTTGACCCGAACAAACAAATTTTACGTGTTTTATACTTTTTCACGATTTTTTAAAAACGGACCAGATAAAATATTTATTATTATCTAGTCTAGCCAGAAAATCCCATATGCATAAAACTCGCAATTAAAAGTGGATCAACCACACCGTGATTGATCGTGAACTGACCCTTGAAGAGGCGTACCTTATCACAGCCGACTTCAATATTCGGGTGTACCTAACAAATCACAAAACAGATACTTCAAACCCCCGACATTTAAAAACCAGACATTTCAAAAAACAGGCCGGGGTACAAAGTTCCGAAAATCAAAATCCCGAAAGGCTAAAATTTCGATATTGCATGAGTCTAAGGTATTTTAATTTGCTTTCTTTTCACAAATTGTCAAAGACAAAATGAAGAAAATCACGCTGGAGCCATGCTATATCGACATTTTGGCCTTTCGGTATGTTGATTTTCGGATCTTTCCTCCCTGGCCAAAAAACAGACATTCAAAAACCAAATATTTCTGAAAATGTAATTAATGATTGAATTTTAAATATGCTTAATAAATATAATCCGGGGGTGAAATTGATTTTACCTTGAAGTGACTTATAAAATCCCTTGGTCAAATATTTTGGATCTTGAAATGATCTTGCTGTGAGTCTTCAAGGCCTGCGACCTGAGATAATTTTTTTATGTAGTAAACGCACCAATCGATGATGTCTGTATTTTTAAATGTCGGGTTTTTGAATGTCTGCATTTTAAATGTCTGCATTTTGAATTGTGAAGTTTTTTAATGTTAGGTTTTTGAAGTGTCTATTTTGTGATTTGTCGAGTTTTTGAGGTGCACCCTAATTTTCGAGTCAATTAAAATGATCTCGACTAGGGTTTATTTCAATGTTTGCAATAAGGAAAATCTCCATCAAAGAATAGTTTGTCACTATATAATGTCCTGGCAGAAATTCTCTAGACCGGTATGTCGCACATAAGCTGTGAATATTTCAAATTTAAACCCCATCTTCCTTTGTACTTTCATATGACTGGAGAAGCATAAGATTTGCACGTGCCTCGAAAGTCTCACGTTCGCCCATAAATACAAACTATATTTCGTATTTCATCCAAACCCACGTCGTCTTCCGTCCATGTAATAAATTTCTTATTTGGTTAAATATTATTAACTTTCCAGCCGTTATATAAAAACGAGTCCCTTTTATTAAAAGGATCTTTATATCCCACCTTTCCTCGGAGTGTCCCGTAAAACAACAAGTCGTAAGCGTCTGTGGCAGTCGAAAGGGGTTCGCAGCTCTTCATATTACGAGACTCGTCAGAAATATGATCGCAGGACGAAATATAAAGTACTTTCGACGCTTTACTTTGCGCAAATTGCGAATTTTACGTCCCACCGTGTATCGGGGAGGGACTCTGGAAAATCCATATATATATAGACTGCAGTTTCGACCGACGCTTGCGTACATAATACGCGCGAGCGAACCGACGATCGCGGGACGCTAATCGAATTAAACTCCCCGTCCGAAGAAATGTTTACGGGAGCGAATTCGGATTTGGCCCGTTCCCTGATAATGGAGGCCCGTGGGCTGGGGCGCTGTTGCCGGCTCTCCGTTGGGGGGATTAGAAACCCTTGGAGCGTTGCCGACGACGTAAAGGCTTTTCGCGCAACACCGGCCCTAATGGCCCGATAAAGGCAGATTAGGTCACGGTAGAAGTTTTGGGTGCGTTCCAGGGGCCCGATCCGATTTTTACGCTCGACCTTTATAGCCCAGCGTGTGACCTTTGGCCGGGGCGAGGCTAAGTAGTAACAGACTCGGTACAACGGCGGGATCTCTCGTGTCGGTTACAATCTTGCGAGATATTTGCACTTTAGCGCCCGTGTGTACGAAACGGGGATCGGCTGTTGACGATAAAATCTCAATGAGACGTTGTTGTACCTCGGCGACGATGGCGGGTGTGTAAGCGTATACCTACTTCTCACGAAATTCAATTTACCACGCGAAACAAAAGTTTGCACTTTAGTGGAAAGCACGGACGTTAATAAAAGATGAAAGCCAATTTGGAATGATGGAGTAGTAAATTTTATTTTACTAATGCCGTGCGGTGCGTCATAAATTGAAATCGTATTTAATAATAAATTCGCGAATCGACAAAAAAAAATTTCTGGTATTTATCGAATTCTGACTTTACAATGGGTTTAAGGTCATTATCGTAATTTTCCCTATTATTTACAATAGCCTTTTTCACGGTTAACTTTGAATCAATTTTCGAGTAAGAGAAATTAATGGACAAATGCAGTAAAATACATTTAAAAAGTATTGTTGACAACTGGATAATATTGCAAAGATGACAACCGTTGTTAATCCGAAGGTTAATTGTTATAAGGTGGCGTTAATTTTCGCTAGGCGGCGAAACCATTACTCCGCTTAGTCGTAATGGACTAGATTCGAAATTCTAAAGTATAAAGAACCCAAATAGCACGCTTTATTCCTTCAATATTCCAGGAATATTCTTCTGGAACATTCGGAATATTCATAAAAAATATTCCATCCATATAACGGGAACGGTGAAATGTCTAACCTTTGGAACATTCCTGGGGAATAAAAGCGGTAACATTCAAATAAACTAAGCATTTATCGATTTTTGGTTCCATTAAAATTAAATAAATTTAAAAAATATCCCAAGGGAGTCTTGAACCCTATGCCGCTGCATAGAAACCCATGCTCAGAAGCACTCACCACGCATCCTATTGAAATAATTTGCAAGCATAAACATTATCAGTTACCGAGATTTAATAAAATAAGTTCATATCTATAAAATGTTTTAACGAATTAGGCGTTAATATTCATAGCAAATAGAAGCACTATAAAACTTAAGAAAATTTGCATATCAATTGTCAAGAAGAGAGGTTCGAAAATCGGCGGACATGTTTGTAATATACAGTAGAACCCCGCTGGATTGGCACCGCGTTGGATTGTCACCCCGTTGGATTGTCGGAATTCAGCCCCGCTGGATTGGCATTTCTCGGAATCCCTTTACCGCCACCACGCCGCTCGTCGACTCAGGGGCGTGTCTAGTTAGACATACGCATCGGTTTGAAGTTACGATAGGACGCAGAGAGATTGCCTGTGATTGGTCATGAACGTCACGTGATTACGGCGTAGAGGTGTAAGCGATGCTTCCCCCATTGCCGACAGTCCAGCGGGGTTTGCGGGGAAGACACGGAACCGACCATGACAATCCAGCGGGGTTCTACTGTACTAATATTCTAACCTCACTCGTTGACAATTGATAGCGAAGTTTAATAGCGCTTCTATTCGCTATTCATATTAACGCTTAATTCGTTGAAATACTTTATAGACATGATTTTTTTTTTTCAATTGAATCGCGGTAAATGATATTTCTTATGCTTGCAATTTATTCCAACAGGATGCGTGGCTAAGTGGTTCTGATCATGGGGTTCTATGCAGCAGCCTAGGGTTCGAGTCCCACTCGGGATATTTTTGATCTAATTTATTTAATTTTAATGGAACCAAAAATCGATAAATTCTTAAATTTTAATGTTCCTGCAATATTCCACAGGAATATTCCGATCGTTGGACATTTCAACATTCCTGGAATCTGGATGGAATATTACTTTGAACCCAGGAATATTAATGGAATAAAGCGTGCTATTTAGGAATTTATCTGAATTTTGAGTGTACTTACAGATTGTCTTATTTCGGTTAAAAAAAAACAAAGTTCGACCTTCAAATATGCCTTATAAGTAAAAATGTATTTAAAGTCTTTGTCTTTGGATAATGTTACCAAATTACGACTTAAAAATTACTCCATAGTAAAATTGTACTTGAGGTATTTTTTGAAGTCAAATCTTGCTAAATTTCGACCCCTGTTCTGATTTAATAAACAAACGAACTTTGAAAGCTCCCTGGTAGAAATTTAGCCATTTATTAGACATTTATTGTCTAATATTCTTGTTAAATGTACAAATAATGGGCAATAAAACTAGACAATTTATAGACAAAAATGTAAGATTTTATTGGACAGTTATTAGACATTTTTATTGGACAATATTTGTCTATTTTATATTGCAATTTATAAGAAAAATGACATTACATGTTACGATTTTGAGCTTAGAAAGTTTTGGACATTTATTAGACATTTTTATTAGAAAATATTTGTCTAATTCATATTGGAATGTGTAAGAAAGATAACATTATATTTTAGGACTTTAAGGTTAGAAAGTAAGAAAAATGCAATTTTCAGGACAGTATATAGTAATGCGAATAACGCGGTAGCGTATATTCAAATATAAACTAAACATTTTGTAATTTTCAAGTACAAAAGTAGATTTCGACAGAGAATCGGTGCTCTACGGGACTTGGCCCTTAGGGTGCCCTTCCTGGTGAAAATGAAGCGTTACCTTTAAGCGTTACTTAAGCGTCCGGTTATTTGGTCATTATTCTCATTGTCACTTAAAATAAAATTTTCGCTGAAAACGTCATCTTCAATAGTGTCGTATGTATTACTGTCGTATTTGTTGGCATCATGGTCATGCAAACACATACATCAAAATTTCACATTTATGCTCATGTGCATTTATATGATAGTTACTGTATTGTTATATGATAGTCACTTTACTAAAAATTACAGTTAACATATTATATTACATTATGCGTCGAGTGTGTTTGCTGGTATCGTAGTCTTCTGAAGCATGAATCTTCTTCGCTTCTGTGATCGTCTTCCACTGAATTTTCACATTTCACTTCATTGGCCGCAGTAACATCAAAAGCAGGCTTTGCTTATATTTTTTAATTGTCTATGTTTTTTCACATAATCCTTTGAGAGATTCATAATTAAATTGCAAAAAAAAACTAATTAAAAATCTTTAAAAACGAGAAATATACAATTACAAATGGTGTTGTTCGTTTTTTACATTTTTTTTTTGTTAAATAAATTTAAAACATTTTTCTTGTGCAATATTTAGATAAAAAAATTGCATAAAATTTCAAGCCAAGTTTAGAATAGTTTTAATGGACATTTAATGGACAAAAATGTTCCCTAATTAATACACATTTATTATATCTAAGAATTAGACAATTATGTAAGATTTTATTATTTAATATATGTTTTGCTTAGAGTTGTCCAATTCTTGGCCATTTTTTAGACATTTTTATTGTATCCATTTTTTAAGCAACATATTTGCCTAATAATTAGTTTTAATCCAATAAAAATGCTTACAATTTCTACCAGGGCTGGACTATTCATACCTTAAACACACTTCAGCGAACGCGTTCAGCTCTATGAAGTATTTTTTTAATTTGCATTTATATGTCGCAATCATTTTGAGGGACACTTTAAGCATCATTACGTAAAGTTAAACAATTACGTTTTGGCCATTTTAAAATATTGTTCGTCACCCGTAATTGGGGTACATAGCAATACTCCAACACTGTAAGGGATCCACGTTTTTTAATTATAGCGACAATTTTAAAATAGTTTCCATCCAATAGTACATGTAGATATACAGATTACATGTACATATATGTTTACTATATACTTAAACTTTAAAGTCAATTTCGGCATACATTGGTCGAAATGATCTAACTATGATATCAATTACATGACACTCTTTATGCCTTATAAGTCGAAATGTCTCAAATAGGTAAATTTATCTAAGAAGGAAAAATATTTGGGCATTTGGACTTCACTATGAAGAAACTCGACGTATAAGTTAAAATTTGAAGTATTTCTGACAAATAAGTAGAAAAAACCAATAAGTCATAAATTATCCATCCGCCATAGAAAGTAAATTTATAACCTACAAATTTTTTTATTAAAAAAAATTTATTTTGTTGCCTTTTATTCTTTTTAATTAACGAAATAAGTAAGATTTCTAAATATTGGACATCAAATGCTTGAAAAATAATTTTTTTAAACAATCAAAAAAAAATTCTTTTACAGAATAATTTATAAATTTAATAATTGTTAAGTGTATAGTTCATTGAGCCCGTTAATTTTTAATGGTATAGAATTAAAATCTTGACAAAAAATTTTAATTTGTTGTGAAATTTACATCATGTTTCTGGCAATGTTTAACTTTTCAAAAAGAACATGCAAGATGGAATAATTAGTTATATGTGTATGCATATCCATTTTGTCGGACTAACATACATTTCAGTTCCCATACGACATGATGAATATGATATATGTATATTTGTCGTCATCTATGCAATTCAGTTACGTGGATCGTTTATATATAGGTCATTCCACGTAAGATTTACAACTCATTTTTTTTTCAATAGTATATTTTAATTCTTATTCTAGACACAAAAATAAAATATGAGTTTTTTTTTATTTTAATATGATATTTGAAATTTTCGAGTTATGATTTTTCAAAATTTCGAATGAAAGAAAAAAGTACTTTTTCCAACGCCTGTAACTCAATAACCGTTAATTGTACAACAAAAATATTAGAGGAATATAAGTTTGCTTTTTACTTAAATTTTACATATAATTAGCAAAAAATAAGAAAATTTGTTTTTTAACCTAAAAATTTGTGAAATTTTATGCAAAAAATCGATTATTTTCAAAAAGGTGTGTTTTTTTCATCCATTTTTGGTGAAAATATATATTTAAGTCCTCGGAAGATACTGTGAAAATTGTACAATTGACCGTTCAGAGTTTGTCGAGATATGAATAATTATTTATAGGTAATCGTGCGCGCTTTGATTGCACGAATATGCATTCCTGCCGTCCGAATGAGCTTTTTTCGGGTGCGGGTCGAAAAACCGACAAATCAAAAAGCCGACAGGTCGAAAAACCGACAGTTAAAAAACCGACAATCGAAAAGCCGACAGTCAAAAAACCGACAGTTCAAAGAATGACTGTCCTCCTGACGATGTGTCTCTTTTTTTATGTGTCGGCATTTCGACTGTCGGTTTTTTGACTGACGGCTTTATCACTGTCGGTTTTTTGACCTGTCGGCTTTTTGATTTGTCGGTTTTTCGACCCGCACCCATATATTACATTCAAGCACAAGTAATAGAGCGTAATTAGGTCGAAATTACCAACATATTACCAATATTTGACTTACTATTGGTCTATTTGACCACATTGGCCTGTGACTTACAGGTCAAAATGTTTTAATTTTTACTTAAAAACTAAGTCCTTTGTGTCCCCACTTACTTCCAAATAAAGTCGATTAGAAGTAAAATAAGTCGCGGCCGTTTTGGGCATTCAGACCATTCTGAACTCGAATTTACCTAATTTCGATCTATTTTGCTGCTTGGCTATGATCCTACCGAACTTCCGAATAATAGGTTTGAAAAAATCTGGCTTCGGGGTGAATCGTGGCAGCGATTGAGTTGGCTGATCGCGTTTAAGTTCCCTAACGACGGCAAACTCGGATCGTCAACAATGTCAGTTCGTAGGGTCGTAAAAGGCGAGTTTTGACACACCCCTTATATACGTGCAGAGAGCTTCGATTTGATTCGAGTACGCTTCGGTTCGAGTTGAACGTAACCGAGGCGAGATCCGATGCGATGGGAGGCCAAGTAAACGTACCGCTGAATTACCCTTGATTTGACTCCCATACCCCTTACCCCCCCTCGCTCCGATACACTTCGATCGCTGTTTGCCCCTTGCCCCTTCACCCCGTAGCCCAAAGCCCCTGGCCACGACGGGGCTATGGACGTGTAGCCCCGCACCTGCTACCATCACTATGCTCGCTTAATAGCAGGGATTAAATTATGCCTGAGTGTTTACCTCGACGTGATGCAGCAGCCCGTGCACGCCGAACAACGTCAATCCCGATCGGACACTTCTTGTGCTTATAATGCAGATTTCGAATGAGCAGCCACGAGATTTACGTTCGCGATGGCAACCTTGCTTAATCATCGAAATTCCGCGCTAACGGAGGGGAAACATGTTCCAACAGGAATTTTCGGTGTTTAAAGTAGAACGCCTGCGATTTTTTGACAAAAATCTGTTTAGTCGTTGATAGGTTGTCAGAGTTCATTGAACACCTCACACTGTGGTTAACAAATGGATTTTTTGATTCTCAGAACTCTACAACCCTCCATTTTTAACAGATCGGTACATTTTATTTTTAAAACTGGAGCTTATTTTTATTTCAAAACTGAAATTTCGATTAAACTTTATGTTCAGAGGTTTACATTCTATGTAAATTTGAAGTTGAATTCAGGAAATTTAAAATGATGGCTGTAATAAAAATTGTAAATAATTACCTGTGGATGAATGTAGGTAATGGGAGATTAAAATAATAACATTAGATAAATATAAAACTTATAATTTTACATTAGTTTTACGGAAACTTCCAAAAAACTGCTGTAGAAGTTATATGGACACTAAACAAAAGTGAAAAATTCCCGTACAAAAGTAAATTTTATTTAACTGATACATTACTTTCGTCAATATGGGTGCGGGTCGAAAAACCGACAAATCAAAAAGCCGACAGGTCGAAAAACCGACAGTCAAAAAACCGACAGTTCAAAATATGAATGTCCACCTGGCGATGTGTCTATTTTTTTATGTTTCGGCTTTTTGCCTGTCGGCTTTCTAACGTGTCGGCTTTTTGCCTCTCGGCTTTTTGAATGACGGTATTTTGACTGTCGGTTTTTCGACCTGTCGGCTTTTTGATTTGTCGTTTTTTTGACCCGCACCCGTTTCGTCAATATGGGGGCAGGTCGAAAAACCGACAAATCCAAAAGCCGACAGGCTAAAAAACCGACCGTTATAAAGCCGACAGTAAAAAAACCGACAGTCAAAAAGCCGACACATAAAAAAATAGACACGTCAGGAGGACAGTCGTTTTTTGAACTGTCGGTTTTTCGACTGTCGGCTTTTCGATTGTCGGTTTTTTGACTGTCAGTTTTTTGACCTGTCGGTTTTTGATTTGTCGGTTTTTCGACCCGCACCCGCCAAATCGAAAAGCCGACAGGTCAAAAACCGACAATCGAAAAGCCGACTGCCAAAACATGACTGTCCTCCTGACGATGTGTTTATTTTTTTAATTGTCGGTTTTTTGACTCTCGGCTTTATGACTGTCGGCTTTTTGACTGTCGGTTTTTTGACCCGCATCCGTCAATATTTTAACGTTCAAATTGGCGGATCCAAGGGGCAAAATTCAATTTTTTTTTGTACTTTTTCTTTCTATTGTTATCTGGATGTATTTGGGGTCATTGATTAAGAATCTAAAATCAATATTTTAAAATTCAAAATGGCCAACATATATTTTAACGATATTTTATATATTTCTTCAAATTTTCGTTTCCTCATTTCTACCAAACTCATATACAAATGCCAGTTCAATGGCAGTATAGCGCCACTTCGCCCGGCCTCCCCTACATATCTAAAAAAGTAAAAAATTGATTTTTTTTATAACATTCGATTTTTTTTATTAATTTTTTTTTATCCCATGTCTCTAATCATGTATTTCTGAAATTATCTGATAGAAGGTTGAACAATGTTTCCGCAGTATCAAATTATAATCAAAGCCAAAATTCCTGCGATAGGAAGGTGTCCAAAATTGACGGGTAGCGATATGCTACATTGTTCCTCAATAACGGAAAACGAGAGTAATCTCCCATCGTGCTTTGTTGATATCCAGCCTAGTTCCTCGTTTTAATTAGCTGTCAATAATATCCGCGAATCGCATTGGTCGGTTTCCGGTATAACAGGCTCCATTGTCCGCGAGAAAGAAAAAACTGCTAATAAAGGGGGAACGTCTTCATGGAATATCCTAACTTGGTTCGCGAGTTGGACCAGTTGTCTAAGTAAATCTTCTATCGGAGGCGATTTACGTGGATCTTCAGAAAGATCCTCTATCGACGAGGTCGTTCTATTAATCTCGATCGTTTATTCCAAGTTTATCGCCGGTAGCGACGTACCTACAATTCAGCCCAAGAGCCCTCTCGGAGAGATTTACACCGGGCTACTTTCTAGTGTGCGCGGAAATACACGTATAGCATGGATTAACCGGGATGAAAGGCGGACAAAGACGGGCGTGTGTTTGAGCGACGTGTTCGTTTCTTCATGGAGGGCAAAGGTGAAATCGACCACCGCTCGGAGCTGGAACGGAAGCTGGACGTTTTCGACCCTCGGGACCAAAATCCGACGGCGGATATGCGTCCTGGCCTGATCCGCCCAAGGTCTATTTGCCTCGGAAGTACAAGCGTGCGGTTAGACGGCTGACAAAAAAAAATCCATTGTTTTTCGATACGCTGTTAGTTTGAATTGTTTGGCGAAGACATCTCAAATAAACGGATATTTCCAGGGCAAAGCTTTCTCAAATTTCATGACAATATGTGAAGAATATTCTATTCAGGTCTTATAATATAATCCATGGCTCACTAATACATTGCGGATCAGTGCAATAACCAGAGTCTTATTCGTAAGTACTATATATTAATTTTTAAATCGTGTCCTCAATCTGTGACGCTTTTTATACATACGACATTGTTTAGAACTTTATTTTTTAGTAAAAAACACATTTTTTAAGAGCAATCTCTCATCATAGATATTACATACCAAAATGCGGTTTAATACAATTCAATTCATGTTTTTGGAGGAGATTCAAGGAGTTCATTTCAAGGTATGTAAGGGTTATCGTAAAAGAAAAAAATCGTTACATAATACAAGATAATTAATTCTGAAGCTTTTTTGGATTTCAAATACCTGTAGTGTAGTAGAAAGTAATCACTTAGAACTCCCTGTGAGTGAGAATGAGTCTTAAAACAGAAAGATGCCCAACGAGTTGACACAGACACAGGTTTGCTACGGGGATATGAATTACTGAAAAACCATATTAAAGATATCCAAAGACACTCCAACGTACTGCGTTGCAAATTTCTTATACGAGTTACTAGACGAGCATACGAAAAAACCTAACCTCTAAAAAGTCTGAAATAAAACCCAGCTGTCATCTTCATTCTTTCATTAATGATATAATAATTCCGGAAAATCATAATTTTTTATCATTTTATGTAATGTCATTATTCACAAATACTCCATTAGAACTTCTAAAAAAATAGCATTATTAAGCGATATAATTGTATTAGAAGAAATTTGTTCATTCAGCTTGATGATATTTTAAATATAGTAGAATTCTCCTATTAACCCACTACAATTGTTAACGATTGTATTTTGTGTAAAAAAAAGTTTTAAAATATTTGGCATAAGTCGGCATTTTTTGAAAAATCTAATTGCAGATTCTGAAAGTTTAGTTAATTTTATGGCAGATATGCCTTGGGCCAAATTTGTTACAACCTTTTTTTTTTTTTTTTTTTTTTTTTTTTTTTTTTTTTTTTTTTTTTTATCCTCTACCTTCCACCTCGGTCGAGGTGGAAAAAAGCTCCCAGGGAGCTTGTCCGGGTACAGGTGAGTATCCTTGCGAGAGCTGCAGGTCGTCTTAGATGGCGCCATACTCACATTTGTCGAGAATGTAGGAAACTGCAGAAACCCACATTAAGTACAGCACCGGCCATGGCTCGATTTCCGCCTGAAGACAATACCTCGAAAATGCTAAACAGACAGCGTGGTTCGTCTTACACATAGCGAACTGCTGCCTGTAAACAATTTCGAAAAATTGCCCAGCCGGGGATCGAACTCACGACCTACGACTTCGTAGTCCAGTACGTTACCGCCTGAGCTACGAAGCCGATTTTTTTTTTTAATTTTTTAACACAACATACAACCGTTCAAAATTGTAATGAAAAAATGCCCATTCGGGACTTAATGGGTTAAAATAGTTTCTTTATATTTAAACGAATGCTTTTATAAACAGAAACGCGGCACACCGATGGGGTCATCGACCTCACCGATTTTTGCCAAGATAATCATGGACGATTTAGAATCCGAATGTTTAAAATATTTATCATTTCAGCGAATTTTTGATTATAGATTTGTTGATGATATCATCGTCTGTGTTACTAAAGTTAACTTGGAGGAAATGATTTACATTTTTAACAATTAGTACTCAAGGTTGGAGTTCACCTTCGAAACCTATCAAACATGAAAATACAGGTTCGTTGCAATTTGATTGGTTCTGCAAACTTACTGATTCCGGAAGGTTTCAATAATTGGCAGCATCCCTTTTCGCAGAAAATTTTGTCGATAGTGTCATCAAAAATGCAAACCAACAATTCCAAATCAATAACAAAAGTAAAATCGCAGAAGTTTACATTATTACAATTACCTAATAATTATCCACAAAATGTAATAAAGAAGCGTATTAACAAACGTGTATTAACGTAACTACTAATGATATACAAGGCCGGGGAACAAAGTTCCGAAAATCAACACACCCCGAAATTTGGCAAAAAAAAACCAAATTAAAATAATTGGACTCGTGCAATATCGAAATTTTAGCCTTCCCAGGTTTTGATTTTCGGAACTTTGTTCCTCGGCCATATACAATCTGAAACTGACAGCAAAAAATTCCGTTTAAAAATCTCATATAGGGAGGAACTCTATGCGAAATTACGAGCTCAAAATATCGATTTAGTTGATAATTTTTGTACCGATATATTTGGCCAAAATAAGTGTTTTTTTAATTACAAATTTATTTTTAAACCACTCGTGACTGAGTGAGAATTCCTCAATATTTGAATTTTTTAGGGAACTGAAATTTTTCAAAACTCTGTAACTCGGTTAGTTATACATCGTACAGTAAGGAATAAAAAAGAAATTGTTCGCCTTGAAATGTACTTTTAGGTGGATACAATAGGTATCCTGCTGCAATTTATTTACATGTGCTTTTTTACGTGTTAAGTAATAAATTCAAGATTTTTTTCCAATTGGACATTTTTATTTTTTTTACTAAAATTCACAAACGAATTACTTAAAATAACAAGCAATTTGAGGGGTCATACAACATGGCAAGTTGTTTCATTGATTTTTTACAAATGTTATTATCGATTTTTAACATACAAGTAAATCTGAAAAAAAATTGACGAAACTTATTTCGCCCAAATGAATTCGTAAAAAAATTACCAACGATTTTTCGAGCTGGTGAATTAGCATGGAATGCCCTATATATGTTATGAATTTTTCCAAATTCTTTGAATCCGGAATATTAAATTTCGGAACATTAGCCTCGAATTCTCAGTAAGCGTCCCTGATAACCCTCCGATATCAAATTTTCTTCAAATGGAGTCATGTATAAAATCTAAAATTTTCGTCCATCATAATTGAGCCGTCATTTTCAACTTGATAAAAATAATAACGGGTAATATGAAGTCATCTTCAAAACGTTTCAAAACTCAGGTAATAATGATTTATATGCAGTTATATAGACATTATTTACATCTCTACAGTATAATTATTCAATTATATACGATTCTACAAAAGTATATATGAATTTTGTTTCTATAGTATTATATATTATTGTATATGGTTATAGAGAAGTACGGCCTAGTATTACAGACAAACAATTATGAGGGTATGAGAGGAAATTCAGCCACGATCGGACAACAATTACGGAGGGACGACTGTACATGATAATATTTATAACTATAATCTTTGTCATAATGCATATACCTTTATGTATCTTCAATTTCTAGACTTACTTACAATCTCTATGTTCAAGTGTAGTGAGAGTTAAATGAAGTTGGTCAACATCTAAGACGTGCTTATTATAACATGCTTTTTTACAGCATTTTATGTGGATTGTTATTAATCCAATTATTATTATATTTTGCATTATTAATATTCGTCTGACACTGACCTAATGTTATCTAGGCATTCTGCGCAGTCATTTTTAAGTCACCAAATTTATGTAAGTTCGCTCACAATTGTATAATACCATTTTTAACACTCCGGGAGTATAACTCGATTTTGCGCCTTGGAGTGAATTCGAGCCCCACGTCACTGTCGGCCCGGGTCGACCGAAAATTGACGGTAAAAAAGTCGACTGGTACAAAGAATTGACCATAAAATGACCAGCAATTTTCCGAATGCCGACTACAGTCGATTTTCGGTCGATTTTCAGTCGATTTTCGGTCGATTTTCAGTCGATTTTCGGTTAATTTTCAATCGATTTTCAATCGATATTCAGTCGATATTCAGTCGATATTCAGTCGATTTTCAGTCGATTTTCAGTCGATTTTCAGTCGATTTTCAGTCGATTTTCAGTCGATTTTCAGTCGATTTTCAGTCGATTTTCAGTCGATTTTCAGTCGATTTTCAGTCGATTTTCAGTCGATTTTCAGTCGATTTTCAGTCGATTTTCAGTCGATTTTCAGTCGATTTTCAGTCGATTTTCAGTCGATTTTCAGTCGATTTTCAGTCGATTTTCAGTCGATTTTCAGTCGATTTTCAGTGTACTTTTACGAAGCTGACCGATCAATGCATTTTGATTAAATCAATATTAGGTCGATCTCCAAAAAGTGTAAATGTCACTCACGCTTCGCTCGTACGACAAACTTCGTACTTGTTAAATAATATACAATTGTTAACCTTTTTGTAAAACCATATTTCGTTTTTCGTCACTAAATTTCTGAAAAGAGTCATCACATTGAAACTCTAAATATCGACTTTCAGTCTTGTTTACAGACCGTCTCTCCAATACTCATTCATTGATATATTAAATTATTGCAGTCGAAAAATAAAACATACCTGGGCATAATTATCATAATAAATGTATACCTCGTCTTAAAAAAAATGTCAAAAAGACTATTTATTAAATTTGAATAAACTTTTTCTTTAATCGATAATTTTAAAGCATTTATTGGAAATTTCATATAGTGCAGCATTCAATCAATTTATGAGATAATTGATGCTCTTATAATTGATCTCAACCAATATCGGAGCACATAACATTGCACATTATTAAATAGCGAATCACTACTGTAAGTGATTGTATAAGTTTCTTTTGTACGACTTCAATTCCGTAGACTTCCTATAAATAATAAAGAAATAATATGAAATTCTTTTCTTAGGGTATATATGCAGAGAATAATTAAAAATTCTCAAAGCGTCGAAACGTGCTACTAGGAGAACAAAATGAACAAATCCCAATGAATTACATCAACTCACAGCACTGTGTACAATCACGGAAACCCTTTGGGTGTTTGTTGCATGCCGTTCACTTCGGAACGTAATTAAAGCCGTATTTGTGTACGCGCGTATTGTACGTATTCTCGAAAATTGAGGGATGTATATTTGCGCTCCTCGTTTCTGCAGTGTGTACGTCGTAAATACGTCGCAACGTTGTCTTTGCGATACGTAAGGATTATGCAGCAGCCGATTGCACCGAGTCGTCAGGAGGAGTTCGTTACGAGATGAGGACCTAGATGCAGACCCGCGACTGCAATTCGCTCGACCGATTCCTTTCGTCCGCGTGCGCGCGACCTCTCCCTTGAGAAATTACAAATAAGGAAATGTGATTATGCGCCATTGTTTTCTTTTTAATTCGAGTTTCCTGTTTATTCGCGTCTTTTTATTTCGACTTCTTTAAGAAATAGGTCAAGACGTAATACAGTTTTCTACGAGTTTCGCCCTTTGATCAGCTGCTCCCTTTCTGCAATCGCGCTACAGCGGGTCTTCTTTCACAATAACCGAGAAATAAGGATGGATATTCGATATTGCAGCTATTGTTGCATTCGCGATAATTAGGAGGGCCATTGTAAATGCTCATGGCTCGAATATTGATTCGCTCTACTTCACGTTTCTGTTTTTTTTTTGCCAATTACTAAAAGACTGGTTTTATTTCGCGAATGGCATAAAAGTCTTGATATATGTATATATAAAAATATTCATTTTTTATAAGACTTGTTAAATTTAATGAAGATCAAAGTCATATTGATAAATTAAATAAAACACGATACAATTCTAAAATCAGTTAGAAGTCAATAACGTTATTCTATGACGTTTTAGTATATTTCAGAAGTTTGACGTTTATAAGTGTCAATTGTTTCATTTGTTAAACACACATTTTGGGCACCTCTGGGTGTAATTTTTTTGAAACTCCTCGAAAAGTTTATTGACCATTTTTTTAAGCAATTGTAAAATCAAATATGTATGAATTAATCTGTAGCCAATGAAGTTTCTATCCGCATGAGGATGACATGAATTACGATAGTTATGTTCACTTATGTTGGAGATTGATGGCAAAATTAGCTTTTTTTTGACGTACTTTTAATTAAAGACAATGAAGAGAAACTTTTTATTAATTAGTGCAGAAAATCTACTTTTCTAGATCCCCCGGTCAAATGTGCATAGTCTCGTCACTATCTTAGTAGCGAAAGTCATTTATCCAGTGATATGACTTTTGCCACTTACAAGTGCTTCTGCATATACCAAATCACAATTCGATAACTATGCGACAGAAATTTGACATTTTCAAAGCAGTTAACCTAGAATACTATAAATAGTTGCTTTAATTTATAAGATTTAAAGATTTTTCATTAACAATGAAATGTCTCCATCTGACGATGAGAAAGAAGTATGTAGAATATTCGATAAAGTAGCAGGTTTAATAATTCAATAGATCGATACTTACTAGTTTATGAATCATGTAAAAAATTGAAAATTGAAAACTAAAAGTTCAGAAGCAAACAAAATTATTACTATATAATATCAATAGAAAAGTTAAAGCCGCCAACATTTTTGAGCATATGGTATGGGTTAACCCTTTACGGCATAGTATCATTTCTGAGTGACACATTTTTGATGACTTTTTTTAACATTTTTTGGGTAAACCGCGTGTCGCAGGGTTCTCACCTGGGTCCTATTCTTTTCAACCTTTTTATTAATGATATAGGCAGTCATTTAAAATGTTCACAATTTTCTATTTATGCAGATGATGTAAAACTGTACAATAGGATTCTCTCGCCCATTGACGCATCCAGACTTCAAAGAGATCTTGATACTGTAGGTTTATGGTCACGGATTACAAACTCTATAGTAAGTCGCTATCTAGGGTGTGTAAGCATACTGATCTCGGGGTGGTAATGTCTGATAGGTTTGAATTTGATGATCATTCGCTCACTCGTTTTACCCCACTTTGCATATGCTGCTACAATCTGGTCTCCCTATACACGATCAGATGTTGATCGTCTAGAGGGAGTCCAAGGGAGAGCTCTCAGATACTTATCCTTTAAATCAGGTACTCCTAAGTCGCGCTTTGACCACAATTTCCATGATATTTCTATTAAATATAATTTCCCCACAATATACCCACTTCATCGTTATCATGATTCCTTACTAGTTTATCGCATTTTAAAAATTACTACGAATCCCAACCTATTGAAACTGTTCCCACTTCGTGAATCCCACTACCATATTCGTGATCCACGTACCATAAGAGAAACCAATTGCAAAAATAACTATATTTTTAATCACCCCGTTCCACGTCTTAAAAGGAAATGGAACAATTGGGATGTATCCATTAGTTCGTTGGATACATATCGTAATTTTAAGGAAAAATTGTCGCGAACTGTATGTTGTTTTTATGTCTAGACTTATTTATTTTCCGTGCTGCGTATCTATGTATTTTATTGTATTTTATTTATGTAACTCTATCATTTTTTCGATTCTATTGACTCTTCTGTATTTTGTAATTACCATCGTGTAAAGGGCCACTTGGTCCGTTTAATATAATAAATAAATAAATAAACCTTCGGAAAGACTGGGTCACCTGGAAAAAATTTTATTGACATGTTTTCAATTATTTTTGCATGTCTTAATTTTTTGTTCAGAACAATAATACTTTCTCTCTTCAACAATGCCATTGCCAATGTAAAAATTAAATGCTTGGAAATTTAATTAAATGTTAATCCTAAACATAGTATATCCTGGGGTCTAAGTACCTTAAACTTTTGATAAAAATTGAGTGAAATACCTAACGTTTCGAACATATCACGCAAAAAAGACGTTACGAAAGACCACGTCAGTACCACGACCATTCATCTTGTCACCGAATCAAAATCAAAGACGTCATTGAAATAATTCCATTTTTTGCCATAATTTTTTCTTGCGCTTAAATGACGTCTCCTCGTAATATTAAAGTTTTTCCACGAACGCATTTTATGTACCAAACAACATCGATTCCATAAACAAGTTTATCGATGTGTTATATTTACGACTATTTGAAACTTTATTATTTTTGCTGGATTCGGTGTTACAATTTACTTTAAATATGTTAAGTATATTTTTCTCTTTATGGATGTCTCTCGTAAAAATACCATCGGCTTAACCTGCCATAAAATTTCTCGATCAACGAAAGCATAAAAAAAAGGGCAGCCACTCTCCGCGGAGTGGCTAATCGACTGTTTCCATGGTTCGAATCACCGACGTTTCTGAAAACGTTTTCGACGCGATAGCTTAAATCTAATGGCTGTAACCTAACATGACTATATTTCCGCCATAAAGCAAAAGCCCATTCGCATCGCGCGGTCCGATCGGGGAAACCTATAGCAGCGCCACTCAATAAGGAAGGCTTTAATGATCCGAAGTTTATTATTCTAAAGCATTTATCGTTCAGTTCGATGGTCGCACATGTGTGAGGATATCGTCGCGATCGTTAACGATCGGCTATTAACTGCGCTTCGTTGCAAATGAAGCGAGAAGATCCGAAGAATCCTCAAGATCTCTTGTAGCTGCCAGTGGAACAGAAAATCATTTCCACTTTAAATGAAATTTTTTATATTCCATTTGCTGCAAGTGCTCTCTTAGAAATAATATTTTTTAGAAAACGTTTATTCGATCGATTCGGTAGGCCGAGAAAACACTTTTGTCAAAATCCCTAACGGTCCAGTGCGAAAACGATATATGATGATTAGTAGCAGTTCACATAAATTTTTTCAGATTTGTTGGTCTTTATACCTTTCGTAAAGAGCTTAAAATTTAACATTTTTTTAAATGGGAAAAACAAATATTTTTGTATTTTTCCCATTCTCGAACCCTTTCTATAAATCCTCTATTTGCCGAAATTATAAAAATTTCTTGGCCTTATTGAATCCGATATTTTTTTATTTGTAAATAGATAACAGAATAGTAATCATAGACCCTAAAATCCCTACTCGGGCAGGAAGCCATGACAGGTTACACAAAATTGACGAGAAACTTTTAGGAAATAATTTCCACATTTTTTATATTTCTGAACGTTCGACTTTTTCAAATGACAAGAATTTCGATCGATAAATTCTTAACACGTGTCAAATTTTTGATAATTCGTGTTGTTAATCTATGTACATGTCTAGTTAGTTTTTTCACAGGTGCACACCATTATTTCAAAAAAATTAAACGCTAAACGTTTTTAAACTTTTTAAATCATAATACAACATTCACGATTTTCTTACCAGTTTCCAAACTGTAACATGAGCAAAGGCAACAAAGACAACTTACATTACAACTATGTTTTTTTTTCAGAATTTTTTTCCGTTTTTAAAATGTTGTATAGTTTTAGAAATCTGATTAATCATTTTTTGAAAAACGGCTTCTTTAAACGTTTTGAATATATTTTTTGATCTTCGATCATATTTATTTTGAACCTATTCCAAAATGTAATAAATTTCAACTTGTCTTGTGACTACTGTGCGACCATGCATGCCGGTGACGATTACGTTTACATCGCTAGAAAAATCGTTGTTAAATGCCAGTAAAAAATGCATGACAAAATTAGACATTTTTGAAGTGTAATTTCTTCGTACAATTGATACCTATAGAGGAAGTTTATTGAATAAAATGTTGAATTTTTCATTGATATTAATTGACAAATCTAATTTTATTTGAATATAAATACGGACATAAAATACGAGAATGGTGCATTATAATAAACAATATCTGCGAGTGCAACGAAGATTTAATATAAAGTGTATTTAATTTTTTTAAAATAATTTTGTGTACTGAAGAAACAAACTAACCAAGTATGTTAATAAATTGTTAAGAACACTAATTATTAAAAATTTTACAAGTACCGATCCTGATTCTTGTCTTTTGAATTTCCCAAAAAAAATGATTCGAGTAGAAAAATTAACGTGGATATTTTCTAAAAAAGAGCACCTACGATTTCAATTCAAAGTGATTTAGCAACTGAAAACATCCACTCTTTCAGTTTTTCTTGCCATTTTTGTGCAACCTATCAGACCTTTCTGCCTTCCCTGCCTAATATATACACTAATATAGCAGCAAAAGAATTCAAAATATTAGTTAAATTTTGGTAGACGTATTGCTTCGGTTTTTAAGCTTTGTTATTATTTTTCAGCAAAGTTTAAAAATCCAGTTATGTCTAATTGTAGTATCTAATAACAGCTGATAATTCTTACTTGGGGGTTTTCGTAGTTGCTGATCGCGAATCTGACCTCAGATATTGCAAATTCGAAATGGCGGATCCACAATGGACGTCAGAAATGTGAAATTTTACTTGATTTAGAAAAAACTGGGTACTCTATGTATTCTGAATTTCGTATTTATAATTTAAATTTTTCGCTTTTTGGTCCGTCATCTTGGATCCACCATTTTGGATTATCAAAATCGGAAGTCAGATTCGTAATCAGCGACCACGAAAGCCCCCGAGTACCCAGTTTCATTAAGATCCAGAAATTTTTCACTTTTCGGTCCGCCATCTTGGATTCGCCATTTGAATTTTTAAAAAGTGATACCGCATTCCTAATCTGCGACCTCAAAAAACCCCGAGTGACAAGTTTCAAGCGAATTCAAGCAATTTTAAAATATTTCTCCGCCATATTGAATTCGCCATTTTTAATTTTTAAAAACTGACACCCGATTGGTATTCAGCGACCCCAAAAACTCTCTAGATATGATCTTCAGATTGTTTTATGATGTTAATTAGTCAGAATTTCATTTATTTAAAAAAAAAGAGTTTTTTTTATTAATTTATTTATAACGCTCACCTTTTTATTCTTCTTTACTCACTTCATTTGCCTTTTGTCATTAAAACTCATGAAACAGTGTTTAAAAAATGGTAGACCTTCGGAAAGGCTGCGTCACTCAGAAAAAAATTTATTGATATGTTTTCCGACGTATTTTGGGGTGCTGAATATGAATCTGAAGTCAAAATTTGACGCACGGCCGCATCTTAGCCACTACATTGAAAAAACAGAAAAAACAACATAATTTTTTCAATTTTATGCGTTTATCTTCAAAATTTGAAGTTGCACGAAAAAATGTTTCAAATAAAAAATATGGAGCACGAAATTCTCTACAAAAAGGGTTATGTACCTTTTGTTCGTAAAATCAAAAGTGACGCCGTAAATTAAAGATGAAATTAAGAACTAATGGCGTGTCATGTCCCGTTCAAATTCAGCAGATTTACACCCCGCTAGGTGGCGAATGCGACTCTCGCGATTCATCCGCGCTCTCGCTACAATAATGGGTTTATTTTTGTTCGTTATACACACGCACACACACACACATAAACATTTTTTCGTGCGAGTTCAAGTTTTCATGATAAATGCAAAAGTCTGAAAAAAGTACGATTTTTCGATGTTCTTTCAATATAGCGATCAAAATGCAGCCAAGCAACAAATTTTGACTTCAGGAATTTAGTTGACGTTTCGATTCTGCTCAGAATCATGAAAGAAGAACTTCTTTAGAAAGAAGTGATTAAAAAAAAGTACATCTTTATTACGACTTTATGTCATTTTATATGATAATAAAAATGATAATGCAAATTCAAGTATCGGTGTTTGATATTCTTTCATTACGTAAGAAGAAAAGCATACATAGAAAAGGATAACTTGAATCATTAAATCAAATAGAGACATAGTTTTGACATAAAAAGGTACATTTAAGTGTCAAGATACATTTTTTTTAAAGATTACAGATTATCACAGTTAAAATTTCTGCAGAATGGATACTTAAATTGTATCGTTGATTTCCATTGCTGTAATTGGGGATATAGTCCAAAAGAAGGAGCACAACTCCTTTATTCAGAGCAATACTGACAATAGCGTAGAAATAAGATTCTAAGAATACGAAGCATTTTCGAATACGATAACAAAACTAATTAACAAAAGAAAAATGCAAAGTCTCTCTCTAATAAGAATAAATATTCTTATAAAACACAAATAATGTATTGAATAATATTACATATATTTAGTATTTCTTTTTTTTTTTTATAAGGATAAATATTTAATATTTTGGCTTATTCTTTTAATTTTCTGGTTTTGTTACATTTATTTTCTATATTTCAAGTGGTATACTGTATTACTTATTTTATTACGTGTTATTTTCTGATCTCATTATTTTCCTCCTCTCAAATCTTTAATTGCTCGCAGAATAGTGAAAAATTTACGTGCTTTATCGGAAATCGTTGTTTTGAAACACTTTTTTCCTATCACGACTTTTATAACATCGTGGAAGTAGTTAAACACGATTTAGTTTCATTTTTGGTACTATGAGCAATTTATTACCGTCTATCAATTCTAAACGATTTCTTCAAATGAAATAGTACTGTTTACACGCTTAAAATTCATAAGATATGAATATTTTGACTAAAATAGTTTCAAGTTAATTCTGTAAGTTCAAATTAAACATCTTATTGATAAAAATAATAAAATATGTTTACTAGATGTAAAAATTTATTAATCTTAATGATTTTAATCATGTTTATTCATTTGCTGCACTAATGTCGGAGAGACATAAGGTCTTTAGACTAATATTAGATTAAAATTAAAACTAAAATTGAAATAATAAACTTGACTACACATTAATGTTTCGCAATAAATATTGAATGTAATTATTTTACGAATAAAACCAACTAAACTCCCAACTGTAGGATTAACACTCAATTTTAGAGAAATGTCGCTGTTTTATAATCCATTGGAGAGCGTTTTTCCACGTGAAATTAGTCATTAAATTATTTATTTATATATAAGTACAAGAAATAATTGGAATAATAAAAATACATAGTTATAAGAAATACTACACGATACAAAAAATAATCGTGATATCGAGATAGACTTATTCCACGGATTTAAAGGAATTTGATAATTAACTCACCATTCTCTGATCTAATGAATCTATTGAACTTCCTATTCGAAATCTTTTTCGTTGCCATTATCAGTATTATTTTTAACTGAATCACTTTCATGCATATTGTCATTTCTATCAACATTATTTTCAAACAAACTGTCATTTCTATCAGTATCACGACATTAATTATTGTCTCTAGTGTCACTTGCATGGTCATTACCGTGCTGATCAGTCCCCGAATTAATACAGCGATTACTGTCACCAACTGCGAAGTCACTATGCAAGTCATTAACCTAGTCATCTTCATGTACATTATCACTTCCCATGTTACTTTTTTTATCTATTTATTTATTTAATAAATCTTTGTCTTGAACATAAAAAAAGATACAACAATAACATTACATATAAAACAATGAATGGATAGATTTCTTAAGAATAAACTTAAACTAAATACTTCTTGGTAACGCTACACTAACACTAAAATTTAATAGTACTAAAGGCACCGGGGTTAACGCACTTTTTAAGCATCATGTGATAGAGCATCCTATTTAACACAGAAAAAATTAAGTCTTACAACTAGAAACGATCTCTTTTAAAAATTAGCTTAAATTTAGCCATTAAGTCGGAATATGATCTTAAAACAAATTCTTGGTCTCTTGAAACTTAAAAGAAGATGTTATTATTTCTCATTTTAAGACTAGAAGGCTTACAACAAGCGCTGTTCGCGATGAACCGGAAGTAGGTTTTATTAACAGCTCCGAATGGGACGATTATAATGATCGTTTTAACCTTTCTGGGTCAATTATTCTTCAATAAGTTGCCGTAAGACAGACAAAAATTAAATGGCAAGTACGATCTCGTTTGAGACAAACCACAATAAGAGTAAACAGCAAGAACAATACGGACCTTACAAGACGAAACAGGTGCAGTAACAACTCGACGATGGTTTTGAGCCGATTTTTTATCACATCCAACCAGATGAAAAGTTTTACAATTTAATTTTTTTTTGTGAAGCTGTGCCTTGTATGACAATATTACAGAAATTACATAGTAAAAAAAGGTCTTAAAATTGTTACATATTCAATTCAGCACCGTAAAAGGCTTAATTACAGCCTAAAATTATGTTAATTTTCTTAAACGAAGTCAATGTTTTCGCTCAAAACCATGTTTATGTTTTGGAAACTTACTTTTAGTCAATATTCAGGGTTGAAATAAGAATTCTCTAAATTAGGTGTGACATGCTCGACAAATTTTTCTTTAAGCATAAATCTCGACTAAAATTAAACTTTTCTGTCTGAAAGTAAGACTTTAAGCGCAAATATTGACTTAATTTAAGAAAATTAGCTTAATTTTAGACTGAAATTAAGCCTTTTACAGTGCTTAATTTGAGGTGTAACGATTTTAAGACTTTTTTAAACTGTGTAAGACGTTAGTGTTAAGTTCTTATTTCGAATTAACTACTGCATCAGTGGGGAGGGTTTCTTTTTAAATGACTTCAGTGACACTGTGAATCGGTTTATGATTTCGAAAATGACAAGTGTATTTGTATTATACACGTTCCCTTGAACCCATTCATTATTGTTATAAAACGAAATAAATTTAAACCAAATTCCCCTTTTATGTATATTGAACCCTTAATACCGACGCATGGGTCGTTTTCGACCCCGAGAAAATTCAAATGCATGTTAATTTTTTCACAATGAGAAAGGATTTTTTCCCACAAAGGTGGCTTTCCCTACGCCATTGCACACTCGAATGGGGGTACCTCTTAAGATGAAGGTGTCCTGTTAGGAAAATTATGTAAAGGGCCTTCAAAATGGTGACGATCTCGATAAAATTATTTGTAATTCGAATAGTATAATATCGATATATAATATGACGTTGTAATCTATTTAAATGTTCGGGAGATTGAAAAGTCGAATTATTATGTGAAAAAGTGACGATCGGCTTTTTTTCAGAACGTTTCTGGACGTCGCGTCGTTTAGGAAGTCCACGTCGCGATCGGATCGTCACCGCTTAATCGAAATAAATTTGAATTATTAGTTTGCGGTCTATTATATTGCGCGTTTGATTTGAAGCCCTTCTACCATTCGTTAACAAGTAATTTTTCATAGTAATAATAAAATATTTCATCCGTTGAAATAATACATTTCATTGTGCTATCGGTTGTATGTTTTATTGTTCAATGCAATTTTTTTTTTTGCAGTGTATGGAGGTTCCATTTTAGAAAACTGTACCATCCAAAGAATCTAAATCTAAAATTCTCAACCGGCTTAATTGAAGCCCAAATTCTGAACAATATAGTTTTAAGACTTTTGAAGATGTATGTTTTTCAGACGAACAAGGCTCCTTTTTGTTACATCTTAAAATTTGCTATTTTTTTTTTTATCTTAATTCAAGACTTATTTTTTTTCAGTGCATCATAAATTATGTATGGGACATTTCACGCCAAATGACACACTTTTATCAAATGTTTTGTAATTTTATATGTACCAACCATAACAGAACCGATCCTTACAACAAGGTTAAATAAGATTTTAATAACGTTAATAAATTTCCAGCAAGATTATTTACCTTGTCGTAAGGTTCAGTTCTGTGTGGGAAGGTACTATTGTTGGGCATATAAAGACAACATTTTTATCTTTATACAGGATTTTAATATAGATATTTAAAATATTTATGGCTTATTTTAAATTTGACGAAACATTAACATAATTTAGCGACTTTTAGTTGAAAGAGAGTGTTACATTCACTTTGAAATGAAAAAAAAATCCTATATACAGTTAGTATCAGAGATTTTACATAAGTGGGCGTGTTATCAAGGGACCTTCATCCAATGCAATTACCAGCGTTTATCTGGTTTTTTCCTATTTTATTACTCCCGAGTAACTTACGGTTGTTGACAGAATAGTATGTCTTATTTGGTGAGATTTTCACGTACGGGTAAGTCTTATTGTTAGTACCATTTTATTGATAGATGTATTAAATATGAAATGAACTTGTGTAAATTTGTTTATAATTTCATAGTGTAGTGAAAATTGTTACTACAAGTGAAAAAAAACAGTTCAGCCACGGCTTTTGCGACGTACCCCGATACTCTGAGAAAGTATATTTCTAAATTTCTGTTGAAATCAGAAAATTGTTTGCGCAGTTCAAAATGGCGAAGTAGCTGAAAAAATAAATTAATACAATCATTAAAAAAATGTTTTGGATTATTTGTTTATTTTGAAGAACTAATATATTGATTTTGGGGGTTTGTATCGATTTTGTATCGTACCCTTATTTTAGACGTATCACGTTGTCAAAAGTCTCAAAATATCTCATTTATACTGGGAATAAGTTATAAAATTATAAAAATATACAACACTTCTAGGAAGAAGAAACGAAAATCATCAATACCAATAAACAGGCCAGAAGAACTTGCCACTGAAGAACAAAGCTAAAAATTTCTGGTATAATTTAAAAACCAAATTAACCTGAATAAGATCATTAGATATTGCAATACATCAGTTTCTCTAAAAATATAACATTTGTAGGGGAAGTCGGCCATGGTGGCAATATTTAAAAAAATATCTGCTACATCAGAGAAGCGCAAATAACTGTAATTTTATTTTTAGTTAAAATTGGTTCCCAGTTGTCTGCAATACATTCATATTACCTGCATAACCCTTTACAGCATCCATTTTCCGTTTGATAAAAATTTCAAAGTTGTTGCTCAGATGATTTATGGGTCCCTGATGAGTATGAATGTTGAAAATTCAAAATGTCGAATAGAATTCGTAAACAGTTACTTGATCCAACTAAAATTGAGTATGAGGAAGCTTTCGGAGTCGATAGAAATAATTATGGTGCATGGAACTTACCAGAGTAGATCAGAGAGTTTAAACCCGAGCAGTGACCAAACCCTGATCAGGGACTGGATAAATTTCGACTCGGGACATTTATCTAACTTGACTACAAATTGTAATAATTTATCCAAAAACGTCAAACGCACTTTAACTGAATAAACGGAATTTGCAAAATAAATAACACCATGAAATGTTGTTAAATATATTTCGTAGGTAGTTGTTGTATTTGACAAATTTTATTGGCAATGGTGTCAGAAAATTCTTCTGTTTTATTAAAATTGCCTATTTTATAGATGTATGATGATGGCCGACTTTTCTCGTCATATGGGACAAAAGTCGGCGCTGGCTAAGGAGTACGTAGTCAATTATCTAAGAAAGAATTCACTTACTATATACATCTTTAAAAAATCCAAGTCGGAGATTATACATGGAAAAAAAATTATTATTTTAATTCTTGGCCCGAGGATTTAGCTAAAAAAAACAGGGAAAATAGCCAACCCATATTACGGTACTTCATATATATGATTTTATTACATTGCTAATTTGATTACAACATTCTTAAATTTCATGAACAGGAAGATTAAAAGAACTCTAATTTACATAATTTTTCTAACAGTGTATAGTCTCGTTTTTAAAGAGCACCAGGAACGTATTTAAGTTATTAATTCTATTTTCAGCGTATTAATTTTCATCAGCATAACTTTACCAATTTAAACCAAAACAAGACCTAACTCCAGTACAGTCTGAAACAAACGCTCTTATAATATTACCTTAACGTAATATCAGTAGAGGATGCAAAAAAATGACAAAGCAATAACCGTCGAGTATTGAATTGAGATAAAGATCTTAAAGGCGTCTTTTTAAATTGCACTCGACTAATTCATATAAGAGGACTTTAAAAATAAGTAGAAGAGCGTAATATTTCGAATAAAAGTCGTCATGAATCTACGCTTGAACTGCGTCGAGACGTCAACAAATCTCCAAGGGGCAAGAAGAGCGCCGTAAGAAGAGGCTCGTAGACGTTTAAAAAAGGAGCACGTGAAAAAGGCGAAGGAAAACTACGAAAACGAGAAACAGAATTGCTCTCTACGTTTCTCCAGCTAAGGAGAAAAAAAAAAGGACGAGCAAACTGGAGGGACAGGAAAGAAGGAAACATTAACCTTCCACCCCCTCTGTCTCAGTCTCTCTCGACCATCGTATCTCGCAGCTTTCCTGGCAATCAGATGGCATCGAGGTATATATAGGTGTATGCGGCAGTTTTGTAGGGATGCAGCTTGGGGCCGTGGCAGAGATACTGCAGATCTGCAAACCACCCCTTTCGAGCCTCACGGCAACCGCACCATGCTCAAACTTGCTTTGGATATCAGAGACTGGGTTGGTAAGCAAGTGCATACCTATATCGTGTACCTGCAACTTACCCCGGGGAGTTTGCGAGCGTTCTTGAGCATTTGCCTAACCGCGTTAGCGAAACCTGATCCAAATATCAGGCGCGCGTTGACGCCGTTTCGCCTCTCCTTATCGACTTTCCCAATTTGTCAAAAGGCACTGATCACGCTGAAACGTCGAAGATCCACTTTGAATTTTGTCATTCGTGACGAACATAAAGGTTCTAATCCCCTCGATAATTGTCTTGAATGTCACCTGAATGTCACCTGAAGATCTTCGGTTTCTGATGTAAACGCATTTTCCTGAAAGGACAAATTCAATACCATCATGTGTTGGTACAAGGTTTCCTCAGTCATCATTCCGTTAGTCAGTATACAGAACAGACCAAATTCATACGAAAATTCTAATACAAATGTAGATAGATAGGGAATATTTACTATCTTGTAATCACTCGTTCTTAGTCAACATTTCTAACATTTTTACAATAAACAAGATTTAATCTGAATTTAACCTATTAACTGCCAGATGCACTAGAATTTTACCTTGGCATCAGTGTTTACTTGTCACATGAAACTCATACCAAATAATATCGAGAGTTGATCAATTTTATTTTTTTAAGTTCGCTCTTTCGAATGTTGATGAGTAAATTTTGTATGTGCAATCTTCAATATTTTTTTTCATAAATATGTAAAGATTCAAAATTTGTTGCCGAAACGCATTACTACTGATTTATCCCATTAAGTCCCAAAGGCAGGCGCTAAATGTTAAATATTCATCGATTTTTGTGATTCTCAGTATCTTTATGTTTTTTAGTAGGAAATTTCGAATTTATTATCAAATTTTCGAAATTCAACATGGCCGACCCATGGGTAAAGAGCGGCCCAAACAACCAGCTAAATAATAACACTAGTTTACAGCCAAAATGTACATTCAATGCCATATTTTTTTGGGGTTTATTTAGGCCTACAAAACAAGAAAATTATGGGAAAATATTTTTCTACGGATAGGATTTCGAGCAATGAATTTTTGAAAATTTTTTTCGTTTTTTCTGAGATAGGAACACATATTGGGTCATATCTCCGGTTCAAAGCACTCAATTGCATAAAGTAAGTAGGCAAAATTAAAGGTAATTTCCTCACCTACAACTTCTTCTTACATTATATTGTGATTGGATTAATAGTTTTATAGTTATGGGCCGAATTATGTTAAAAAAATTGCCTTTTTTGGCCAAAAATAAAAAAAAATCACTGTATCGCCTTAAACATATAGAAATCGTTAAAATTTGTACAGTTTTTCATTTGTTACATAATTACAAATATAGTTCGCCCTTTTGTGAATACAAAACGCTACTTAGAAATTAAAATCCATGAATTAATACGTAAGTTATTATCAATTTATTAAAATCGTAAAAAATGCAAATTTGGGCTTTTTTGTATTTTTCTCTTTTTTTGTGCCTACTAATTTGTTTAATTCATTTAATTATCTTTTTAATATTAGAAAAAAGTATTTTTACATATTTAATATCGTTCGCAATGAGTTTTTACTTTAAATTTTCATTTTTCTTTAGGCAATATTTTATGATAAACAAACAAAAATGTCATTTGCATTGCGCGCGCATTTGCAATAGTCAGGTTCTTTCTGTTGTAACCTAAATGTTCTGGACAGCCGAGCTCGCACACACCATTACAAAAGAAAAATCTGGCCAGAAAGAGAAACTATCACTGTAGGTGCCAACAATGTAGCGTATGAACCGTTAGTAAAGAAGGAAAACATCATTCTTTCCCCGTTACATATAAAACTTGGGCTCTTCAAAAACTTTGTTAAAGCGTTAAACAAAGAAGGACCAGCGTTCACATATTTGAAATCAATTTTCCCAAAACTTTCTATTGCGAAAGTCAAGGAAGGAATCTTTGATGGCCTACAAATCAAAAAGGTGCTCAAAGATGACAATTTTGCATCTTTATTAACATCTAATGAGGCTGCAGCCTGAAAGTCATTTCAGTTAGTTGTGAATAACTTTCTTGGAAACAACAAAAGTCCAGATTATAAGAACATCCTTGAAGTTACTTTAGAATTATGCAAAAATGGGTAAATATACAGTCATGTTACTTTAATTTCCGTTAATATTTTGCACCTTTTTCTTTATAAAAGTGATTTATAAAATAGATTCTAGACATTCTGAAAAATGTTAGACATTTGCTTTCAAACAATAAAACAACCATAATTTAATTTTGATTACAACAGGAGTAAATATATCGCTGAAAATTCATTTTCTGCATTCCTGTCCAGTCGAACACGGCGAAAGGTTTCACCAAGAAATCAAAACTATAGAACAACGATACCATGGTATTTGGGATGACAGAACGCTGGGAGACTATATTTGGTTTCTCATCAGAGAAACGAATCAAGAGGAGTACAAGCGACAAAAGAAAACGCGAAATTACTTTTGACTTGATTTAAATCGGTGTTCTGTATATAAATGGTGGAAAATCACAAAAAAGCCAAAATTTTCATTTTTTTTACCATTTTACTCAATTGATCATAACTTACGTATTAATTCATGGATTTTAATTTCTAAGTAGCGTTTTGTGTTCACAAAAGGGCGAACTATATGTAACAAATGAAAAACTGTACAAATTTTAACGATTTCTATATGTTTAAGGCGATACAGTGAATTTTTTTTTATTTTTGGCCAAAAAAGGCAATTTTTTTTACATAATTTGGCCCATAACTATAAAACTATTAATTGAATCACAATATAATGTAAGAAGAAGTTGTAGGTGAGGAAATTACCTTTAATTTTGCCTACTTATTTTATGCAATTGAGTACTTTGAACCGGATATTTGACCTTATATGTGTTCCTATCTCAGAAAAAAACGAAAAAAAATTTCAAAAATTCATTGCTCGAAATCGTATCCGTAGAAAAATATTTTCCCGTGATTTTCTTGTTTTGTAGGCCTAAATAAACCAAAAAAAATATGGCATTGAATGTACATGAAATTTTTTTTTTTGTAAACTAGTGTAATTTGGATATAACTTCCGAAAAGCCCATACCTCAATTTTATTTTAAAGTACGTTTTTCAACGTATTTTGATGCGCTACTTACGAATATTATAGTGAAAATCGGCAAAAAGGTGACCTTCAAGGTCAACGCTAAAGAAATCGAGTTCTTTTGTAATATTCTAAACACATGTATGTTATGAGCTGAGCCAACGTAAAACACGATTATTGTAATTATATGTAAATCGCCATGCAGGAATTAAGAAGGTGCTGGCATCCAGGGAAGGGGGGAAGACCAACCAGGGGAGGGGGGGGAGGACCTACCACCAGTCCCCCGTTCATTTAATGCCCTAACCTCTAACCACATACGACATGCAATATTTTAATCAACGTGAAATTCGTGCTATTGCAATTGACATCAATGATCCGACCTCTACACCAAATCTATTGTCCCTGTGAACATCCTACTGTTATGGTGTTATTGTGATGTTACGGAATAATGGATAAAAGTTTTTTGTATAGAATTTCATAATCTACATTTATTGTTGAAAATATTTTTCGTAATATTAATTATGCATAAATTCAAAATATCATGATTTTTGTATGTTTGTCCTTGAAGATGACCTTGTAAATTTGGACTATGATACTCGCAATTAGCGCATCAAAATACGTGGGTGAGGTACGTTAACACTTTCCGGGACTAATATATTAGCCACCGAAACCCAGTTTAAAATTTGAGTTTTTAAAGACAAAATAATGCATTTGCGCCAGGTTTTCTTAAAATCCAATGTAAGTGGGAGTTGAGAAGTCCGAACCATTGCTTTTAAGACAATGTTTATTTAACATTATCATTTATTAACAAATAAACAACTAAAAATCGTCATTTTTATAGAAAAAATACTGTCGGTGGCAAATGTTGAATTAGGTCGAGATGAAAATGGGTACTCGGGGATTTTTGAGGTTACTTTTTACGAAACTGTTCTCAGATTTTGAAAATTGAAAATGACGGATTCAATAAGGCCGACCAAGATGAAATTACCTAATTGAGACATTTTTGTTCGGCCATATTGAATCTGCCATATTGAGTTTTTAAAATGTGAGTTCAGATTCGTAATCAGCGACTCTAAAAATCCACGAGTACCCAATTTCATCTGGATCAAGTAAGTTTTTACATTTTAGTCCGACGTCTTGAATCCGCCATTTGGATTTTGAAAATCTGAGTTCAGATTCGTGATCAGCAACCCCAAAACCGGCCGAGTACCGAGTTTCATGAAAAATGATTGATCAGATAAATGTGTACCGGAAAGGGTCAAAAAAAAATTAAGGTATGAGCATCAAGATAAATGCAAAAAGGACGAAATAACACTATTTTTCTAGTTTTGAACTTGAAAATAACCTGTCGACAATTTCAACTATCACATTCAAAATCAGGGCGTCAAAATATGCCTGGAAAAGTTCGTTTCCAAAAATCTGAGATAAGGGTTTTTCGGTTCATTCAACAATTTTATGCAAATACATTAATTATTTTCAAAAATTATCCTTCTTATTGGATCCGTCATTTTCAATTTCCAAAAAACAACATCAAATTCGTTATCAGCAATCCCAAAAAGCCCTCAGTAACAATTTTGGACCAGATCAAATTTTCTTTGATACGAAAAAGTGAGTGAAAATTTTAGCGGCATTTTTTCGAAAAATAAATGAATGATTCGAAATAAATTTCCATAAACATTCGATCTTTGACGAAAAGTAAATTTTTCCTATAGATTATGCACTACATTAATTATAATATTGTGATGTAAATATCGCGATCATATATTTAATGGTACAGGCGGAAAACGCAGTTTACTTTGCAATTTTTCTAATTAAGACACTTATAATATTCCATCTAATATGCAATTACATTCTGTAAACACTATTACGCAATTATCGTTATGTTAAAATTCAGTCTTTATAAATACAGCATCCATATTGAATTTCGGTAGGTCTATCAATATTGATATTGGAGGTTATGGTCGCGGAATGTGTCTTTCTACAATGCTGTCTATCCCAAACGTCATATAAATGCACATTAGTACTGGTTATGCACACATTGCATTGATGGACACATAGTGCAGACATACTGCAAATTGTTTATCGATTTCTTGCTGCAGTAGTGTATTGAATGTATCTACTTCGAAAGAGAGAAGCTTAATAAATTTCTATTTCTATTTGGCTTCAAATAATACAGAATTCCGCCAGGTTAAAGTTTCCATTTGTAAAATCTAACTTTTCAAACAGTCCGATCTTCATTCGATTAATTTGAAATAAGTAATTTCCTTCCTGCGATTATTTTGAAAAATTTGAATAGCACGAGGTATTGTAGTTGATGTAACAAGTTCTAGTAATTGGAATCAACCGACGATACGAAAACTACGGAATAGTTCCTGAATTACATAATTAAAGTCGTTATTCTCTATACTTGTTCCAACTATTCAAACCGCACCCCTAAGTACGTAGCGCAGTTAACGATAACTATTCGAGTTGTTAAAACTAGTATTCTGTTACTTAAATGGTAAGTGTTGAAGTTTATCCATAAAATAAGTCTCGGTCAGAACTGCAATCAATATGTCTACGACAATATTTACTTGTTTGTGGTATCTGTATAAACTTTTTATTTCGTCTTACTGGAATTACTTTACTTTTAGAAAGAATACTTTATTAGCAGCTGCTATTTTAATTATGATATTCGATTATAGAAATTGTTTTTAATATTTTGAATATTGGCTACCTAAGCTTTAATATATATGTGTGCAGTTTCGTTTTCGAAAATTTATTTATCAATAGGGCAAGAAATAATTATAAAAAATTGTACAATTTTATATTTAATTTATATGAGGTTTCTCGATATAATATATTTTGATTTTGAATCGCGTATTTTGAGAGGAAGAAATTGATTTTACATGAATTTTGAAATTAGCAAGTAATATTTTATATGCCGATATAAAAAAGGAAATGCTACTTTAATAATATTATAAATGTTAACAGGCTCTAAAGTAATTTCTACCATAACAATAATATACATGCGACATTTCAACTCCTGTTTATTCAAATACGAGTATATATTTTTAAATACTAAACTATATGAAATTTCATCATAAAATCATTTTTTAACTGGTAAAAGAAAACCAAAGAAATGAAATATAATGTGCGCTTGCATCAATGCAATTTGTTTACTTTAAGACTTAATATCTTCAAGTTCGAATCATCACCACAAAGCAAATAACTATCACCATATTTTAATGAATACTGGCGTATTATACTATTATTTTTTAATATCAACTTGCGAAAGAATTACACCTGTAAGAGATGTTTTCATCAACAGATAGAATTTCAAATTTGTTACGAACATTCTCTTCTTGATGCCCAACTAGTAATTCCTGGAATACAAATAGTTTCGTATTTTCATTCAGATATTCAATATTTGACTACGATTTCCATATTATTGGGAAAGGTCAGATTATATGATGAGAGTTTCGGTGCAATGGTTTGATTACGTGGTTGTTGAGTTGCAGATTATGAGGTTATTGAGGGCTGGGTTTCGTAATCATGTGATTATGGCTTTCAGTGTGTATAGGGTTATTGCAGATTAGCAGCAACGGTTTAATTGATTTTAAATGGATCTATTAGATTGTACTTTATTGGGTTATGTGAGGCTATTGAGAAATCCTTTCGTGATGATACTCAAAAATATCTGACAAAGAGACATTCTGTGTGCGACAAAATGAAGATAATATAGAAGAAAATATTTGGCTCGTACCTTGAGAAAAAATATAGTTAATAGGACCACGAAAATAAACACGAAATTACAAAAAGTAATTAAATTAAGTATTTCGGTAGTATTGAAGACTATGACATTGTTCCATCTACTGGTCATAATTCCTAATAGCCAAAATATCTAAAATTTAAAGTTGTACTGCATTTCTATCAAGTTTATGGTAATCAGCACTATAAATAATAAATTTTACTGCAGAAATCGTAACTGACACCATAAATATAGTTAATTTTACTAGAAAATATTGCTATATCTTAGTTCAGTAAAACCTATAGTGACAAACACTATAATTTTTTCTGAGTATACTATTTTCCGACCTTTAAATATACAGAACTCTACCTCAGTTTTATAGTTAGTCACCTTATATATTCCTCAGTAGTAATATGTATGTAACAAGATCGATTAGACGAAAATATTTTCTCGTATGACAATTTGTAAAAATGGTTATTATTGAGGGAAACTCGAATAATGTAAACATTTAGCATTATAGACTTAAAAAAACGTTTCAAATCTGAAAAACCGTGTAAATTTATAAATATTCTGAGTTGTAAAAGTAGTATACTGTCAAGAACAACTTTACAATATTGCTAACTCTACTATTATTGTATTCAAACTATTTCTACGTCTTTTTTCTTGCTTCCATTAACCTTTTTTTCTATCTGTGTAGTCGCTTTTATCAATAAAATAGTTATTATCATCTTTGAAAAGCATAATATCTACAAAATTAGTATATAACGTAAAGAAAGTGTATTGTTTAATTAACAACAAAACGTTGCAGAATCTCTTCGAAGACTCATGAAATGGATCCAAAATTTAATTTCCATTTGTTTAAAAAGGAGCATTTTGATGTTCTTAACCTCTACACCCTTTGTTTAGAGAAAGCAATAAGACCATTATGACCATTTGTGATGTGCTTTTTCACATTTCATACGTATCAAATATACATATACTTTTAAATCTCAAATTAAAAAATTTATGTATAAAATATTTGAAAATGAGTTAAAAAACAGGCAACGATTGAATATCAGTATACTATGTATATAATAATGTTAATATTTCAGGAAAATGAAGCCCTGGTATATCGGTTAGTAGAAAATTTACATTTAATCGATTCGCCTCGTACGTCGTGATACCCGAATTTTGTTGGTGTACTACGCTACACGCATTAACCCAAATATGAACAAACCACGAGGTAATTTTATGAGCAATACTTGCTCAAGTTTTGAAAGTCAAATATATATATATTTTTCTAAATTGACATATACAATGTTTTAAACTTTAATACCACTAGTTTTCACAGTGGTCTGAATAACTGTAGGAAAAATGTCCCATACATAGATATCACAGGAAATATCAAATTTTAACTACATTTGAAAGAAATATCAGGACATCATAGTGGGAAATTCTACACAAGCTTCTTTGTGAGATTTATCGGCTGCTATTAGAAATATCAGGGTTCACAGATGTTTAGAAAATGTATGATCTTCTTTACGATTTTTTTAAGTCAAATATAAACCTCTAAAATGTGCATTTTTAAATTTATTTTGTAAAAATATATCTGAATTTTGAAGGAAAAATATTTAAGCTTTGATTGTGATCTCTGTATGGAAGAAAATTATTTTTAACAATCACCATATTGTCTTAAATCACAACCGAAGAAACTTCATAAAAATATTCCTATAGCATTGACAATTTTTAAAAAATATTTATTTTTAATAAACTAGTAGCCTTGTAAATTGGAGTTTACCTAAAATTGTCTATTATTGATTCACTACACTACAATTTTCCATTGAAGGCGAGAAACCATCGTTCAGTCTCGAGTTTTATATGTTTAACATACTTTATAAAAAGTTGATACAAATTCAGAAAGCATCGTTGTTAAAAATTCCGAGATGTCTAATTATTAAATTTAAAATATTTAGAAAATACCAACGCAGATGATGATACATAACCTCAAAATTCACACTATTTTCATCCTAAATTCGGATTCAACGCACAAAAATACATCGGAAATATCCAACATCTTCCAAACAACACCCACGACCTGTTTTGTGGATTTGTGTTATTATTTTTGACACGACGTAATGTACTACAATAATTAAATAATACATTGAGAAAATTGCTGTTTACTTTTTACTATCCTTTGTCTTTTAAAACAATGTATTGTAGGTCTTAAAATAATTGTAACTTCTAATATCCTAATCTTTTAGCGCTTGTTTAGTGGAGGTTAAAAAAACTATGAAATTCTCCTATTATAAAAAAAAATGTTTTATTGCGATTAAAAGAAGTTTTATTATTTTCAATGGTTAGATATTTTCAATAAAGAAAATTTCTTTGCATTGAAAGGGAATGGTCTAAAAAAACTGATGTTGTAAGTGATCTAAGTAAAAAAATGTTAGAAGTAAAAGATTGACTTTTGGCGGCAGAATTAGAATGCTTATCTCGTAAACACACTTTTCTCCGTATAGTTCTCAATAGTCTTCAAATGTGATTTATTAGCGATTAACAGCTTATTCCCTTACAATAATTGGGTATAATGTTAGTACTGAAGTAATAGTAGGACAACTTAAAGAACAGACCAATTATTTGAACAACAAAATAAAACCAGGTGAATGAGTTAAAATAGACGAAGACAAATATTGTAATGAAAAATGAAACAAGAAAAACATGTGTAAATCATTTAAACTATTATTTATTATTTGTTCGATTAGCTTTCGCTATAATGAGTGAATGAATAAATGACAGAAAAGATTCGAAAATGATTCAATTCATATTTTCTAGTAAATAGAAGCAGTAAAAGTACAGGTGCATTTTGGAAATTTTTCGTATATGTACACTTCTGCAGTAGTACAATTAAATACAAATGTGGCTATATACATTTCTCTTCTTTACCACAAATCGTGGCCAGCGTAAATAGTTCATTAGGCATTTCGCTATATGAAACCATTATTAATGAAATAGTTTTTCACCTTGTGTAATCTATAAAGTATTCGTTGATTTTGAAAAATTTATATGCTAGAACTAATTTCGAATTAACTAATTGTGATTTGTGATGTATTTCAGATGAGCGGAAAAAGAACAAGAAGTTTCAAATGTGCGGTTCATCACCGGGATCGAGAAGTATGCTCCGAAAACGATTTTCACATTCTCACACGTGAGCCTCCATTGTTTCGAAGGTAAACTTTAATTTTTCTACCAATACATCACATGGTGTACCAAAAAATAAAAAACTGGAAGCACTTTTATAGCGACCTAGCATTATAGGTCATAGGTCAAATCACACTAATTGTAAGACAAAAGGTGTAATATAATTTTGTATACATCCCCTAAAACTAACTTTATGACCAAAAAAAGTTTTTGATATAGGTTCGTGAGAATAATCAATTATAAATAAATGAAAACATACGATATTTTAGAGTGAAAATTCACTTTTGCAATAAATTTGCGTAAGTGAAATTTTCACTTACTTTGTTTGTACACAAATTTTTCACTAAACAAGTAAGTGATATCTTAATTACACTCGATATATCGAGTTTATTTATTAAGAAAATAGTAGGAAAACTAAACAGCTAACAACTGTTTTGGAGGCTGGGGGCGCCAATTATTGATGATACCAGAGCGCGATATTTTGTTGTTTAATTCTTCATTTCGTTTATCGGTGTTTATTTAATCTAATAATGTATTATTCAGAGTCATGATATCAATAGAGTTAAATAATAAGTATTTTCTGCAGAGAAAGAGAAGTGTGAATTTGTTAGAATTTGTTGGTTGGAAGAACCAATCAAGTAAAAGAGAAACTATTTAATTCGGTGGAGAACCAATAAACTGGTTAAATTAGCACTCCCAACCAATTCCGTTGCCAGATCTCTTTGTAAAAATGTTGTATCGTTTACCTCTTTTTAGAAACAATGAAACATTGTTCATAATCGAATAGGAATTATTTTGCACTTCGAAAGGTGAAACAGCACGAGTTATAGTACGTGTTGTGTTATGTTATTTTGCCCAACATGTTGAATTTATACACTACAAAAATATTGAAAATTTCATGAAAAATCTTGATTATTACTTGATTAGTATTGTGGTATCCAAGTGATTGATTATCTTCGTAAAATGCCGAAAAAACGAGAATTTTTGTAAATTTTGACCACCATTTTATCAGATCCACCGATAACGTGCATTGAAAATCGGCGGAAACACTTTTTTTTAACATTTTTATTCATTAAGAAAAAATCTCTTTAAAAAGTACATTTTTACAAATAATATTAAATTGTAGTGAAAAAACTAATCTCGAAAATAGAAAAAGGGACAGAAAACATTTATAAAACTTAACATATTATGACGCTAAAGTATTAAAAAATGTTATAAAGTATTACATTTTTTTAAATAATACTTCCGGTTTCTCTTTTAACACATCAATACCTATTTGTAATTCTAGTTTGAGCTTATTCAAAGCTGGGTCACTTACCAGGAGCGTCAGTCCTCCTGCACGTTTATATGCTTAAAAGTTGCACATATATTTTCGGCGAAAAATGCAATAGGTGACGTATATGGGCAAATCCAAGGAACTTTTAATTTTTGGCACTAAAACATTTTTCGAATTTATTTTGTGGCACACTTTTTTCCTTTTAACCATATATTCAGGCTATCACTTTGAAGTGAAAATCATGCGTGTGCACAATTTTTATGACACGGCGTGAGTGCAAAATACAAAATGGAGGATAAAATGTGAAAAATTACTTGATTTTAATGCAATTTGTTTTTTTTTTTTTGGTGGAGGATGTTAGCGATCGCTGATTACGGTTATGTTGTCAGATTTTCGAAATTCAAAATGGTGGACGCAATATGGCGGATTGCAGTACGAAAAATTGTTTAATGTAAATAAAACTCGGTTCCTGTGGAGTTTATAAGCTACTAACTACGAGTGGATCGTCAGATTTTTTAAATTCAAAATGATGGTCCAATATGGCGAACCAAAATACGAAAAATTGCTTGATTTAAATGAACTAAATTCTCAGGGATTTTTGAAGTCGTCGATTACGAATCAGTTGTCAAGATCAAATATTGTTTATTTTAAGTGTGCCGCAGTAAAAAAGGCAATTTTGAAAATAATCATGTTTAAAATGAAAATGATTAAACCTGTATAGAATCATTTTTAAAAGGGGCACATAGATGAGTGACAGCGTAATTTGTTCGTTTTTATGTTAGTAACAAATTGGACTCTGAGTTAAAACGATTAATAATATGGCATGAAAATTATAATAGATAATCTAAATTAATTTTATATTTCTACAAAAGTTATCACGCAGTTTTAAATCCCTGTAGTTTTTTATCACAAGCAAGCACATTGATCAGACTATGACTATTACTTAGTGTATTTACTTGACTGCATTTTATACTTTGAGAAAATAAAATATCTAGCATGGCATAGATGTAGCATAGCATAGTTTTAAATAATTTGTATGAATCACAAATTAAATTTTTCGGTTTTCAAATCAGAAACGTCGGGAGCAAGTGTCTGTGTTTATTAATTGACTCGATATTGTCCAGATATATTATTTAAATGTGTTTAAAATGAAATATCAACATACATTAAATACATTTTAATAGTGAACATATTTATTTCCGTATATCACTGAATCACAGAAAATTTAAAGTTCTGTGGATTTGCCCATATATGTTTGATATACGAATGCACCTATATGTGTAAACAAAAAATTTCAATGGGAACGTTATCTTTAGGTCGTTAAAGAAAAGTGAGCTATAAAAGCAAAATATTTTCTAATAATTTCAAATATTTTCTTTACTCTTATTCCCAGTTTGAATAAAGGGTAAAGGAAAGGAATTATCCCCCGCTTTAATGACATTTTTTAGCCTATTCGCGGGTCGGCTCTTGGCTGGATTGGTCGGACAGACTTTCAAAGACATTACAAAACAATACTTTTAGACAAACAAGAGGATCACCCACCCAGAGCCAGTACCTCCATTACTGCGCCCCGTAGAGCGACTTGACCCCTCTGTATCGCATTTGCACGGGGTCTGGGAAAACTACGGAAAACCCAGACAGATACAGTCGACGAACTACTTTATCATCAGAGTATACCCTCTGATGGTAAAGCAGCTGTGTCTCCCACTCAGCAATCGGCCTGCTATCTTTGCCGTAGCGGGCGCAGCGCTCATTTTTTTATTTTAACAGTCACCTTTCCAAGTCACGATCCCCAATCAGGATGCTTTACTTGAGAGAGCGACTGCGCGTCGCGCCGACCACAGGGCAATTGCTGTCGGTTAACTTTTAATTATTGCCTGTTAATTATTCCCAGTTTGAATAGAATCCCAATATTCTGATAGGTGGAAAACATTGATAACCATAAATATTTCCTGATTTTTGGACCTTTTTTTTGAATTCAGCGCCGCGCCGTATTGAAATTGCCGATCGCTGAAACTCAATTTTCACATCATAATCTTGAAGGGCGAGCTCAAAACTAGTACGATATATGCTTTTAAATTTGGTTCAATTTTAATTTTGATGAAAATACTTGATTGAATTTGAAGTGACAGAAATGGAATTCCCGACGTTAATGAACTAAATTGTATTCAAAAATATCTTCACGATCAGTTTCTGAGCATGTTTCACAGTTTCTTCACATCTTTCCCGAAACACCCTGATCTTTACCTTACACGTTCTATTAATAAAATAATTAATTCACGTTGTTCGTTTACATATTTGTTTTTTAATCAAAAGAAAAGCGAATGAAAATGTCAGATCTCCAAGCATCGAATATCCTGTTAATCGGTTTGTAGGAGACCTTAGTAGTACATTTTTAAGAGACCTCCCAACCATTACAGTTTAAAACGGACAATTAAAACGGAAAGTATATTCGCTGGAATTGTATAGCGTTACTATTCAATTAGATTCTAGTAGAAAATAAGGATTTCGTGGCGCACGTTTCTGTAATGGGTTAAAATAAATTACATTACGCTCGCGAGGAAAAATACGTTGGTAATAAGAACGGTATCGTTCTGGCCAAAACAGTCGTAAGTTGATAATATCAGGGCCGATAATTCCGGGTCGCTCTTAGGTAATACGGGAATTACACCGTGGCCGGGATTACATTTCTAATTTTCCCGGGGGACGATTATCCACCTGCACGTGCGTGCCCGCTATTTTAACGGGGGAGGAAGTCCTCTTGGAAGTTACCAGAACGTACGGTAGAAAATGACTCTGTGCAAAACGGTTAAAGGTATCTAATGTCGTTACGATAGCACACGACCTGTAACTGCGTCACTGGCCACCAACGAATTAATTATACCCATGGTTCGCGAAAAGCAACAATTGCTGGTGTTGGAATGTAAAACTAGCCGAATCTTTTCTGCTAATCGCATCCTGATGAGTTACCAAATTGTCGGGTGTCTCCGTTAAAAATAACTTCCTTTCTCTACTTCATGGAACGGTATGCGTACAAACCGGAAAACGGGATTCTTCCTGTTCCAGAAAATATGCGGTTTTCATTTTAATTATGCAGGAAGATAGTTCACATTTAATGAGAACTCTCCATCAGAAGAAGTTATCTCTTCGTATTATATCTTAAAAAAATGAATGCCAGTTTCAAGGAAAATGGTTTCCTGACGAGATAAACATTACTGACTTTTTCATGTTTAAGTAATGTAGCACTTGGTAAACTTTTATGAGGATTTCGGCTTTTATATGAAACATGGAATTTTAGTTCAGATTACTCTTTTCTAAATACATTTTTCTAAAAAAGATTTATTTAAGTACATGCTCTTTTTCTTAAATCTAAGGCTTCCGTGTTGAGTATGGCTAAGTGTCGTATATACATTCCTCCGATCGATCAGCAATTTTGACGTACATATTTTTTGTATGCGGATCATGCAATCTTCTTGAACATTCGTCGGTAAAATCGATTCATTAGTAATCGTCATTAACTTTCCTGTGCACCATGACGAATATATTCAACGAAACTGCATGGTTTCAATATGGGAATAGAAAAACTGGTACTGAGGAGGGTTAAAATCGTTAAAACTATTAGCTTCCAGGTGGAAGCAACCTGCAGTTTGCACCTTCAGGACTTTATGCCCAAGTAAATTTTAAGAGTTTATGGAATATATAAACTACCTAAAATTAAGATTATTTCTTGACTCACCGATCACTTAAAGACCGGGAGTACGGTTTCCTCATGGGGTTCACTTGGTATCCTTCATTTCCATAGATTTTCAAGGTTCTAATAAATCACTGGTTCTTTCCTGTAACATATTTAAAACTATCCTTGGTGTTTAGTCACTCTTTTAGCCTACTGTAAGTAATAGGTCCAGTGACCATCCAATTTTGAGCCAAAGCAGATATTCTCGTATCCAACTTTCGAGTACTGCTGACGTTCTTTGAACTTTCGGGTTTCCCTAATATACCGGGTGTCCAAAAAGTGGGTAGCATTTCAGCAAAAACATCTCATGCCAAAATAGAAATTGAGGCGTAGTATTTGAGTAGCGAGCTATTGAATTATTTATTTATTTATTAATAATAAACGGACAATAAGTCCTTACAAAACAGAAAATAAATTATACAAAAAATAATACAAAAGACGAATAATAAACAGTATAAATAGACCCACACACACGCACGTACTATTAAAATCATAGCGCAAATATAACACGCGTGGAAAACATATACCCATAATCAAATAAAAAATCATTTAGTCATAATACTGACGGTTACTACTCATACAATGTTTAAACCTAGAAATTTAAGGAAGTATCCAAATTGTTCCATACATGTTTAATTAACCTGAAAAAATTACTTTTTATGCAGTTAACCAGTTGTGTTTAAAGTTATTTCGAACAATAAGTACTCGTTACAATTCATCTTGTCCAGAAATGAATATTTTTCTAGTTTTAGTCGTTTAAATGGACGATTTTTACAGTTTTGATGTCTACTTTATTTTTATCAGTATGAAATGTCACATAGAAATTATTTATAAGAGCTTAAAAAAATGTTGACCCACTATGAGCTACATTTCGGTAGAGATTAAGCCTGCAGGAAGCCTTTTAAAATCCAGTTTCCGGCAATTCTGTTACATTAATGGGCCCTTGGGCTGAATTGCTATTGAAACTTTATGTATAAGCGAGAAATTTATATTATATATAGAGATTTATAACTAATTCTTTCCATGTGATATTTCGGAGAGCGAATTGAGACAAATTCGAAAACCCATAAAAATCGGTGTTGTTTTTCATTTTATGTGGCTTTAACTACAGAAATATGCATCGGATGTCAAAATGTCATGAATATGAATTATAGGGCTTAAAAGAACCTTAATAATGGACACTCTCTAGTTGAAATAACTTCAAAATCTGTGTTAATAACAAACAGAATCGCGAGAAATCAAACACTGTCGATTTTGCCAATCCCAAATTAAAAACTTTATTTCGGCAGAAAAAAAACATTGGTGACCACAACGCCATTAATCGACCAAAACCGCCTATCCTACCAACCGATTTGACATTCTCATGCATTTGCATCGAGACTCATTTTCATCGTTCCCCATAATCAGTTTTTCACTCTTGGAATCATTCTTGGAGTAATAGATATAAAAAACTAAAATAAATGTTAACATTTCAACCTATTTTTATTAAATAAAAGATTTATAATAAAAAGAACTTTTTTCAAATTGAGCTCAAATATCGTTTCAACATGTCTAGATGAACCAGTGGTAATTTTGGTAAAATACCGCAGTAATAAGCTGCATAAGTTGGTAAATTAATTGTCAAAAGAATAATTCTTAAAGGATTATCCGGTTTATAGATCATAGGTAGACCATAATCTCTAGAAATTAACGAATTGCAAGTGTGTAAATGTTTAGTTGTATTAGCATTAATAAAATCAGTTTTAACTAATTAAAGAATTAATTAATTTTTCAGTTGTAACTGTATATTTAAAAGTACAATGAATATACACGGAGAAAAATGACTCCGCTGGATTAGCTGATTTATATCAGCTAAAATTTTCGGCTGGAATTGCCGAAAATATATGGAATTTTAGCTGTTTTGATTCCGCTAATGTAGCCTTAACCCTACTCAATTCGCGCTTAGCTCTAAATTTCCGCTACATTAGCAGATTTGTTCCGTTAAATTTGCGGACTTTTTCAGTAAATTTAGCTGAAATTATCGGCTATCCCTACGGAATTCCAACAGCTGTCCCTATAGGATAAAATTGGTAGGATCTGCGGATTTTTCGGCTGATTTTGCTGATTATTTTTCTCCGTGTGGGTGTTGTTGACTGCATGTTAATTTTACAATTTAGAATATTGTAAAATATACCATATAATAATTATTTTACTATGAAAAGAGGTTATTTTCGTTTAATCAATTTTGTTACATCTATTTCGATATTCACGAATGTTGTGATTCTGTAAAAATGAGGTAGATTTATGTACTCTACTGTACATTTAACGACCGGGAAATAGTAAATGAAGAATATTGTCTTTTTTACTACAGATATGAGTAAATCCACAGAACTTTTAACTTTACGCTTTAAAAAAAACATTTTTTTTTTCGGTGGCACACATTTAAAATCAACCTGAGGCCACTCCTAAACATAAAATGTGGAAAAAACGAAACGTTACGACTTTTAAAGGATTGTTCCAGCGCAGTCAGGAAAAACGAGACCTAAAATTATATGTATATTCGAACCAAACATATTTCTGTATGCGGAAAACGGATGAAATTTGTTACTCGGGGTTTTTTAAGTTACTGGTCACGAATCCGTCAACAGATATTCAGAATTCAAGATGGCGAATTCAATATGGAAGTCCGAATTTGTAACAAGTTGCTCACACAAGCTCAAATTGGGTTTTCGGGGGTTTTCTTTCTTTTTGCTTTTAAGTTCATAATATACAAATTTTAACAGCAAACATTTATTTAAGTCGATTTAAGGCATTACAATCCCGGCAATCCTGAAAAAAAATTTTAAATAGGTATAACGTAAGTTGTCATTAGTACCATATTTATTCATTTTTAACCAGAAAAGATGAAGCAAGGGACATGAAAAACAAAGTTACCCACAGTTACATTTTCATTATTTCTGGTGCAAAGCTATAGCGAATCTCGACCGATGAGCGACCCCGAATACACAGTTTCTGCTGGTTCAAGCAACTTTTTAGGAATTTGGTCCACCATATTAAATCTACCATCTTCAATTTTTAATATTTGTTAACGTATTTATGATCAGTTTCCAATAAAACTCACGCATAACAAATTTCAGCATTTTTCCGTGTAAAGAAAGGAGTTTGTGTCAAAGAGATAATTTCATGTCTTGTTTTACCCCTGAACATCGAATTGTATTTCTGGAACAAGTTCAGAGTATTATTATGACACCTAAAACAATAAATTACGCCAATAATCGAGGCATTTTATTGTGCATAGTTCGTGTGCCTGGCAAAAGTGTCATTTTTCAACAACAGTTACGCACGAAGGCTATAGGTTGTAATAGGATTGAGATGAGACAAGGATTCTTGATCCTTATTCCTTGGAATACGTCACTTATTATATCATCAATTAAAAATTCCCAAAGTATGTAGCCATAATATTGTTTGTTCCAAAAGTTATTGTTAGAAATTAACGAAAATTCCATTTTCCATAAATCTTCTGCACGCGACTTTGGACGCATGTCATTCTTATTAAGCGATAGGCACACTTATTTTTCAAGTATCTTTGGCTTTTATGAAGTGCCATTAATCAACGACATAAATTTCAAATGAAAAGAATACACGTTCTAAAAGTTACAGAACAAAATATAAAAAAAAATACGATTTGCACGCAGCAGTTTATTCAAATTTTATGAGCTTTCGTGTTTCCTTTGGTTTTTTAATCAGCTATCATGCAAAACAAATAACTGTACCTTGAAAAGCATATCCTTTTTAGTAAATAGTAATGTTTTATAAATATTTCTGTACAGCTTATTTACGTGAATCTTAAAATAACATGAAAGTCAAAAGTTCTTTGGATTTGCCCAAATACGTAATTTGACTACTTTTTTAATTAACCACATCATTTCTGTTTGTGCATAAATTTTCAAGTGCGATAGCAGATATTTTGTTCCCGTGAACGTTCAGATATAAGAAGTAATCTAAATCATTTGAACTCAGCCAGTAATGTGCCAAACCCCATCAATCTTTAATAATTAAAATCTATTCATTTTTATAAACCATCGTGTGATACATTTCTTACAATTGTGAGACAAGTAAAACAGCAATAAAAACCATATAGAATATAATTTTGATTTATTGCCGAATATTTTATGCTAGCTTGCATAGTTTAGCAATAGTAAAAACAAGTACAATTCTACAAAGTTCATACCTTCTACAAATGTCCATCTACGCTCAAAAAAATTCGTTAATTGAACTATTTGAGTATCTGTGGAAGTTTTATACATCCATACACAATTTAACAAAAACAACGCTGTAATTGAGTTAAACCAATTCAAACTTGATCAAATGCGAAAACTGCTAAATATATCCGATTGGGCAACTAATAAGTGTATACTATACGTTTAAACTATTTCATTGGATGTTTTAGTACTTATTTGTTAGTATATGTTTTACTTGTCCTTTTGTGGGATCGAGGTGATATTAATCAATTTTTTTACTTAATAAGTAATTTGAGGGATAATTCTACCGATATCTAATTTATTTAGGAATTTTCATTCTTTTCTGAACATAAAAATTATTATAATCTATATTTTTTGAACCAGTTGAATTCTTCATAGTATGCTCGTTTGGTATTAAATCGACACTTCAAATTGAGTATTAGATCGTTATGTTGGAGATCGATTTTGATAACTGCATAAGGGTTTTAAAATAATGCGATCGATGAAATTATCCTCCAAGAAGATTATCGAAACCTAATGAAAACAATGCGTCCAAATAATTTAAAATAATTATATTAATTTAAAAAAATGATTATATAATGATTAATATTTTATAAGTTATTACTTCATATTTAGGAAATTATTAAGACTTATAGTTGTGCCAATTTATACCTGAACAAATATTCAATTTTTTATGTTATGCCATTCTTTGTTTTCATATCAACAATATTCTGTAATATTATCGATTTTTTCTTAATGCATAGGTCCCCACCACAATATGGTATAATTTAAACAATTCAAATGTTTAAAATAAAAAAGTGATCTCATATTGACATTTGACTTTTTTTTAATTGGAATTCAGACGAAATTAATATCATCATTAATGCACAGGCTATTCCATTTTAGACACTTATTTCAATAGATATGCGTACGTTAATTTGAACTTCTAATCGTAATGACTCTCTACAGAAAATTCTTTCTATTTTTCGAAAACTACCGTTACATGTACAACTTAATTGTGCCGGGACTGCAATTGCGAAAGTAATAAAAGAAATTGCAAAACCCAACGCTTTTGTACCACATACCGATTACATTCTTGTAAATGTATTAACTTGCTAATAAGAAATAAAAACTTACCTTGGTCATTAATCTAGAGGATCTTCGTTTAATTGAAAATATACCAATTTCTGTAAAGTTGCAATTCAATCTTCCTTGGTATTTCTAAATTTCAGAAAAGGCATTTCACTGGCATTGTTTCGTGTACGAATAAATTACTTTACGATGCGCAATTACGAAAAGTATGGGAATTAACTCACTTTAAAGTTGCATTTTGGTTAGAAATAAGTTACAAGTTTTCACGTTTTGAAAATTAAAAAAGTATGCCCTAGTTCGATAAAAAGGAAAATACTTCCAATGTCTTATACCTGTAATTTACGTAGATTCAAAACACCTTTTTATTGAAGCTAAAAAAAGTAACAAAGAGGAAAAGATATTTTAAAATGTTATCACTGTATTTATGGCGTGACTAAAATTTTATAGTTCCGGAATGATAGCAACTTTTGGATACTTAAAAAACTTTTTTCTTCCTTATATAAGTATCTTGTATTATGCTGTATGAAAAGTCTACTTTTACGTTGCTGATATCATGTGGATGTTAAATAGAATGTAATACTTTCATTTAGTTTAGTATTGATGGAGCATATAACAATGACAAATGATGGTGGATAATGACACGAATGACAATTGAAATTGATAATATCCAGATGATGACAGATTTTAACAACAAATGATTGATAGTTATGAATGGTATAAATTATGGTCGGTAGCGTTGGATGAGACCGAATCATAAATGAAGAATTAAATCATCATCCGATATAATCGACCAAAACACTGTCCGCTTTTAACCCATTGATACAGTTAAATCGTTGTTCAGTCCCAAAAGTCCGTAAAGTCCAAAATTTGGGCGCAACTTTCATCGCTGTAACTTTTGATCCAAACAAACAAAAATGAATCAAATTCGATTTGGACTTCGACTTTCCAAAATTGTGGTCAGAATCAGCCAACGATTCCGGAGAAGAAAATAGCGATGTAAATAAATTAGTAAATAGAAAGTCAAATAATCAAAGTTTATGCGATAGCGCCATCTTGGAGCCGCCATTTTGTTTTCTAAACAAAAGTTGACAGGAGAAGAAACCGTTTGTCAAAAAGAAGCGATTAATACCTTTTTTAAAATGGCATTTTTTTGCTGAATTTTTTTTGCTGAAATTCATTTCATTGCTGAAAATGAATCTGAATTTTTTCGAAAGAACTGATCATAACTTTTTACCTTGAAATCGTCAGCTGATTCAGGTTATTCAAAACTATCGATCTGTTATTTCACTTTTTCTGGTTTTAGATCAAACATTACAGCGAAAAAAGTTACCTGAAATTTTTTACTTAAAGGACAAAATTCCAAAATATGTTTCTTCTTTCAAATGTTTTTATTAAAAGAAATTACTCAGGATATGAAAAGACATTAGAAAATAACTCAAAATTTCGGTAACCATATTATCTGACTCCTACAATAAACTCCTCACATTATCGAAGTGCACATTTAACTATCCAATGAACTCCTCACGCGAAAAACAAAACTGACTCGTTGGAGCCGACAAAATGATTAGAATAGTTGTAAGATATGAGAATTTCACTGGAAATTGGAATATTTGGTCTTCAAACAATTTTATTTTTCTGTTGATGGCACATCATCTAACCCTATGACGTTTCATTTGGAGGGTCTGAAAGAGTAAGGAAAAGGTCGCGCCAATGAGTTTTGAAGAAGGTGTTTTTTGGAACTGAAAAAATGAAAAAAACAAAATGTTGGTAAAACTTCAGAAGTTTTACAGCAGCTTAAATATATATCTAATATACAATTTTATCGTATTTTTGCCTCCTGATTACGAATGTGATAATAGAAATTAAACATCGGCCCTATCTTGGACGCCATCTTGAAAAAACTGCCGAATATAATTTCTTTCTTAGTATTTTTTATTTTATTTTGAAAAATATAAATCTGACAAAGAAATGTATTGGACAAAAAATTTAGGGGGGAAAATTTTCTACAAAAAAGGTTACAAACATTTTCTTCGTAATATTAGCGGTAACGCTGTAAAATAACATTGAACATGAGAATCATTAGATTGGCATGCTCGCTATACAATAAATTAATATATTTTAATAATTCCTTGTATTGAAAAAACGCAATTTTTTAATTTTTGAGATATATATATATATATGGTAATATTGAATCCACCATTTTTAATTTTGATAATCCGATAACTTCAAAATAAGAACTTTCGGAAAAATTCGATGAATTTTTGTAAATTTTCCCGCATTTGGGAACCGCCATTTTGAATTTGAAATTTCTAAGATCGAATTTCTATTCAATGACCTCGAAAACCCCCAAATCAGAAGTTTCAGGAAAATCCGATAAATGTTTTACCAAAGTAGGTTCTTTTCGTTATATAATTCTGGATTAAACGTATGACGTCGAAGTAACATATTTAATAGGATATTTTTTAATAATGGATTCAATAAATAAAAGATAATTTTTCAAAAGCGCAGGTACGCTAGGTTCTTGGCGTTTTTTTTTTATATTTGTAAATAGCAACTTAAAAATTACTTTTCGTCGAGTACCCAGTGGCATTGTTAAAAATGTTGCATTGCGAGTATCTTTTTCGACGATATTGGACAACAAATTAACTAATATAGTTGTATGTTAATTTTAAGTATTAATACTGGTATTCGCTCATTACAATTTTCATTTCAATGTATAATTGGCCAGTACTGTAAATATTCCAATTTCTAGAGAAATCCTCATATCTTTCAGAATCTAAATATTAAAATCTTATAAAGAAATGTTTTCATTCCCTTGCATTCACTTAAATTGTCCATTGTCACATAAAAAAGATATTTACTCCACAATAACTAAGAAAAAAGAATGTTGTGAAAGCATAGAGAGAAGATTTGATTCTAGATAAATCTATAATAGTGTTTGTAACAGTATTTGGAACAAAATATTTCATTACCCAGTACTGATATGTGTGTAGCCTTATGCCTAAAATCACTAGTAACCATTATATGATAAAAACTGTGGATTTACTCCTACAACCTTTTCCCATCCATACTGAAAAAAATGAATTTATTGAGAAATTAAATTTGTTTGTATTCAAAAAAACTTTATATCTTTGTGTGTATTCATTTTCGAATAATTTCGGAAAATCTTGTGAAAATTCACTGAGTTACACTAAAATTTCACTGTATGATATAATGCCAATTTAACCACTATCATTGAATTCAAATTCCATTTTGTAATAAACTGACATTTTCCAAAGAAATGTGAAATGTCACTTTATAAATAGCAAAATTTTACTAGAAGTAGAAATAAATATTTAATATGTGTGTAATCTTAATTTATGTATGACAAAAATATCTGACCACCGAGACCTATTCGAAAAGGGCATCTTTTAGGTACGGAATGAATAATTTTCACCACTTACGAGAATGACACAATCTATGTGTTCAACATAGTACAACTGCGCCATCAAGCGGTGAGAATTCGATACATCATCTTTTCAAGTCTCTCCATCATATCCTCATCATATCCAGATTTCCGTTTTGCCGCACTCGCTATTTCACATAGTGACATTCGAATAGTTGCTAATCTCAATATTACGTTAACAGTGAGCAATTTTTACTGCATTCAGTATTGTGTTTCACTGTTACAAGAGTGACGTCACTCACTAGTCAATTTGAAAATCACTTTGCTGCAGTAAAATTTCTAAAACCAGATTTCATTGTAAGTAAAAATAAAAATTTAACTTCTAAAATTTTAGAAACTTGACAAAGGGCACTTAGAGCATGAAAACGTTTATCAAAAAAAGTATACATACGGTCCTTAAAAAATTAAAATTTACTTATCATTTTCACTAATTACAAGAGGTAATTCAAAAACCCTGTCACCGAATGTTGTTGAGAATTTCCGAGTCCCTGAGAAGTATTTCCTCGAGACCTTTCCGTGGACAATTTAATCGTTCCATGGTCCGCAATTACTCGAGGCGCGAAAGAGTCGGCAATAAAAAAAAATACCGGACGAGAAGGATACGAAGGGAAGAAACAGTGTTTTATTATTACACTACTGGAATATCCGCAGAAAAAAGTGTTGAGCGAGTTCCTGTCCTGCATTTACTGCGGCGTATCCGAATAAACCACGCATGGGATCTTAAGTGAATACAAAGGTGGATCATAATAATGGAATATTCGTGTAGTGAAATTTTCACTCCAAGTCAAGAGAAAACTGGATGTTTATTCCAGACCTAGCGAATTCTCTGTGAAAAAATAATTCATCGAAGGAAGAAATTATAGGATCCCTTTACATATTTTTAAATCTTTGGAGAGGTGTGATCAGTGCAGTTCTCTTTTATATATTACGTTTTTGGATTTGTTCCAATAAGTACTAATAAAGGAGTAAAAAGTCAGTAATCGAATTAATTATGATTTTTACTGATAATAATGTATTAGTCAAATTTAACCAATTAAATATTTTTCCGTGAAAGATTTTTAATTATATTTTATATCTTTTTTAAATATGAATAAATTATAGTACAGTAGAGTCCCGGTATATTTGCCTGTTCGATTCCATGCCTTCCTCTTCCTAACCAAAAGGAGGGCCGCTTCTCCCACTCCCCTGAGTCATGTTATGTCCGTGACGTCATAGCAGGCCCTTCTTGAGGCCGCGCCCGCAAGGTGAGGGGGGGGGGAAGAGAATAGTGACAGACAAATATAATGGGACGGAATCAGGCAAATATACTGGGACGTAAACATAGCCAGATACAATTATGCTGAGACTCTACTGTATTATTATCATTTTTATTTTTTGTCTCCCTACTTATACCTCCGGCTGCCTGTCGCAAGGGCAAACAAGGAACCCGTCTAGAAACGCGACTCTCATTAATAGTCCTCTTTCTCTCTCCTTTCCTCTGTATTTGCCCTGCATCTCTCCTTCCCGCTAATATGCCTTAGAATTGTGTCCCGCACGAGGGCACATCGAGGACTCCTGATTAAAGCACATCCCTCGACACTCCTCGGGTTTTCGCGTAAAACCGAAAGTGATTTTAAAACAGGAAGCCGCGCTTTGCAGTCGCGTGGGTTTCTTCCATGGATTCGACTACTTTAATGGTGCGCTTCATGAATTATTCATCGAATCTGCCGCAGAGAGTAACCCCCCATCCCCCACAGCCACCTGCTTTCCATCTTTCAACCATCCACTCTTTCCCTCATTTCCAGTGCCCTCTTCTTGCCCCTGAGCAGATCCTGGACAACCCCTGTCCCCGACATCCCCCTCTGGGAGCTGCCACGATCCAAATTCCAGAACACACAAGATAAGAGAGACGGTGGCACATGATCTATATACGACCTACTCGCTTTTCTCAGCAAATAAAATATCGTCGGGGTCATCACCGACGCCGTCGAGGTCGCCAAAGGGCGGCAAAGTATTGCTCGATTATATTCCGGACAGGTACAACGAGTGTCTTGCATGCATCACATGTCGCAGGATGCACCCCTATGTTCACCAAAGAACGAAATGGCAGAGGAATCGTAAGGATGTCGGAATCCATCTGTTTAAATATTGGAGGTAAATAATATCGAATGGATATTTTAAAACGATCCATTAAGATGAAATTGTACGACGCTCTTTCGTTGCTATGCAAACCACAAACTTGGGGCAAGATGAAGTAAAAATCGTACAAAAAACCATTTTCGAGTAGGGGGGACCACGTCAAATCGTAGTATCTTTTTTTCCAAAAACACTGGTATAAATAACATTTGTCTGTTGTTTTTTAATTTCCAATTCCCGAATTCGAAAAATAATGTAGGCTAAACATGATTTATGACTTTTACTTTTAACCCCATTCCTGCGTCGGCGAAAATCAGAAAGTGGGCCAAAAGTGCGGTGAGGGATCCGGTCCACGTTATTTGATAGGTGATCGTAAACGCCTGTTTTTTTGGTCGCAGATCACGAATCCGTTATCAAATTTTCGATATACACAATGGCGGATCAAATATAGCGGACGAAAACGAGAATTTTTACTCTATCGATTTGAAATTCGTTTCTCGGGGGTTTTTTGGGTCGCTGGTGACGAATCCGTTATTAAATTTTCGAAATACAATAGGGTCGCTTATTAGCAATCCGTTATCGGACTTCCAGAAACCAAAATGGTAGTTATATATTTATATATAAATATTTTGAATTGACCCAAGAACTATGAAAAATGATTTTGAAATATGTGTTATCTTGTTTAGCACTAAGGGATTCTCAGTATAATAAGTAAGAGTTTGTCCTATTAGAAGCTATTGAAAATATATTTGAAAAATGAAACTTTCATAATAATGATAAAAATATTATTTTTGGGCATTTTTTAGATTGGCATTTATTTCTTGAAAAAAAAATGAAGAAAAAAACTAAGAAATTTGATGCATTGTGAATTGAACCTTTAGATTGCCGGTTGAATAATCTTCCGAAATTTAAAAGAAAAAAAATTAGTTAGAGAAAAAAAGCTTGTTAGAGAAAATTAAATGTACTTGCCATCTCCAATATAATCCGCTCGTTATAAGGTAAAATAATTCATTTATACGTTATGCAGGAAGACAAATTAGATATATACCATTATTACAAAAAAAATACTATTCTGACAACTACTTTATAATAATCCCAAAATCATTAAAAACCAAAACATTTTCGTCCGCCATTTTGAATTTTGAACGAATTCATATACGGATGCTCTTGAAATTATAAAAAAAATACATACGCTGTTTTTTATCTGAATTAATAACAAATATACATACCTATTGTGGAAAAGCGAACTTTTTAAATTTTACAAAATTATATAAAAGCCATATTAAATTAGTTTTCAAAAATTTATAAATATTAACCACATATTCGTGTTCAGCGACCACAAAAATCCCTGTATACCCTCCCTTATAAAAATTTTACGCACAATTAATTTTTTTAATGCATTATTTTTTATGTTTTCTATATATGCAAAGTTTGGCCTACAGTAGAGATGCACAGTCAAGGGGTTAATTCAGTGCATTTGACTGTAAAGTGTCAGCAAGTAAACGGAAAAAAATCACGAGTAGAATTTGCTGAACTTAGTTAAGTAAAATTTACCGAGTCTTATTTCAAAGCAAACAATCTTGAAGAATATAAATAAATAGTATTCTAGTCTTAAAGTAGTAAGTTTTTAAATTACGTTTAATCACAGATTAACGAATAACTAGGGTAGATGTTCTATAACAGAACTCGCAGGTTATCTAATAGTATTAGTATGTGCATGGTATAATAACTTTGAAGTATTAAAAAAATGAAATGTTAAACCTTTAACGCCCAAATGTACAAAAGTTCTTCATAAAGTTTGACACTAGTGATTTTTTATTGACTTTTTTTTACAATTTTTATTTAATTTTATATTTTAGCATTTAAACTCCACAAGAAAATTCGACACTAGTGATATTTTATTGACAAAGATCCGTACTTTCTAATGGCGAGCCTCAATATTTTATAAAATGTAAAGTTAAAAAGTTAAACAAATTTTTTTTTTTATAAACACTAAATTTTTTTATTTGTACATTTTGCATGTCTATATATATTGTTTTGCATGTCTATATAACATTTTTGGGGGGTTTTTATTTTCATATTTTTTTTTATATTTGCCTTTTCCTTTCTTTAGATTTATTATAATTGCATGCTAACAAATCATATTCATATACCAGCCTATTCCAAGTAACTGTCAAATCGAAATTTTATTAACTTTATGAATATAATTTTCATCTTTTCTCTTTTCTTCTTTTACCTTTTTTCGTTGTTAATTTCGTTACTAACTGAGAAATCCAACTAGTTTTGAGGCCTCTTTTTCGTATGAACCTGCTGAAATTTTCGAAAAATAACGTTTAACGTTTTTTGTTTAAATACGTGAATGTGTATTATATATAACTATGTGTGTTATAAAACTATTATACTGTTCTTTGATCATCTTCTAACCTATTAAAAACGTGTTTCCGACTGTTCCAAAAATATACATTTACATATTTTAATTTATTTTGTTTTCCATTTCAAAGTTGCATTTGAACTTAGAACATTTTTTAAATTGCAGACACAGCCATCTTCAAATTTAATTTTATGGGATATTAATGCTTCTGTAGGCCACAGAAATTTCGTAATAATCTATTTGTACGATTTGTCTACAATGAAATCCAAAATAATTGCAATGTCTTCAATTGCAAACATTTTTAACGTTCGGATGCCATTTTGAAAAACAAAAAAATATAAATTAAAATATGTAAATGTATATATATTATAAGTAAAACAATCGGGAATACGTTTCTGATATTTTAGAAGTACATAAAAAACCGGTATCCAATTACATGCATTTTTACAATGTCAAAACAATGTAACAGTGTACACATTCTGTTAAAACGAATTTTAGTATTTTCCTTCCATTTGCATCAATTTAATTTCCACATTTCTACTGTACAGGAATACTCGTATTTCATCTGCCAAAATAAAATTAAGTACACAAACAAACAATATCCCACTCAAAAGTTAATCAAAATTCCTATTACAAAATATTGTAATAAATCATTTGGAATAATTGAATATAAGAAAATTGCTTTTACATTATTTAAATAATGTTTCTTTTTTGCAAAGATATTGAAAAGTGAAATTAATTCTTAAAATTAGAAGAGCTTAACAGAAAAATTTAGTAAACAATGTTTTTAATTGCTGAATTAAAAGGAAACAAACTTTTATGTTATTACTCTTAAAAAATTGGATTCTTCATTTTGTAACTAATGTGATATAACAAAAATTTAGTTAATTTTTCGTTATCTAAACTATCTGCAGCTTAAAAAAACAATAATTAGTCCCCACTGAGTAACTCATCATTTAGTTCAATTTACTAAATATTTATCTCATTCTAAATAGTGTTAAAATTTGACATTTGAGCACTATTCATAAATTATAGATTTTCTTATAAATCATCTTGTAATATATATATATATATATATTTCGAAACGTCAGATTAAAAACTTTTTATAAATACAAATTTATATTATGATTAAAACGACCCATAGAGCGAAAAAAGGAAAAACCAGCAATTATATAATTTCTTATGCAACTTTTTTTGAATATCATTAAAGTCTTTAAGATGCACAACAAAAACTAAAATAAAAAGTCGGAAGTGCTGTAGTTTTTTCAAGATATATTTATGTGACAAAAACCTTAATGCGATAATAAAAACAGAGGTTTCGCAAGTAATAAAAAATCATATAAATAACAACGTACTTAGTTCCGATATTCTAGGTAAAAGAAATATAAACATTCTGTCCCGAAATCTTAATCTACAAAAAAGTGTATCGAATGGCTTTATATAACCGCCATTTCATTGACACGTCCTCGTGTCAAAGAATGCATTACGGTGGCATTGTTGAACTGTCAATAAGTTCAAGTTCAAGTGTGATTTTCAATCATTGATATTCCTGCCATTACCAAAGCATTTTTTACTAATCGTTAGTTTATTCAATAGATTTTAAATAGTTTTTACTGCTGAAAACCGGTTCTTATATTCGACAACAGTAGAGGTACACTTCATTATTCTTTTGGAAATGGAAATATTATACGTGGGAAAAGTTTAGGAATACCTGAGATATACAAAATAGTACAATACATTTTAAATTCCGTGTTTTTAAGACAGAAAATTTGCTAAAGACTTATTTTGAAAATCGATAAATTTAGTAGAAAAGATTAATTATATGTTGAAAAGAACTAAAACTGTGTTTCCTAATGACTGTTAACATTATTTCAAGACTATTACAAAATAAATTTCGACAAAGTGTAAGTTTTCTAGAGAGGATTCTAATACTTCTAATCCCAATTTTCACAAATAACCGTTTATAGATATTTGTTAAATTTAAATAATATAATTCAGTCATGTTTGTTTCAAATTCCACTGAACTATTACTTTTTGAAATATTATATCGTGTTAAATAGTTCAATTAAATATTTTTATATAAATATAGAAAGTGGCAACGTTAAAAATATCTTTTATTCTTTTATTAATTCTAAAGAGATTTTTTTGGGTGAATTAACCAAAATTAAATGTTTAATTGTATGAAATATAGACAGATAAGTTGCAATATTTTAGTAATATTCACCTACAAGAGAATGAGTTATTGATAACTATTAGAGTTTTAGAGTTAGAGTTGATTTAGATTGGACCGTTTAAATAAATAAATTCTTAAACAAATTTGAAGGATTTGTATTCTTATTTTTCGAAACGCATCTTGATAAATATATATTTTTTGGGGTTTTTTTAATGCTTATAACTAGTCTCATAAATGATGACAACACAAGTTACGGAAACGTCGGACAGATTATATAAATCAGTTTTACACTTTTTTATCCTCTGACTCGGATCATCGATAGATCCTACAATTTCTACACTGATTTTAAGAGAAATTTTATAGGATAACATAATATTTAAAAAATTCGAAAGATGACTATTCTTTAATAGGGATTTGAGGACAGATTTGCAGAAAAACAATGTTTCATAACTGAATAATGATTTTTACCAGTCCAGAATAGGAAATTTTCTTATTACGTGAAAATTCCAGATATGGGAAAATATGAATATGTAGGATAATAAATGTAATATGTTCATGGTAATAAAGTGGTATTGTTTTAATTTTTATGAGAAGTTCGATTCGGCATTAGTCTGTACATGACATTCTGTGGGCACTCTTCGAGCTTGTCGTTTCATCTGCTATGGAGGGAATAAAAACTCATTTCTATATCAGGAAACAAAACGGAGCACAACAAACCAACAACAAAGATTATAAGAATACTTTGGCGCAGATACGTAAACATTTATGAAATTTACAATGCTCTTGAAGAAAATTTTACTAGTGAGAATAGTAAGAAAGGTTCGTGATAACCATATATATAATATGGTGTTTAGTACGTGATTCACTTTTCATTGATCATCACGAACGCTTTCACTCTTCTCGCTAGTAACATTTTATACAAAAGCATTGTAAAACATTCAGAAGTCTCCGGAAAATGCCTGAAAAATATACCAAAATTCTGTCAACTACTCTTAAATTTTTTAAAACACTGGCAAGTCCAAAATGTCTCAAAAAATTCTGAAAAATGTACGCTTGTTTTTTGGATGGTTCACAACTATTGATCATCTATAAACTTTTACCTAAAGTAGGTAATTGATGATCAAAAACGTTATAAACATATGACACTAGCAAAAAGGGCCAGAATTTCGTAATTGCTTATGTCATATAAATACTAGTTAGTCTCGTTCAAGCATTCCGAGTTAAGTACAAAAAAGGGGGGGGAACTACAATTGAGATAAATCTATCTCCACGTGATCTGATTTTATTATTAAAAAATGGCTAAATGGTGTTAAAATCGTATGTTAAATGTTAAATTTTATAACGATAATAAACATAAGTTACAAAAACCGAATATCTAAAGGCTTGCATAGAATTTATTAATTCTTTTATATAACAAATTGCGAGATTATGTACTTAAAACTTTTGGCAGTTAATAACCTGCTGTAGTACAAAATTAATTGATATCAAACGGTTTAGACCATCCTAAATGAAAGTGTAAATTTTTTAGAATTTTATGAGATATTTTAAAAATTTCAAAATTTGGCAGTTTTTGGAAAACTTTCGAAGTGGTTAAAAATATGTACATGTTCTTTGTGGGTCATTCTGAATAATTTATGTTCTATCAAATTATTCCATACAAGTTGCCATATTCGAGTCAAAAATTAATAAAAGTTTGCGTCGTTTTGGACCCATTTTGAATTCGGTTTGTCGCAATTCAATTTTATGTGATCATACCTTTTACGTTACAATTCCCATTGCACCATTTCAGAAGGTTTTATGAAAAAAAATATGTTTGTGGGTAAAAAGAAGGTTTAAAAAATCGTGTTTTTATTTTACCCAAAACTAAAAATTTAGCGCGTTTTTTACTTGTGTTGGCGATTTAAACTAGACCAATCGAAAGAGCATACTCAAAACTAATCGAATGTGGTGTTTTATTAATTTTTATTAATTAGTTTTTTTTGTCAGCTTTTTTTAATTGGTATGTACTTCGTTGATCTCGCGGTGAAAACTGAGCATTGAACGGTTAAAAGAATATGCAGCAAATATAAAAATAAAACGGATCAATTTTTTTTAATTGTCGGATAGAGATAGTCTAGATTTGAATATCCTAGATTTAATCTAAGTATCCCAGATTTGAATAAAAGAAGAAAATTCTATGCGTTTTTTACCTTCTAATTAAATACTATTTAAGCGCACCACGGTTACTGTGTAATAATGGTTCTAAAGTTCTAGATATTTGTAATGAGATATTAAGTCACTTAAAAAAAAGTAATGTTGTTATTACAATGCACTTTGTAAATCTGTTGTGGTGAAAAAGACAACTATCTATTAGAGGCGTTGGGATACAATCAGTACACCTAACCAAGTCCCAAAAAATAAAAAATTACAAGTAATACAAATTCGCAATATTTTTTACCTTTTTCAAGTATTCTAAGTATTACAAGAAGTTTTACGAAGGAAAGCTGTCAAGACCAAAAACTTAAATTGATCAAAGTAGAATTAAAAAAATTAATGGTGGGTTCTTTAAATATATTGTGGTAAAAATTCAATCTTTATGAGGTGAAAACTTAAACTTTTCCAGTGAATACGAGAAATTACACTCTTTGAGAATATATTTTCATCCCAAACAGATTGGGTATTCTCTCCATAAAGGGTAAGATTTCTCTCTTAGTTAACTATCATTATTTTAAATTTTCCAATTTTGAAACACTCCAAAAAATGTAGAAAGTATATAAAAATATCTATAAGTTATTGTAATATTGTTGACAAATAAAATCATTCGTAAAAAATGTTCACTCTGTTTCCTAAAATCGCTTTTTTATAAACCACATTTCTTCTATATTAATTTTGTTATATAAATTTATTTCCTGAGAATTGTACTTCAAAAAGTGACAAGATCATAGTAAATAAGGAACAATGAAGTCCAAAATTTTGCATAAAAACCTTCTTAAAGTCCATTTCTTAAACTTCAATATCTTTAATACTATAAGACCATGATTTACATAAAACAAGGAGATGGTTTCTTTTGTGTCAAATAAGTAATCCTCATTATTACAATATAACAATTTTTATTATGTTTTCTTAGAAACAGATTTTCGTGTTTTTATCGAAACGTCATACGCCATTACTTAGACTTAGCAAGGATTGCACCTCGATGCCTCAGATGGATTGATTTAAATTAGAAAAGTCTGAAATAAACTATGTTGTTATTATTTACTCGTTCATATACAGATATACAAAAATGTATAGAGCTAATTAATAACTGCTAAAAATATCCCAAATTATCTATGATGAACTGAAAATTGTCCAAAATTGCCACACTGAGAAAAAAATCCATATTTAAATTGACTATATCACACAGTTGGAGAAATATAGTTAAAACTACTATGAAAAATATTTAAATTTACCACTGTCATAGTCGATTTTACTATAATTTTGTTACACCAACTATCTCCTCATAATTAAAAAAATCAACTATGTAGAATGATTTAAATAAATATGACAAATATAGTTAAAATAACTACAATATAGCGTAGTCCTCATTTCACACTATGTCTCGTAGTAAATCTTTATATCTACTATTATTCATAGTTAAAGTTTGTATTTAATATAAATCCATAGTAAAGACTGCCGCGTCCCGTGTGGTTTGATGCCGCCAGGTGGCGACGCGGCGTTTGTAGCTTTTTTCTTCGAGCACGTGGCTCCCGTTATTGAAGTGGATTTTCATTTGGTCATAAAAATAACCGTCGTTAAGATATGATAATACATAATGCATGTTGTGTATGTATAGAATAGTTGCACGACATTGAAATTTATGTGTATAATGGCATTGCATAATACATTTTTTAACTGGCTCGAGTGTGACATTCATAAACTTAGCACAGTATTAATTTTTGTTTATCTCTTTGTTTCCTTGTTTATCTTAAACAAAGAATGAAGGGAGAAAAGTGGACTTTTCATATGCTATGTTATTTATAGTTTACAAGTATTTTTAAAAAGTAAATATTGACTTCTTTCCATATATTTTTATGAGAATATCTTATACAATTTCTCTCAGTGAAGGTAGTAATTTTCTGAAATGATTATTTCAAGATAATTGAGTCTGTTTGTCTATTATGATAAGTAGTATTTTGAATCATGAAACAATAGTTAAACTTTACTATTTCAGAAGAGTTATTTTAACTATTACCATGCCTAGTCCTCATTTCACACTATGATTCATAGTAGAAGAATGGTCATTTGAACTACTTTTTTTTCTGAGTGCAATTTGAAAAATAGAGCATAAGTAATAACTACTAAATATTCTAAATTAAATGTACCTTCAAAATGAACCACCAGAGCGTGTAACATATCACAAATGAGAGTACGAAGCAGAAACATTATAAAGACGCAAGTTGTATTATCTTGTTATTCTGACAAATAAAACGAAATTTGGCTGACGAGCCCAAACTTTATAATTCCCCTGATCAAACGCCGACAAGTTTGACAAGTGTCGAGGAACTCGTAAATCATGAATTCGTTATATTTCCCCCTGTCGAATTTGCTCCGACTAAGAAACAAATTTATATACGAGTACATTCCCGTGGACAATCTCGGTGGAGTCGCCGGTCTTTGACTCCAGCATACAAACAAGTCCCCCACCGAATAGTTTAGTGAAATACGTGATCGTAACAATGCGCTGAATTGTAAGGCACCGCATTCCACGGAAGCGGACGTGAAATTTGTCGATTTTTCCGAAGTTTTTCAGGACCAAGGCCCGAATTGGTGTCGGGCAAAAAGTGCGAACTGTCGCGCGCGTCGCCAAGTCAATAATGAATTCGGGGCACAAAGGCTCTGGGCCCGTTCGTCCGTAAAGAGAAACGCACGGGTGGCAACCGGCAAAATGCCCGATCACGCACCTGGGCATGCCCCGAAAAAAAAAGATGCCGAAGCCAACCAAGTCTGGCACCAATTCTCGACAGGTACAGACCCGACCATCCGGATGCTTCCGGATGACTCTGGCAAATGTACCCATCTACCTGTGACGACCAAAGGGTGCTTATGGGATTATCTCAAATTTCGATTATTGGTGGTTTAAGAAATTACGAATGCCTTTCACCTGTGAAAAGAAACTAATTACAACTGAATTGGAACTATGCTACTAGAATTATTAAAAGTTCTAGCACATGGACTGAAACGATTCATAATGTAAAAAAATAAACTTAATTTACCTCAATAGTTTCAAAAGAAGATTTTTATTTAAATCAAATATATGGATTTACTTCAATTCTACTATAGTTTTTTAGTTTTTGTCCTTCAGATAGTAATTTTGTATATGAAGTTGTATGATTGTATAGACAATTTTGTTAAAAACGTTATTCCAGGTTGAGTGCTAATTTGTAACATTTTGAAAAATGTTTTTTAGTTTTTGTCCTCCAGATAGTAATTTTTTATCTCAAATTTAAAAAATTACACATACCAACAAAGTATGACCGATCTCCATATCCAAAAATAGGACTATACTTTTCCGCAGGTTTTGATGCGCGCAATCCAAAGCCAGTTGCAGAGTTGTTCTATCACGTCATGATATTGATACATCCTAACCTAAAAGTGCAAAACACACCTCTTTTGTCCATTTTCAGTTTTTGTGGCGGAACTAAATTTTTGTTTTCAATTTGGCAGAACGCAGAATACTGTGCTATTCATCAGTTTTAAAATGCTATTGTAATAATTTCTATTCCATTCTTTTTTATCGAGTTATTGACATTTTTGTCAAGTAACGATTCTAATTTTCATTTTTTGCACTTTTAGGTTAGGATATCTCAACATCTTGACGTAATAGAGCAATTCTCTGCGGCAAAATTTGAATTCAGCACATCGAAACACTTTAGAAAAGTATGATCAGCTTTCTGATGAATGCACTTTAATATAATTTTTGCCAAATTACGAACAAATATTTTGTTCCAACACAAAAAATTACTGAAAATGAGCAAAACGAGATTGTTTGCAGTTTTAGGTTAAGATAGCTCAAAATCAACTTGACATTATGAAACATTGCTATGATGACATTAAGCCAACTCTGTACCAAGCTAATCAAAGACACCACCGTATACGATATTACACATCATATAATATATGTTTGATTAGATCAGAATGTATTTTCAAAAAGTAATTTCTGTAATAAATTTCTACAGTAAAAAAATTCGAGTAAAACTCTGCTGAAAGCCTAATGTAACTTGTGTCTTTTTAAAATATTTTCATTCTACATTTTCCGCAAGCGCAAACACAATGTTTCACAGTATATAATATTTATGGTACTGAAACAGATTTTTAAAATGGAAATGAAAATTCCCTGAGTTTTTCTTGCAAGAGGTCTAATTTTGAGTAATAAATGGATCCTCCAGAAATTTGACCGGTAATCGAAAAATCAAGTCCTGGTGGGCGTTTTGAATGTCTAAAATGTTGTGCCTTCATATTTTTCAAAAATAAAAAATAATCCAAAAACTTTGTAATATTTTCCAAGATTAACTAAATGGATAAGTTAATAAGATAACTAAAAACAAGATAACTAAATAAAAAATACTGAACTGTACAGACGAGTCTCTGACTTCAGGAGTAAAAATGTTGGAAAAATATTACAAAATTGCAATTTCCATTATTATTATTAATATTATTTGTAAAATATTTATGGTTTGCACGTCACTACAAACACATACATACGCAAGTTACAATATGTAATATTATTAAAACATTTGTAAATGTGTCACACTGACACTGTACATAACACGTCGCATCATAAGATCTCACTGCTTGATTCTTTAGATGTTCAGTTTATGTAGTATATAGACTGGATCTATCTTAAATCATGCAGTCAGTTCGATGGTATGTCAAGAATCACCTTCATAATGAAATATGTTAGTCTATTTGAAAAATACAGAAACATGTATTTTTTAAAATACTTGTTTCTGTATTTTTCAACATTTTCATTAAACATTCTTATGAAATGTTTGGATCAATTTAAGATTTTTACAAAAAAAAATAAGTTTTTGCAAACGTCTTGATCGAAATCTCGTCACTCCCTCAAGTTTTTCAGTTGCCCCTAAGCGTATCTTGTTTCATTTTTTTGTACTTTTTATATTTTGTCATCCATGTATAGATTATGTACAGAATTGAGCACACATAATCTACACATAATCTATACATAATGTACACAAAATGTATATTAAAAATAATAATTATAAAAATTTAATGTACTAATAAGAACAAGTTTCATTTAACCAATTCCTATTTCTGAAAAATACCCTGGTAGAAACTTATCCATTTTGTTCTTGCACAATCCATTTTGCCTATACCTTTAACATGGTGAATACATTAATTGTACAATTTTTTGCTAAAAAATGGATCGATTTCTAGTAGGGTAAATATATTTGATTCAACCATTCTGCGACCCGGCTTGAAATTGCAAGTGACGGAACGAAGACATCGAAAAACAAAAGGCTCATGAAAAAATGGAACATTTAATTAAAAATAAAACAGCCACCGGCAACCGATTTCAAAACTGACGTCCGCTGATCACGAGCCAAAGTTTCCTCAAATTATCACGTACTTTCAAATATCGGCAAAAAATCGTCAGCAGCTTCAAATCTGAAAATCTAATGCAAAGTAAGTCCAAATCCGAAATAAACCAATGACACAAGGAAATAAATCACATTTTACTATTATTTATTCAATTAATTTATTTGATAATATAGTTCTACTTTTTAATTTACCAACTTTAGTGTGGAAACGGCGGAAACTGTCAAAAATAAAACACGTTCTTCTTTTCATCGGATCGTTAGTAACGCGGTTGCTAAGGTATGTTGATTTTTTAAATGCGCATCGGTCGAACCTCCATAAAACTATGTCATAAACATAACAACTAATTAAATTATAAAATAAAATCATAAAATAAATAATAGTAAAAAGTAATTTTCATTTTTTTCCAATTTTACAAGTTCTTTTTAGATTTGTACTTGCTGTTGATTTTCTTAGTGTTACGTGAAAATTCGTGATAATCCAAGAGTTGTGGCCAAAAAATATTTGGCATCAGTGATGATTTCAAATGTCGGTAGTTTCATTTCCTTTTTAATATAATCTATATCATTTTCGTTGATTCTTCGACGTGACACTTGCAATTTCGGCCAGTTGGCAAAATCGTATCGTGGACTTTTGCACACGTCCATTGTGATTTTTCTTTTTTCTTCAATTTGCATATCTTATGTATAGTTTATGTATAGATTATGAGTGTTCAATTCTATACATAATCTATACATGGATGATTATGTATAAATTATGTATAATTTATTTATAATTTTTTTACTTGGGCTTTTTAATGGTAATTAAGAAATAATTGATTTCTTTTTAACCAAAATTTTCTTCTCAAATAAAACCCCCTTCTTTCGTCCAACGTTCCAGGATTTATAGATAATCATATGTACTGCTTACCATAAAAATTTCATTTGGTATTTTTTTTTGTTTCCAGCGATATATTTTTAATTTGTTTTTATTTTCTTAAAATCTGCGAGTTTTAAGATTTTAATTTCAATTTCTGATTTCTAATTGTGTCTTGCACATTATTTTCACTTTATTAAACTATTTTTAGAGTATCGTGAAAAGTAGAAAATAATATCGATAATACCTACCTTAAAAAAAATGTGTGTAAAAAACATTTTTTTATCAAAATTGTTCAGTTTGCAGGAAATTATATGTACGTATGATATGCAACTTTTCTTTAGTCTGTTTCGATTTGTAAGAAAAAAATAGTGTCATCTGAGGTTTTATTGTTTATTTTCATATGTTTTGATGTATCGCAACCAAATCTTTAACAATAATAGTCTTTAGTATTTTAAGGTTTTACAAGAAATCGTAACTTTTAGTGAAATAAATGTTTAAATTGCATTTTGCGGATACTATTATCAATCTTATTTGAATCGAAAGAGTCCATAGAAGTTGGTGATTTATCAAACGTTTTACTCAAATATCCCCCTTTTATTTAAAACAAAAAACAGAATTATTTCTATAGTTATCGGCTTGTCTTTTTTCTAGCCACCAGCATGAAAAAAATTCGATGAAAAGATTTGCGAGAATATAGCAATATGTCATATATTGCATTTTTCGCCGAAAATGTACACTGTTAAAAATTTTGACCTCAAAATTAATATACATGTATGTGAAGTCATTTGCATAGACAAGTATATTAAATTTAATATACAAGGTTATTTAAAAGCTAATATACGCGTATATATTAAATTTCATAAAGTGTTATGAATAAATATGTTAATACATTTTTTCATAAAGTCGAGGAACTGAAATGATTTGTAGTTCTTATCAATATCTCTTAGACTTATTGTAGTAAATGTACATTTAATATTAGTATAATAATTTACAGAGGTATTTTAAAGTAGGACAATTTTTGGACTGCACAAACTTGATCATTAGTATAAGGTTTTAGATAAAAAATATTGTATCAATGATAAAACTTTCTTCAAAACAACTCTTTACACCCGACATCTTCTAGCGATGGTAAAAATCTTGTCGAAAAAAAGTTTTAGATTTAAAATCTTGAATGGATGGTAAATCATTCACCAAAAGAAAGTTTTGAACTAAAAATCTTCTGTCGATGATAAAATTTCAATTAAAAACAAAAATTTAGATGTAAAATCATTTGTCGATGAAAAAACTCTCATCTAAAGAAAATTTCTCATCAATGGTAAAAGTCTTGTCGAAAGCAGTTTCTAAATTTCAAATCTTGTGTGTACGGTAAAACTTTCATTGATATAACTCTTCAGATCCAAAGTCTTCTGGCAATGGTGAACGTTTCGTCGAAAGAAAGTTTTACAACTAAAATCTTGTACTGATGGAAAATTTGTTACCAAAAGAAAGTTTTGAACCAAAAATTTTCTATATCGTCGAAAGAAGATTTCAGATCAAAATTTTCTCCTCTACTCGCACGCCAAGGCAGTTTCTAACCTGAAATTTTGTACGAGTGGTTTGTCTTTTTTTTATTTTTACGTACAGTTTTAAGTAGGAAACTAGTGTTGGCGTGGTGCGTCGCTCGCTTCGCTCGCTCAGAAACTTCGACCCAGTAGTGAGTCGGCTATTCCTTAATTCGTTTGTTTACTAACAGCTTTCAATTATATTATAAAATTATATTGATATTTGGGGGTCCAATCATATTTAGGTTCAAGTGGCTTCGATAGATATATTACAACAATATAGTGTTTCATATATGTATGAAAATTGAAAATGAGCATTTTCAAAACTTCGACCCCGACAACAGGCCAGCCGAAGTATGACAAAATAAAAGTTGCAAAACACTTACTTCAAGCACTTGTATTGTAATAGACTATTCGATGCATATTACATGTTTACAGTGTTTTACTAATTACTGTCTGTATCATTATGATCTTATATATACAATATATATACATATAATTCGTTAAAGATATCTTGAAAGTGTCGAAAAGATTTCTGACGGATATCTTTTAGATATCTATAAGACATCTTTTAGATATATCGAAATAGTTAGTTTCGTATCAAGGGCGTAAAAGAACTTATGCGCCCATAGGTGATCACCGCGTCCCAGGGGCTGGCGAAGACTACTCCTAGGGGTAGGGGGTTGAAACATCGAAATTTTATGGAAAACTATACGGTAATTTTTTAGCCGAGGTGACCAAATTCAATACTTTTTCAGACAATAGTCATAAGCATTTTAAACCAGTTTTTATGGCATTATCGTTGACTTTAGGAAGAAAATGCATATAACCTTTTTTGTAGAGAATTTCATTCTCTATCTTTTTTGTTTGAAACATTTTTTAATAAAATTTGTATTTTTCAAAATAAATGCAAAAAACTACGAAGAAACTTAATTGGGGCTAATTTTTTTTTAGTAATGGACGGATGGATCTGCGCCAAAATCTAATCAGATCTAAGTTATGCCAAGACGCGTATTTTAAAAAAAATGTATGTCAATACGCTTATCCGTTTGCGAGTTATCGCGAGACAAAAAAACGGGACGTACGTACAAGATCACGGACACAAATTTTTTTATTGTTGATTTGGGTTCCTTAAGGTCTGAAACATCGACATTTGATGAAAAACTATAGGGTAATTTTTATGCCCGAAGTGACCAAATTCAATACTTCGTCCAGACTAAGTCCGAGTCGAAGTAAATGTCTTACTGTTTGTACAATTGAGAGAAAATATGAACTATCATAATAAGCCAATATCGCAATGACCCGAGTTAACCTTACCTTACCGACACACTGGGAGATTGTAAAGAACAAAAATTGTAAAACTGTTTACGAATTAAGGGATAATCGATGCATAGCCGTAATAATTCTAAAATTTTATACTTATTTTTCATATAATACTAAGAAAAGACATACGTAATTAACATGTAATATGTGAAAAATTAGTATGACATTTTAGAATTATTATTGCTGTGCATCGATTATCTCTAAATTCGTAAATCGTTTTACAATATTCTTATTATTTACATGGTCTCTGAGGGCACTCGAGTGCGATACATGTATATTAAATCTGTAATATTTGAGTATATGAATTTAAAATTAAGACACCGTATATAGATTAATTTACTTGTGCATATTAAAAATTTATTAAATTTAAGAACATTTTGAACAGTGTATACAATTTATATTATATAGGTTGAATATATGCCAGATATAAGTTTAAAACTATATGTGCATTCATATAACTAACATGTAATTTATTTTATTATGAAGTTGATTCTTGACATACCATCGGACTGCTTGGATGGATTCAGTCTACACTCAAAATTCGACCACTTGTGAGATAGGCTCGTGGCATTTTACATTGTAACGCGGTCAGTAAAATGATTCGTGCTACAAATATCATATTACACACACGCGCACGCATACATGAATGCATAATTCAGGGGCTTCTGAAAAATTTACGTATATTTTCATTTTTAAAAAACTGTCTCAATAGAATAAATATTTTTTTCTCATACGACATGTTGTGTTTACGTTTGAGATTTAAAAAAATGGTTATATTGTTAGACGTTCGGCAAAGTTTTAGTCGAGTGTTTTCTTTTTATTACACTGATCGACAAAATTTACTTTTTGATGCTTTTATCGAACGAAGTATCATTTCCGACATATTTTTTCGTGCTGAAAACTATGGCGCTAGCAAAATTTTACTATCACGTCTAACTTTGGAGAAAACCGTGGTTAAACGTGTAAAAATCTGAGTTTTCGCCATATTTCGGTTTATTTTGTAACAAAAGGAAATTTAATTTTGATAAGGAAAGTATCATTTCCGAAATATTTTTGGTACTGAAAACGATGGTGCTATCAGAAATTTGCTATCACTTCACATTTTGGAGAAAAATGTGATGAAATATGTAAAATATAGGGGTTTTGGCCGTATTTCGGTTTACTTTGTAGCAGAAGAGAATTAATTTTTTACAGATGAAAGTACCATTTCCCTCTTATATCTCTTATATTTTTCATGCTGAAAACGATAGCGCTAGCGGAATTTTGTTATCAGGTCACACTTTGGAGTAAAATAAGGCTAAATATGGTTAAAAAATGAGGTTAAATTTAACCGCTTTTTTATCCGAAAAGTGACCTCAAAGCAAATATCTGCTAGCGCCATCGTTTTCAGCACGAAAAAATACTTCAGAAATGATACTTCGCTTGTCAAAGGCAAAATCAGTGTCGGAGAGTGTCATTGAAATGCATTTTTTTTTAAAAGCATCAATCTATAAAATATAAAACGCAATATAAGATAAAGTTCTAACCAAAAGAAAGCTAAAATTTTAAAAATACTGGGGTTGATAATTTGACTTTATGAAGACAGTCTAAAATTGTTTGATAGAAACTACCCATTCTTCATTACATAATGCATTCTGATCATATCTGAAACGGTAGACGATTTAAGAACTGTTTAAGTAACAAAAATGTTCAGTGTGAGGAAGTGTATATATAGATATAATTTCAATGTTTCCAATAGATATGCAAAGGAAAATGATATACCCAAAAAGTTAGTTCAGATTCTACACTTTTTTAAGCACTTCTCACTGTATTAAAATTTGCTATTCGTGGTAAGATTAGTATGACACTTTTAGAATACGTAGTCACTTCTTTGTCCGATTTCTAGTTGTCCGCATGCCTTTTTGAACTCTCTATATGAAGTTGATTAAGAAATTGACACACGATTCAATTTAAAGCCGTTCAAAATATTTTTGGTCATTTAGTAACCGATTTCTTACTGCATGCGAAGTGTAAAATTAACCTCAAATTACTTAATTAAACAACAATGTTAAACTTACACAACTGTGCACAGCATTGACTAATTACGTAAACAATTATTTTCGAATTTTGAGAGCGTCGAAGTAAACGTTTCGTTCTCAGTGTAACGTTTAGTAACTTAGTTAACTAAAATTGTAGTCATCCCTTGAACAGCTACAGAGTATTATTTGAATAGGGAGCAACCTACACTGGGACACATAAATAGAATTAAGGTATCTCTATTCTCAGTGCTTCAGAATAGTACCTATGTTACGAAGTCTACTCTAATGACAATTTCGAATTTCATTGTTTCATTACGTCGATACTTTTTGTCTGCCAATTAAACAATGCAATCAAATCGTTTACAAGCAGAAACGCTAAGTTGATATAATCCGTTTTTATTTACAAAATATAGAAAAATAAAAATAAGTCTACTAGATTTGAAACTAAATAACAATTTTTTTAAATTAAGATTTTACTAGTTTTTCTGATGATTGTAACGGTTTAAATTTATAACGATAAGTTATAGTATCCTTGTCTACAGACTACTGTTCTTTAATTTATTATAATACAAAATAAAATAATATGCAGTATGCAAATGAAAAATCTAAAGGTACCATTATAACTCATTTTGGCCAAAAAGTTACACGGTATTGCTTCTTAACCCTTAAAGCGCCCTGGGGGTACTGGAAGACCCCACACATAAATATTACATTTTTTTCCTTCTAAAACTGCACTTTTACAGCATTTTTTATGTTAGAGCTACATTTCAAGAAGGACAAGTTAAATTTTTAGGAAAAAATATTGAAAATTGGCTAAGGTATGATTTTTTTAATTAAAAATGTCACTTTTGTATTTCATATTTTTTAACGGGCACCAATAATTTTTTTATCAAGATAACTTATCTGCGCGGTAAAATGACGCTTGGAGAGTATCCAGTAATTTTGTTGAAACGAAATAACGCAAACTGTCTGCACAGGACGATATTATTTTCGGATTGGGGTCTCCTACGACCACACATGGCGTTTTGCGTTATTTTTATATAGGTTTGCGCTTTAATGGTTAAGCGACTATATATGTACTCAAAAGAATTACCAAACTATCATGCCTTTACAAACGAAAAATTGTAGAAGAATTCATTGTGCATGCTTAAAAATATAACGAATGTTAAAATGGCAGCGAGATAAGAATTCTTTTTTGAAATAATTTTCTTAAAAAGATTTTTTAAAACCATAATGAAGTGTTCATAAAGAGTTTTTTTACCGAATAGCGTGAATGCCTGAAAAGCATCGAGGAATTTAGAAGTTCCCGAAGAATACATTTTTTGTACACAATTATTGCAACTGTTTGTAAACGCTTCTATGAGTAATTACACAGGAAAACATTGAAAGAAAGCATTTCCCTATGTATTTGTAAATTATTGACAATTATTATTGTATTACATTTGAATACTTATCACGTACATATGTCACTTAAAAAGAAGTGTTTATATACACACAACTGCGCCTTCAACGCTTTTAGAACACAGGCAACGAACGGATTGACACGAAACAACTGGCAACAGGACCAATTTTTACGTGATAATTATTTTAAAAATTAGTTAAAAACATCTCTAAAATCGCTGAAAATCGGAGTGGGTTTTTTTACAAAATAGGTCTAATTTAATTTTAAAATGGCTGTAACATTAGAATTACGCATTACAGCGCCAAATACTTCCAACAAAAGTTGTAGAAAATGAAAAAATCTATAAAAAAGATATGAACGATATTTTTCCTGTTTCTCATCATTTTTGAGATAATGGCTTAGAAAGTTGCAACTTATTAAAATGTTCGTCAAAACGAGCCTTATTATCCTTTTTTTTTGTAAAGTATATATAATTTCCGACATATTTTTGACGCTGAATATGCTAATGCTTACAATATCCCCTTTTTAGGTCTTATTTTTAAAAAAAGTATGGTTATATTATGAAACACTTTACCATCGGCTGGGAACATAATAAAGCTTACTTTTGGAATACGTTAATCAGTATTGATTTATTGCGGACATTCGACTCAACTTAAAGAATTCTGTATTTCGTATTTCTATACGTAGATTTTCAGGTAATTTTAGAGGTTTTTATTTAAAAAAAGTTGCCTGTAATGTAGAATTCTTTCCGAATATGTTCGCTGTATAATCATATTATTTTGGAGGAAAACATCTATGACACTTGCTACGTTTTATTGATTATCCCTCACTCTGAATTATTTCTTACGATGATTTCAAAATTGAGCCGAAACTGCAAAAACTTTTTTAATACTTGAATTTTTAATACCACAATATATTTATAATTCTAGTGAAGAACAATGGACTTAATAAACATTTTAATCATAAAATACACAATCCTGGCCACAGGCCAGCCAGTGATATTGTCGTTGTCGACACGTACCTGTAAAGAAAAATATTAGTTCAAACTCTTCCGAAATACGCGAAATTCATGACCCGGAGCATATGACAACTTGCTCGTACGTAACTCGCTGGTGGGAAAAGCGATGTTTACTCAGTCAACATCGGCAAAAAATAATATAGGAAGCTGGGAATTTGAATATAGTATTTCGTTGGAGCTTTATGTTCGCACTTTACGCTCTGTGTAGCTTACGAATGAAAACTTCTAAACTGATCTTTCGAAAAGCACAGTCGAGCAGTTCTCTCACCCACTCGGATACATAAACTTCAAAATTCACGTTTCAAACTTTTCACTTTCTCTCTCACCCTCTCTGCAAAGTGAAACTTTTCTCCTCCGAACGACTTCAGGTGAGAAAACACTTTTATTATCTCTGCTTCTATGTACAAGTTTTGTTCTAAACTTTTGCAAATCCCAACAATAAAGTAACGAAGAATGACAGACTGACTTTGCGTTAACTTATATTTGCGAAATATAAGCGCCGGGGCTCAAGTTTTCCTTGGGAATCGCCTTTGCAGTACCGCAATAACTCGGCAACGGCATCTGCTCGCCGCAGCTGATTTTCTCTAAATTACTGGCTCTGGCAAGTGCCGCAAAAATTATCATTCCGGAAGCGAAACGGTATTACGTTCCTGCGTAAATCTTCCACGAGTCGAGGTTTTTCTAGTGCGTCTTTATAATTCGAAGGATTTAATAAAACGTACGGGAAGAAAAACTCCAGCGAAGAGATTTGCGGCTCGTTTCATGATGGATTATGTGCAAAAAAAAGCACATTCAGAAGTATTTTTCAGTAAATCCAGCTAAATCTGTAAACATCTTTATTCTGAAAAATTGTACACGAGTTATACGGGCCGTTTTTTGTCTTATGACAAAGTTATTTAAATTCACGAAAAATGGACAAACTATATCTAAAAGTTTTATTAATTACTAGAATTTATGGGTGTACCTCAAAAACCCGACAAATCACAAAACAGACACTTCAAAAACCTAACATTCAAAACCCAGACATTTAAAAAAAGAGTATTTCAAAAACCAGACATTTTAAAAAACAGTATTTTAAAATATGTTTGCATTTTTTTTGAAATGTCTGTTTTTTTAAGTTTGTTTTGGGTGCACCTCAAAAACCGGCAAATCACAAAACAGACTCTTCAAAAACCCGACATTCAAAAACCAGACATTTCAAAAGCACATATATTTTGAAATGTCTGGTGTTTGAATGTCTGTTTTTTTAAATGTCTGGCTTTTGAATGTCGGGTTTTTGAGGTGCTCTCTCCCATTTTTGAAATTTCTGGTTTTTTAATGTCTGTTTTTGAAATGTCTGGTTTTTGAAATGTCTGGTTTTTTATGTCGGGTTTTCGAAGTGTCTGTTTTGTGTTTTGCCGGGGTTTGAGGTGAACTTATTTATTGCATCATGTAGAAACAATTATTTTATAATTGTTAACGTCAAAAACCGAACATCAACATGAAAGAATCGAGCACATGTTACCGGTTTATTATAATGATGTTAGATTTGAAATTATTGTTAGTAAACAAAATTTGTTTACTAGTATTGATTTTGGACAAATTTATAGGACATTATCTCATATTTTGAAAGATCATGAAATTATACGTGGGATTGAATATCTCAAATTTGCGGATCAGGCAATATGCAAAAAAAAAAAATAAAAAGCGTTGAAATTTGCCATTTGAAACTGAATAGATTCGTCATCAACCAGAAAAATAAAATTTATATTATTTAAACAAAATGAATTATGAATAGAAAATGTCACTTAATGAAGGGGAAACTGGACGGGAGTTTTCGGAGTCGATGATTTTTTAAATTTAAAATAACGTCTCCATTTTGGTTGGCCACAAACCAATAAGTTGCCTGATCTTGATGAAGCTGGATACTTTGGTTTTTTTTGTTGACGTCGCCAATTACTAATCCGATGTTATATTCTCAATATATTACTTGTAACTTACAAATTATGAGTTCAATTTTACAAAATGTACCGCTCACAATGAAATCCAACGACACAAACCTGGTTATGGCGGCAGTTGTCTCCATTTTTGTCTACATTTCATGTTTTTATTTATTTTATTGTCACTGGGCCTCTCAATATTATTAAGAATAATTCCGAGTATACAATTTAATATCAATTAAGTACACGAAACAATGTAAAAAATATTTGTTCTTAGTAAAAAGATAGTAAAATATTCATTCTTCCTAACTGCAAATAGTTGGAACAACGAAAAGTATTGTTAATTTCACATGTAAGTCTAATCTCTTCCAGTATGATTCAATATTTTCTTCGTTAGCTTAACGTAACTTGTCACATTTCGGTCCGCCATCTTGAATTCGCAATTTTGAATATCTGACGCCGGATTCCTAATCACTGGCTTTAAAACTCCGAGTACCCAGTTTACCACGAACAAGTAACTTATTACATTCGGTTCGCCATCATGGATCCGACACTTTAAATTTTAAAAATCTAATACCGGATTCATAATGAACAACCGCGAAAGTTTCATCTGCTGTTCATGAAAATTCTATGCTTAAAGCGGTTATAATAAAGAAACAAAAGTACCATGCAGTAAAAACTAAAATTTAGCATAAACTACTAAGAAACAAATCGTAGTTTTCTTACTCTCTAAATTTTTTGATGTGAGAATTCACTCTTTGGTTAGTGATAACCAAACAACTTTCGTGAAAAGGTGAATATTCAACTCTTTAAGAGTGAAATTTCAGTCTGACAAGAGTGAAATTCACTCTTTCCCTCCGAGTCGTGGAGTTGATAACTCTGGAGGAAAGACTTATTCCACTCTTAAAGGGTTGAATATTCACTCTTTTACGAGAGTTGCACGGTTTTCACTAATTAAAGATTGAATTCTCACTCCAAGAAATTTAGAGAGTATATCATCGATGATGCCTGAGTTGTTGTGAATTTATCATAAAAAAATACTTGCCAAAGGCATGTATTACGTTGAAAAAAAACGTTAGAAATACGTTTACTCGAACCTTTAATTAACTTATTACATAATTATTAGAAATGTATGAAAATACCCGGAAATAATACGAGCCTCTAACAAAGCCATATACTTCTCACAGTTTCAATAAAATCAACAAATTTCCAATATTTTTAAATATAAAAGAAATCATGATTGTCCACAATCGATCAAAGTTATAAAATCCAAAATATGAAAGGAATCTTGGTTAAGCGAAGGAAACATAAAAAATTCTGACTTTACTGACAGAGTAAGAGGGTTCGGCGATTATGTTTCTTAACTTACTGTAGTTATTTAATTATAAACAAAAATATATCAAAAATTAACAATTTAAAAAAAATGTTTCTGGGAAATAATTCTATGTAAACCTGGATAGGAAATTTTGCCATTTACACGTTTTTGGGGTCGCTGATTACAAATCCGTTGTCACATTTCCAAAGTTCAAAATGGCGGATCTAATATGGCAGACCAAAATTAGAAACCTTCTTTCTTAAATTGTTAAAAATTTAATTTATATTATTTTTGTAATTTCCATCCATTAGTTTGTGTAAATCAGTGAAGATGTCTGATTTTTGTTCGCCGTATTCGATCGGACATTTTGAATTTCCAAAATTTCACAACGTATCGTGATGTATGGATTCGTAATCGGCGACCTCCAAAAAACCGAGTAACTAGTTTTGAGTCAATTGTACGAAAAGAAAAATTCATGACTCAATGGGTTAATACAAAAGTACTTCATTTATCGTTCTTACTTCATTAACCGTAACTAAATACACTACTAAAATATCGAAGATAAGCTTTTCAACTTCTGATTTTTAAAATATAACAATTACTACAACAGTATTTCTGTAACTTCAAATAATTATCAACAAGTGGGCCATTAAAAAAAATAATGTTAGCACTTCGAAAAACATATGGTCCATCTAACTCTAAAAACAAATACTTAAAATAATCTTAAAGTCAGCCATTGTATAGTGCATAAGTCCGCCCTTGCCTAAGTAGTTTTATTTACATTATTCCTTACTTTTAGTCAATGTTCTTACTTAATTCCAGATTTCAGTCACATTTTCAGTATAAATTTATATTTTGCTTTACTTTACAGTGTACTCTCTCAATTTGAAACAGTGACATTCGTTGGACGCTTTCCTGTTTATGCAGTGAATATAATGAAAGTCACTGATTCAGCAGTGAGTAATCATTCACTGATTATAGTGAGTTTTCCACTGTTTCTGTGGACTAGTATTTGTAATGCATACCTGAAATATGCATAAACTGTAATTTTTCTTAAATATACGAATGAGATTTTAAAAAAAAAGTTACCAGAAGTTGCTAAATTTTAGCAATCACTGCAAAGGACTGACATCTAAAGACAGACATAAAATATGTTTAGCTGTATGTGTTAACTCTGTCTCCACTAAATTTCCAAGCAGCCTTACATTTATTGCATTTATTGCCATGCATAAGTTTTGAATAGTAGTAGCAAACTAGCTGCAGCTAAGTCCAGTTGCTAGGGGTAGCTACCATAATATCACTGAAGCTTATGACAAGGATAATTAAGGTTACGGTAAGATTATAAACCTTAATAATATAAGGCTAAAAAGCTTATTTTTGTGCTTTTAGGGTAGTAATGCGGAAAATCTTGATTACGTTCTTGTGCTTTAAGTATATATTAATCTTGACTTAAGTTTTGTTCCATCTTTTCTGCAATCATTAGATCTTGATCATGTCTTATTTGCATACAATACTCCTAGTTTCATGTTCAGAAACAGGTAACTGCAAAACCTACATTTTTTATCCTCGGTTTTCCCCAGAAGATACTTAGCTCTTTAGACGTTAAACCAAATCTGACGAAGGAATAAGAATCTTCACTCACTGGTACCGCTTCCTACTTAGTAAATAAATAATAATGTTTGCCAGAATAGAACAACATAATTTATTGTTTCATAATAGACATGTTTCTAGTCTTCGTATGTTTGTTTGTAAACAAAATTTCAAGGATTCATACAAAATACATATTAATTAGGTGAAAGGCATTAATCATACAATTAAGTTTTAAGATTACACCTATTAAAAACACATTGCAAGAACAAATTTACAGAGCATCGCCTATAAATTTGTAAAAATATAATGTGGACCCCTGAATAATCTTCTTTTAAACAAAGTATCAACTAAAAAGGACAGATAAAATAAATTCTAGGTGGGAAAGGTATTTTGGTAAAGACAACAACTATGTGTAAATATAGATATTTATTTATAAATACTTTCACAAATTTCATTTATCCATATTCGAATGAACACGCAGAACATTTTCACTTCATTATCTTACTAAATTTCTTCAGTTTTCAGATCGCGTCTAGACGTTTCGCCGTTTTCTCTTTTTTCGAATTTCACTTTTATAATTTTTGCGGATCGTCTAAATTTTACCAATTGCACTTTCACTAATAAAATATTTATTCGTATCATACACCGAATCTTACACTACAAATTTTCTACATCAAAAACACAGAAATAAATTCAAACAATGTTCAATAACAATGTCGAAAAGTAACAAATATACCATACATTATTAAAATTAATATATATTTAGAAATAGAACTTAAACATTAGAATTCATTTTTTGAACATTATTCTGGAATCGTTTGCAACGGAGACAATTCTGATAATCAAATTTTAATACATTTATCACAAAATACTAGAAAATTTTCTTATAATAATTAGCATATTGTGCCTAAATCTAAAATGGCAACTTTTTGAACGCAATTTTTCTTTCCTGGTTTATAATAAGTATCGAATGTCTTTAAAATAATATAGCATCAATCATTTTATCGTTGGATGATACTAAATTAAGGTTCGTTATCTAGAAATAAATAAAAGAATATTTTAAAGATGTACTTTTTAACCTATACGTTATTTAATTAATATACAAAATCAATAGTCAATTCAAAATAAAAATGAAACATTGAGTCCTTAATTATGATTCAATATGTATTATTATTTATTAAAATTTAATTCGTTCTTGTTTCCACGAGACAAAACAGAACTTTTTATCTGAATTAAGATTCGGCATTATATTTTGATCCTTGTTTTAAGATTTCTTGGAGTTAAAAATCATGATCTACACAGTAAAAAATGAGTTAATCTTCGGAATGGCAGAGTAATCATTCTTATAAAGGGTGAAATTTTTCTTTCTCACGAAGGAATAGCATCTGATTTTAAAAGAAATGAAATTCATTTTATTGTAAAAGTGAATTATTTTTTTTTATAAAGAGAACATTTTTACTTCAAGACAACAGAGGTGTGATTACATTTTTTCTCATGGTATTATTTGATAGTACACCATACAAAAAAGCAGATTATTGAAAAAATTGGAAATATTTTCCTTTCCAGTGGAATTTTACCAAAAAAATATTTTTACAGAATTAACCGATTAAAATTATTCCTTAAATTTTAAATACATTGTTCAATATATCATACAATTTAGTAAATGAATAAATATTTTTTTACAATTTAAAGAAATTTCATTAAAATCAACAATTTAGTATTTACACCTCGAAAACGATGCATAAAATAAAATAGCCATCTTACTTATGGCCATCTAGTATTTTCATTATTTCAAATAACAGAATGGTATCTTACTGATTGTTTATTTGTAAATTAATCAAATCTAATGCATCGATCCCACTAATGCAAATAGTCAACAAATGTCATTATTTTGTTAGTAACTTCTCGACCAGCTATCACGTAAAAAGCTGTAACTGGTCCCTATATAATCTTTTTGCAGTGTATTATTATAACCATTGAAAATAGTCGTTAAAATTATTATTATTTAGTTTCACCAATGCAATCAGCAGAAAATATTACCTCAAAATCGTGTTCAGCAACCGAAATAATTGCTACGTAATAAATTTTATGATAATCAATTTTTCCATTTTGAATGTTGAAAAATGGCCATTATAGTCGTGATTAGCGACTGAATGAAGCCCTAGATACAAAATTTCAGAAAAGTCAATTGATGTTTACAAATTTTCCGCCATATTAGATCCGCCATTCTGCATTTTAAAAATCTGACTCGATCACCAACGACGATCGTAATCCACGACCTTGAAAAACATTTTTCAGAATCTGCCCTAAAAGAATTGAGCATCATTTTCAATGAAAATTAAAAAAAAACAGAACTTTTCATCAAATATGATAAAAACGGAAATAAAGGACCGATAAAAGGGTGCCATTATAGTTAGTTAGTTATTATTTGTTATGCCATCATAATCTCTTGTGGCAATTCTGATATACACAATAAATAATAGTGATGCAAGTATTACGGGAATTAATCAACTACAGCATGGGCTTAAATTATGCAAAACTAAGTTAATATTAGGTTATGCATTAATATAATAAATATGAACTACGAAATATGTATGACGGTTCATAAAGTAATGGAAGTTGATTGTACTGTAAGGATAAGTAGGGATGTGTAATAATGAGTAACTAGTCATAAATGCTTGAAATGATTTCCGGATTATCAAGAGAAAATCAATCAATATTTTATGAGGGTATTATTATAGTGGATCCTGTGACTTTCACTTCTTTGCATTTCATCAGTTTCAATAATTATTATAAAATAGTTAAAATATCTGAATGCTAGTATTATTCCTCTCCATTAGGTTGGTCACAATTTTTATTTAATTATAGAAGATACACCTGAAAACAATAAAACAAAATACTTTTTCAGTTGGACAAATCTCAATGAAGAAAAGACGGTTTTAATATTTTTATTTATTCTAATAATAATTAGTTATTTATCCATGTAGGTATTTAAATTAACACTTAAAAAGATTATATAGAATTTAATAGACGATTTAGTCACTTGTCGACCGTCGTGTGGAGTGATGTATTCATACGTGTTGATGTAAACTCGTTTATTTACATAATTTATTTGAAATAACGTGTTTAAAAAAGATTTAAAAAAAACTACCCAATAACGACAACAATAATATTAAAATATTCGGTCAAAAAACAATAAAAAACTGAATTCAGTGAACAGAATAAATTTAGTATGGAAATAAATTTGACGTTAATTTTAACTACCCTAAGAAGTAAACCTATTGTAAGTGTAAATCTCTGATTTTTGTGAAATTTGAATATGTCATAAAAAATGCAAAACTAAGAGACACTTCTTTTTTTAGGGACAATTGCCATATCTTTCAAGATAGTTAAGCGATTTTAATGTTTTTCAGTAGGAAAGTACCTTTCAATAGATGAAGAGTGAAGGCCTAGACATCCTGAATGAGGGATGAAAATTATTTTTGGTGGGCAATTTCACCCCTTAAATATGTTTCTCCACGCTAAAAAAAATACTTGTCGCTTAGTTTTTTTGTTTTACAACATATTCAAATTTCACATAAATCGGAGATTTACACTTCCTTAGGAAATTGTATAAGAAATGTTACTATCACAAATATAATTTCAGGTGCATGCCTGTATTTCTTTTGTAATATTTACAATTATTTTACAATATCAAAATGCACGATCTAAATAGGAAAATTTACTACAATAATAATTATATTAACATAAAAACTAACCGCAAAGTCAAAATAGTAAAATGTCCTAAAATATTCGGAAAAACTTCACGAAACTTTCGTAAATATCACCTAAAAACAAAATAGTTGACGCGGTTTCTTACGTATTTTTAGTAGTTGGTTTTATTAATACATTTTTTTGTTATATTAGTATTTTTTAAAATAAATACAGAAAACTTAAAAAAATACTTTTCTTGTAGTTTTTTCGCGATGGAGGCCAAAATATGACTGACCGACAATTTTTATTATCATATTCGTAATCAGGTACCCAAAATGTGTCTCTTAAAAATATTCTCTTAGTATACCAATAATAAGATAAATAAAAATACTAAAATTAACAACAGCAGCTGGATTTAATTAAACACTAGTTCCTTGAACTAGTTTAGGTGTACTACTAACCCATAGTTATTTGTCATACACTAAAAAAATACTCTAGTTGTAAAAAGGGGTATGCTAACCATTTAAACATTTGAGATAACTATATAAATAGTTGGAATAAGCATCTAAATAATTGTGACTACTATAAATGATACAAACATGCAATAATAAGCTACGCAACCATATAAATAATTGACACAACCATATAATGAGTCGCGATAACTATGAGTATAACTGGAACATATTTTACTATATTATATAGTTGCCACAACTATTTATTCAGCTGTGTACATTCTTATTTGTGGCGTGACATTCTTAATAATGCGATAAGAACTCGGTTGTATTTTTTTTAATAAAAATGAACGAATTTCTTGATTTAATATAAAAAAAATCAATATTTAATTCCTCATAGTAACTAACCGAATATTTAGTAATGGTTCGATTATTATTTAATAACATCAAACACTATTTTGACAAACCAGATCTTAAAATCGATCTATAAAATTTCAAAATTAATTTGAACGATCTTTTATACATAGTAGAAAAGTTTTCCTATAAACTACTAGTTTACAAAGTTTCCCTGAATGTCATACTTCGCCAGACAAATACCACTTCATCCTTTTACGAGAAAGTTCTTTTTTTCGCTAGAACTCGGAAGTATTCATTAGCTTATTTAATTAACCAGTTTCCATTATTCCAATTACCATACAATTGTTTTTCCGTTTTTTGTTTACTATTCAAGTTACACATTATTGTGTTTGCTATTGTACTGCGACGAGTCGACAATGCCATTATTACCGAATCAATAAAACAACAATCATGCTGTCAATAATAACACAGAGGTAATAACAATAAGCGACGGTAATAATATTTAACGATGACAACTGAAGAATTATATTTCCACGAATGCCTATGTTTTTATTATTTTTTTTTATTATTTTTGAGTTTTATTAATGTCAATGATGCTTTCATTTTTTTTCAAATTTCAAATTAAATTTAAGAAATGGTTACTTTCAAAAATTTTTTTAATTTTCTAGCATATTCTACTATTGTAAAAATTACTATATTTATATAAAATACATTTTTGTTATTTATTATTATTATTATTCCGTATTTGTTGGCCGTTATTATATGTGACAATTATATATGATCTTTGTGTAGATGTAACATTAATTAGCTTGTGAATCACAGTTGCAAAATGAACTAAACTTTATTGGAATTCCAATACCCCGTAAAATAGAGTCTTTTGCATATAGCGACAAAAATATTTCTTTTACAATTTAAAAGACAAATATTTTTAAAACGTCCCTTAATCAGTATAAATATATCTTTTAACAGTTAAAAGACATGTATTTTACCAGTATAAACGCGGTAATTTTTAAATATAAAAAAAATAATGACCTGCTATAATTCAGTTAATGAACCAGTTTAGAAAAAATATAGAACCTGTTTATAACCTATAAACACCAGATTCATAACTTGAGTCAACATCCAATAACTTTTCGGCATTCTTGCAAAATTATTGAAATTATTTCGGTAGATCTTGTATACATTCATTTTCAGAACTGGAACTTGGATCCAACTTCCGACAATTTTTTAATTTACACTTTATGTTTATAAATTATGCTGGCAAATTAAGAATAACGCGATTTTTTAATATTCTGATGGGCTTGTTTGTGCATCACAAGGAGACATTAATGTATGTGAATTTGTTCTATGTAAAAGTTTGTATTGAGTCCCATCTTTATTTATTACATAATATTCTATACATTTGCAAGATTTTTGTATCTTTGAAGTAACACTGCGTGTATAAGTTAGAAAGTCCAGCATTACGACCCCAGTGATATTTGAGTCGTATGCAGATACGAACCTGCTACAAACAAGAGATTGATACTTATTCTCAGTATTGTTCAGGACGTTTTTTGTTACCATCGTTTAAAAAGTCCAAATTTTGCCAATTGAAAGTGTTAAACATGAGATATTGGCCCACGAGCATAATAGAAGGTGCGAAAAAGCACAAACGTTTTGCTCGGATCTTTAAGAATTTCAATAACATTTCAGATCATTGTTCTTCAAGTGTTTCTGATACATATATCAGTTTAAAAGACTCTATTCTTTACGTAGTATAATACAAATTATAACCTATAAGAAACTAGTATTTGTAAACTGCTAAAATATATACTCTTTTAGCCATAATAAAACATTCTTTTGAAACATGAGAATTTAATAGAATATCTTTTACTCTATAATAAGTAAATGCTAAATGATTAAGATTTTTATGTATATAATATGAGATTTTAGTAATTACAATATTCCTTTTATGGAGTATAAGAAATCTTCTTATAAGACAGGGGATTGTAACTGATAAAATACATTTTTCTCAGTGTACTCAGTCATTATTGTTGAAATTATTCCCTTTCAAGAAAACAAAAGTTTTTAACAGAAATTTGTCATTACGGTCGCCATTTTATGTTTTCAATTTGCTTGCTGTGTTAAATATAAAGTTTCGACTTGTATGACACCATCTATATGAGGAATTCCATGGAACTATTAAAATTCGACATTCAAAAAAATTGAATGCACCTTAATCAGCCTTATACCATTTTATTTTTACCTTTTATAGGTATAATTTTATAGGTTACCTTTTATAGGAAATTACATTTCTAGGGCCACAAAAGTGAGGCCGCTCATTTTTTAACAGAGTTACTTTTGTAAATACCAAAAAAATATAATTTTAATTAATAGCGTTTAGAAAGTTCTACACCAATGATAACATATATAGTTATTTTTGTTTCTGAATCAAGAATATGATAATAGAAATGTTTTCAAAATTTCTTATGGAAGAAGGAAAGGGCTAAGTGTTATCGAGTTCAAACTTATGAAGATAGTTCATACCTAGTTATATCTTTTTAAGATTTTAGGATAAGGTTTCTCAAAATATTCTCCAGAATAACATAAGAAGCTTTATTAATTAATAGAGCATCTAAATACGAACAATTTGTTAACAGTTGTACTGAAACCATAGAATTGTGGTGATATCAACAGTAAAACAATTATTTTTGTGTAATATTGTCAACATTTCCGCAATAAACGTGTATAAAGATACCGATACATGTGTACTTAATGCTCCTCGCATGCACAAGTGTGTAAAAGCTATTTTATGCTCGTAAAATGCAGAAAGACCGCAATAACATTTTCTAATTGACTTTTCTTTTCTTCCAGTCGAAAAATTAATCATATACCAGCATGGACAATGAAAAAACAGTTGATAGGTTTTAATTTGTTGACTGATTTATAAATTAATATATTCTTAAATAGTTATGGTTTTTTCTGTCATATATGTAATAGAAATTAAACATTGTTGAATTTTCACACATAGCCTTGAAGAGGACTCATATCCGAGCCGAAACGTCGCTAAATTTTCAATGAAGAAACAGTCTTAACGAAAAATGGACCCAGGGTTAGAAAGACACTGCATGGACCATATGTGCTCTTAAAAAATAATGATTTTTAGTTCGAGTGGCCACAGTAAAATGCAATGTTTAAAGCATTACAGAGAGATTCATATACATGGCAGATATCTAAACCAAATTCCATTTTCTTTCTCTTTACAAAAGGAATATTTTCCGCCATGGTAGACTAAAAAATAATAAAATTTACTTTTTGAAGTGGCTAAAATGGAAAAAAGTGCATTTTCTCAAAAATCTGGTACGCAAGTTCCTGGTTTCAGTAACTCATGTCCTAAGGCAGGTATTCACTAAAACAACTAAATACTATCTTAAAAATGATAATATACAGATTTCAAATCATTCGGATAAAAGGGATTTTCACACAGACCCCAACTGAATAAAAGTCCGGTATGTGTCAAAAATTTGCAATTTTATGTTTTTTTACGAGATAATCATTACTGACGCATTCGTAAAAATTTGCTGATATTATACTACGTGTCTTCTTTCAGTAACACAATAATACAAATCAATTTAACCTAGATTTGTACGATTTTCTTGCAAGTTCTTGCATTTTTAAAAGTTCTATGAAATTCCCCATATATTTTTTAATTAAAAATGTTCAGAGAACGAAAAGTCTTTTGTAAAATTCAAGAGAAAAATAACATTTTTTTGTTAATTTTTACTTTTTGATGGTTAAAAACGTTTTAGAACATTCTAACAACCACAATTAGGAATAGCACCCCTAAAGACAAAAATTGGCTGATATGATACCAATTAACTTACAAAAATTATATAAAATTGTATAAATTATTTTATGTTACAGTGTACGTAAAATGCTATTTTGCACATTTTTCACTTTTTTCTGGCGTATTTTACACGCACTTACAATATAAAATATTGTTCGACGCATATGCGAAAATGTTTTTTGTACTAATGTGAATGCGAACCTCACAACCCTTGTATCGAAAAGCATTATTATAAAATACAAGGACAAAAAAAATAATTTTCAATTCTTTTTTCGAATATTTATACACCCCAGTAGCACCAAACACCTCTCAAATAACAGCAAAGGAACTCCGATGAAAATAAGAATGCTTCTTGCATCGCGCGGAGGTAATAAACTAATACAAAAATTCGTGAAAAAATTAATAAATACGACTAAAATGTGTTATTTTCTTTATTTGTCACTTTTGTTTCTTCACATAATATATTTTGTCCTTTCAACTTCATCTCTCTCTGTTTCCTAAGTCTTGTTCAGAATAAGAATGAATTCGGAAAGAAAAATTGCCATTCACTCAAAAAAAAAAACAAAATCCACGTCTGATTTTACAAAATCTTCCTGGGAACTGGAGAAAACTTAATCTAAGATCGTCTTAAAGAACTTGTATTAACGTTCGGTCTTCTCATGTCATCGCCATCTCAAAAAAAAACTTCAAAAAATGTTTCCATTTTTTTAAAGGATTTCAAAACATTTTTTTCGACGAAAATCTCAAATTTTTATTAAAAACGTCTTCGTTCTAAATTCACAGTCAATTTTGACAATTTCTTCAAAAGTTTGTCTTTTACACAAATTAAATTCAAAATTGAAAATAATTTAACAAATTTTTATATTCTTAGTTTGCATTTATGTCGGAATCTTATCTGCAGAAGTGTTGCCAAGACAATCCACAAAAAGAAGAAATTTTTAGAAATTTTTTAAAATTATTATTGTATTTTGCACAAAATACGTTACGCCGGGAATTGAACTCGGAACTTTCCGATCGTCAATCGAATGTTTATAATTTATGATTAATATCACGTAAATATGTTTTTCTTAAAAAATCGTTTTTAGTTTTTTCACGTCATTGTTGACATTTTGTTACACTTCGTGGAATGTTGGAATGCAATTTTTTTAAAAAATCTTCATTAACAGTTAAAATAACAGACGGATCACCCTTGAATCTCTCAAAATTTTCATAAATTTATATTATGAATAACAAAAACGCAAAAAAATTAACATTCAAATTTTTGTATACTATTTTTACTTAAAAAATTGCTGCTTTACTAAAAAAATTTCACATTTTTTTAAAGTAGTCCAATTCTTTCGTCAACAAATTTATATTTCTTACTAAATCAGATTTTAAAGCAGAAATTCAAAGAACCTTCGTCACAGGTGAAATGATTCAACCAAGTAATATCTTAAGAAAACACCAATTCTTCCGGCCATAAGAATCTTAACAAAATACTCCGAATACTAACATAAAATTCTCAAATAACGACTGAAAATTCCTCATATCAAGATTCCAAAAATTCCCATCAAGGATTCCGAATCGCTTTAAATATCACTTGAAAATTGAACTCCATTCATGACGATCTTAAATTAAGCACTTTCTCACAAGTTACAAGAATTTTTGAAAATCGGTCCTGGATTCGCCGGTAAATGAAATTCGAACAGCACAGAACACTCTGGAACAATTTCGATGAAATTAGGCCCACAATTCCACGCACGAACGATATTTTCGCGAAACTTCCGGAAAACAATTCACTACATTAAAAAAAAAAAATGAAGAAGAGTAACACACAAACATAACCGAACGTCACCGCAGTCGGCGGCGGAATGCCGCTCGTCCTCCTCCGGCCCGCTCATCGGCAGCGCGTCGACCGTCCTCTGATTGGTCCGCGAGTACCCCCACGCGTTCGCGCCCCTGCCGTCGGCCAATCGGATGACTCGCGCCTACCCCCACCAGGGTCGGAGCGCGTGCACACCCACGCCTGGTTTTCGGCCGTCCAGCCCGGCGGACGGTCAGTAAGCCCGCGGCGCCCGCAGAGGTGGAATCTGTGCCAGCGAGCGAAAACCGCGCCGACGATCCGCAGTGCGAATCTCGCGAAAAGTCCCTCCCCCTGATTTTTTAAACGTCGGGAAATTTTTTCGCCGTACACATGCCAGTTCGCGGAAAACGTCGGACTTTGTGCTTTTCCGGCCGCGAGTGACGGATTGAAAACGAGAAGAGATTCGTCCGTTTCGATTGGTGCGTCGCTTCTTTTCCTCGCGACGACGACGACGTGGAGGACGGGAAGCAGCCCGAGAGACTGCGAAGATGTGCGTGACGATGCCGCTGAGCGCGACCAAGATACTGAAGGATGCGCGACCGCCCGCGAGGACTTTAACGAGTGCACAGGTGCAAGGGAGAGCAGCGACCGGCGGCGGCATCCAGACCGGCACCGACCCCGCGAGAAGGCAGCAGCACACATCGATCATGTAAATATTTCGAGTTTTTGTGTTTTTTTTTTTTTTTGACCAAAAAAATCGCGAGTGACCTTTCCTGACGAATTACCGGCTTCTTTTATCGTGTTGCAGTGCGTATTGTTTACCTTTGACCTGTGGTGACCTGCAGGTACCAAAAATGGTCAAGTGTATGACGCGTGTTAACAAATTTTGGATATCGACCAACTTTCACCAATTTTTGGAGCTGTAGTGTTGCCAAGAATTGGTGCATGGAATGTCTAATTAGTCGAACGGGAAGTCGATGACATTTTTGTTTTGTCATCGTCGATGCGCAACAAGTGTCATTCGTGGTATCTTGTCAATTTTGTTTCGGACTTTTCAAATTTAGGCACTTTCGAGAAACAGTAGAATTGACACTCCATATGACGAGAATGTTCCAATTCTGGTAAACTTCTGGAAAACGGAATGATCTGGAAAAACAAAATTGTTACATGGGGTCGACGTATTTTTGGTCCATGATAACGAATGTGACAGCAAAAATTGGCAGTCGGATATATTGAAGCCGCAATCTTGAAAAAACAACAAAATATCGTGTATTTTTTCTGTTTTTTTAGTTTATTTTCGAAAATACAAATTGTACACAAAAATGTTTCAAACAAAAAATGTAGAGGGGAAAATTCTCCATAAAAAAGGTTATATTAATTTTTTTGTTATATGAACGATATCTTTGAAAATGAGTAATACATCGAGATAATGCATACTTTTTTTTACGATACTAGTTTTCCGAAGGTTTACAGTAATTTTCTATGAGTTGGTGTGGAACGTTCGATAAAAATAATATGAATGTGTAGTGATGACGACTGTCAATATTGTCGATGAAAATAAAAAGTTATGTCCAGAAAAATTCTGTCAAACGAAGGATAAAATGAAGAAATAATGTATAAAAAAAAGTTTTGAGAAAAACAGAAATTTACAAAAAATGTTAAGAAACCGTAAAACAGTAGAATGGAGTGTATTTTTATGAAGAAAAATCTCTATTGAATCTTTCATGAAACAACTTTTACAATACGAAGAAAACAAGAATCAACAACTTTAAAAAAAAACAACAAATGGTTTTAGTTGGAATAATAACTAAAAACTAAGAAATGTTCATAGCAGCAAAGATTGTAAAAAAACAAACAGAAAAACACTGAAATTGTCATAAATACGAAAAACCGAAACGACCCTAATAAAATCCATTGACAAAACCGAAACAGTGTTTGTTTTTATTGAAAACCTGTAATTGGATAGAATGTGAAACAATCGACCTTGCACATAGTGAAAAATGTCACGAAAGTAAACAAACAGTAAATGTCATAATAAGAACGTACGAAAGAGGACAATTAAATTGTATCTTGGCAAAAAAAACGATGAAAATAAACAATACACGAATAAAAACTAAAAATTGATAAAGACAATACTATAGTGAATTATACAAAATTGTTTGTTTTGTTTTTAAACAAAACTGAAGTGCAATTGAAGGTGAAACAAAAATCGACCTTGAAAATTGTTATAAATGTCACGAAAGTAAACAAACAGTATAAGTCATAACAAGGACATACGAAACGACAATTTGTGAAGTAATAAAACCAACAAATTTGAAGTGTATTGTGGTGATACAATGTATCAAAAAAACGTGAAAAAAAGATGAAAATATACAAAAAAAATGTTTCGCCAAATTTTTCTAAGTGAAATTCTAAGATTGACGATAGATCAAATTCAGTTAATAAACAAAAAAAAATATGTCTACGCTATAAAAAATTTTGGAAATATTACCGAAATCGTATGTAAAATTTTTTTTAGAAATGCTCGTTAGATAACAAGATTATCGGTAAAAATATGAGGTAGTTTTTTGAAAAATTGTCTCGTTTTCTAAAAAAATGTTTTTTAAGAAAACTACCGACTTTCGAAATATTTCCTTTCAGTAATGACGAAATTTTTTATAGCGTGGTAAGTAAAGAGGAAAAAAATGTGGACAGGCTGAAAAATGTTAAAAAATGATCAAGAAAAAAATAACAAAATTTAATTTAGATTACTGTCAAAATTGGATGCATCTCCCGAAATGAATAAAAAATGAATCAAAATAAGAAGAAAAGTGAGAAATTTTGGAACTTTGGAACAAATAGTTTATGAAAATGTTCAATCCTTCATTAGTAACATTTTTTTTAATTTTATAATTGACAAAAAAAGACAAAAATCGTTTCAATTCAGGAAAATTTATAAAAAAGCATATAATTAATAAAAAGGATAAATGAAGTGGATTTTTCTGGATTATCGAAGTACAAAAAATTGCAAAAAAAGAAACATTGTCGTATACGAAAAATACAAAAAATTATTACTAGTGACACAAAAAACAAAAATCGTCAAGATACAGAAGAATTATGAAAAAGAAAAACAACAGAGTTATGATTAAAAAAATTACTAAAAGTCATGATTTTTTCGAGATTATTCAATATTAAAGAAAACTGTTTAAAAAAAAAATGTCATAAACACTCAATAAACCACAAAGAAAATGTGGTTAAAATTGATTTTTGAAAAATGTCCTAATGACTAAGAGTTTCAATAATTTGCAAAAATTCTCAAAATCACTAGTGAAAAAAAGGCAAAAAATCGTCGAAATGACAGGAATGGTATAAAAGAAAACATTCAAACTAAAAACTAACACACTAATTACATCGAGTATTAAAATAATAACATAAAGAAGATCTTTAAATTTCGAAAATTTATAAAAAAAAAAAGACATTCTTGAATGTGGTTAAATAAATTTGCAAAAATTTCCTCACGTAAAAGTGTATCAATGATTACCAAATTTCTAAACATTTTTCGTGAAAACGAAAAGCCGGACTAAGAAATGTCAAAACAAAAGTAAAAAAATCGCTAAAGTGGACAACCAAACAAAACAAAAAGAAACAAGTGAAGAAAAAAAAGTGAAAGCTTATTTAAATAAATACAGTGACATTTTTATTTCGGTAGTTTCGAAGTGAATTTCATGACATTTCAAAAGGAAATATAAATGATTCAAGTTTACTAAATATTCCGAAATTATCGAAACAAAATTGTAGAAAAGGAAAAAAACACCTGTTGAAATGTTAACAAGAGTTTTCATATTCAATGACAAAGTGAAAAAGTTGACAGCTAAAATTTCATTAACGACGAAAGAGATGATCGAAAACGATTGAAATGGTCTTGATTATGAATGGAAAATGAATACAAAAAGTGTTAAATTCATTTGATGATCGAAACTGACAGAAAGATGAGAAGTGAATAATGAAAATAAACATTACCAATTAAGAAAACAAATTTGAAATTTCACAAGTAAAAATATTTCAAAATATAAAAATAAAACGAAGGAGAAATATTAAAAAACATTCCAAAAACAAATATATTTTGATGAAACCAAAGAAATTTAATAATTATCAGTAATTAATACTGCAGAAATACTTTCATAGTAAAAAATTACATCGAAAAAATGTTGAATGGGAATGATTGACCTTCTGAACTATTAAGCTGAATTCAAATTCCTAATGGAAAAAAAAGACACACACACTTAATGGAATTTATATCTCTGCACATTTAATAATTAACAATAGGCCATAATCTCCCTGTTTTTCCAACTTAGTAAATCTTTACCGGTTGTAACGATGGGAAAGCAATACACTTACTTTCTCACAATATATTTATATTCTTTAGAATTAGCTCTAACGGAGTTTTATTTCGTTATAAACTGGGACAATATTATCATAGCGTATTTACAAAAAGGAGGTTTTGAAACAAGTGTACTTTTTGTTACTAATTGCTACTAATTGTACATAACATCAGGACATGTAAAGAAAAATCTTTGAACACAAAGAAGAGGACCAAAAAAGTACGAAACGAAAATTTTGGGTTAAAAATGTTTCTTTCCCTTGTTGATTCTGTTATCCAAAATGCTCTCTAAATATGAATTAGTTAAAAAAAATACTAATTAAAAATGGGTTACTAAGAATTAGTCAATTTCTCACCGATAAGTAGTTAAAAAATACTAATATTAGGTGAATTTGACAATGAATAGACGTATAAATAATTTTGACACTTTTGTCACAGTTCGACAAATTATTTACCGCAGAAGACATCATATAAATTCGTCATATTTCGAGCACATATATTAATCACTTGCAAATCTGTGTTTAGTACTGAGGACTAATGAATAGATAATATCGCCAATCAATAGATGGTATTTTACTCTTAAATTATAAGACTGTACTAATCAGAATAAATAATTAAACATTCTTTGTTAACAATAGAATAAATTGTTTTTATTCGAATATTTTATTTACTTTATCAAAATATATAATATAATTAAAAACTATCTGTACCACGTTACTAAATACAATTTTAAAATAACAACTGTAAAAGATCTACTAACTAGATATAGTGAGTAGGTTAAGACGCAGCGATCGTTTTTAGTTAATTTTACTATTCAAATCGTGCCCTCTACAAAGTCGGTAGCCAAGTCTTCTTTTTAAATAATAAAACCACCTAAAAACCATAGTTTTGACAAATTCGACTATTTAATTAGGAAAATAAACTATTTTTTTATTTCTGTGTACTAAACGAACATATTTTTCGCGTTTATTCAGCCATATATACAGTTTATTTTACTGAACTAAGTATGCGCAAAAAAGTGAGCAAATCTGTAAGCTATAGTATCGATTGTTGCCGCTAGGTGCGTTCGTGGCGCTTGTAGCTTTGACGCAAGTACCGTAATTTCCATTGTAGTAATAAATCGTGAAGCAATAGAGTCTTAAAAGATTTCTATGGATGAAACGAATTGTTTTTAAACATCAACTTTTCCTTTTCTAAATTGAAAAGACAAAGAATAAAACAATTTCAATTAAAATTATGAGAAATATGAATTGAATGTACACGAATTAAAAGTTATTCTAAAATATAACTGCCATTTTCGTGTAGATTGAATATACCTTGAAGAGCATCTTCCTCCATTCACTGGAACATTTTGCATTTCGAGCGACAGCCGTTACAACTTTAAAACGCAAAAAAAAAAAATAAACTAGTACGTGCGGTAAATTCACGATTCGTTAATATTTATGAACTAGTTATCTCGACGCGAGTACAGTTTGAATTTGGGGCGCGAAAGCATTGAAAAGAACAAGTGGTTGCACACGAATTGAAAAATTTGAATATTTTCAAAATCCACCTTAAGATATTTTTGCTTTCAAATATTTGGTTGAAGGACATGAAAAATTCATGTTTTAATTAAATTAGTACGAGAATTATTGATTACTGAAACGTCAGGAAAGGTACTTGGACACTCGCTTGCATGATGTAATATTTCGGTTCTTCTTTTGTATTATTGTATCTGTAAAGATCTTTTGTATAAATTATATAATTTTACTAGATATAAGAAATATATATAATTATATTACGATTTTGTGTCCAGTGATATTTATTTTCGGACTGTATGTAATAATTCAATATGTTTTTGTGTAAAATAAAAATTTTAGTCATTTATTGTTGTAAATATTTTTATTAATTGAGAATGAATGTTGATAATAAGGATCAATCCAGTTAGTTTTAATTAGAATATATGAGATTCTACAAGACCTTCACCTTTCATTTCCAAAAATCGTCAACAGTTAGTGACCATTAATGGGACATTTTGCTATTGTCTTTTGTTTACTTGCATGACTTATGTTAATTTATTTGTAGGTTTTATATTTTCTCTTTTTTCAATAAAAATTAAATATTTTGGTGGTCCGTTTTGGTAAAATAATAAAATTTTGTGTGACGGCAAATGCGTGTATGATTTTAGAGAATAAAATAGCTTTAGTATGGCTATATATAATATATAAATAAAATAAAAAATGTAATAAGTAAATATAAATCAATAAATGAAAAATTAAAAGCAGTTTAATGCGATTTAATAAATTGTACAACTTAATAATAAATCACAACAAACAATATCTATCCTTCCAAACGTTTACTTTCGAGGATATTGGAATCTCCTATAATATTTATGTTTACTTTTTTCTATGACTCGTAGAGATATACGAGACTGTGAGATATACGTCCTGCAGTTACGGCACTGAAATTAAAGTTTGTATTTGCAAAACACTGCAGAATTATTCGATTTATGTCCTTCTTGCATTTGAAACATTTTCCAATTGTCAGTCTCGCTTTGTTGTACTTTTTTTTAAAGGTAATTATTCTATAATTACATTTTTACTTGGTTGAACTAAAAAATTGTGTACTTATTTTATTTTAGTGCTTATTATTGTATTATTGATTATTATAGATCTGTACTGCGATTTTAATTAAGTTTATAATCGTAAGGAAGATATTGCTGTTGTTTAGTTTACCAAATTCATTTCACCTTACAAATCCAACCATAACATTGGCCAGAAGGTCATAATAAAATAAACAAAAAATATTAAAACATTGTCAGAAGTTTTCCTTGTTTTAGTTGTGAAACGAATCTTTTTATTAAGTAATCAATTACTAGTATGATAGTATATATAATCAGTAGGGTCAAGACCCCCCTCCTATCTCGAGCGTTATGTAATTTATGCTTGGACACTTACAAAAGTTAATATTACGTTACCTTATCTCCAGTTTTACAATTATTCTTTTGGTCTGAAAATTTGTTTCTAGATTCTTTTCTAGATCTTTTCTAGATTTAGAATTGGCATCACTCTAGTGAAAGAGTGATAAAAAATAGAGAACACTCTCTTTTAAACAACGATTCAAAGTCAGCAGTATTTTTTACTCTTCTCAAAATAGGGACTGAGAAAATCACTCTAAGTAAGAGTGGATTTAGTGATGAAATTCGACTCTAAAACGAGTTGATGATACTTTTACTCTTTTAAGAGTTGTCGAAATTGGTACTTTTGAGGTACGGGCGAATTTATAATTGTGGATGAATCGTAATTAGTTTTGTCGCCGCTAGGAGCGCTCGCGACTCTCGAGGCGCTATTTTGCTCTCGTTATGGAAACGTATTTCTATTTTGTATATTAGACGATTTAAAGTAACTATTGTTACGATGACGTCGTTGACATCATCTTGGTACCATTGTGTATATTTAATATTCTTTTAGTATATGGGCAATTCTCTGAACCCGTTAAATTTTAAGTTATAAAAGTCGTCCTCGTTAAACACATTCTTGAAATTGAGGTATGTTATTTCATGGTTAATATTTATTCAATAATGCTATGTGCTTTATTTTTTAAACAGTGCTGAAAATTGTATAGTTTTCCATTGTTTTGAAATGTGAAATTATCGGGTTTAGAACGTGATATTGGTTGAATTATCGATATTGGACATGCTCTAGGGGCCTGTAAAAACATTATTCGATGTTAGCAAATTGAGGTTACCTTCATTTAGCACTTTTGAAATGAGCACACCATGTTATACACAATGTTCTTGTTCAATTGGCGATGTGCTATTGAAATCATTTTTATGAAATCATTATCATTTTTGGACCCAGTTACGCAGTTACTAACAACATTAAAACTAATATTTTAGAATAGAATACCATTTAGTTAGACTGAGGGGTGACCACTTAAGCTAACCATACATAGAAATTACAATTATATGTTGAATAAAGAAATAAAAAATGTTCAAAGTATTATCATAATTAGATACATAATAGCTGTAATGAACGCAAGAACCGAACAGAAAATTTAGAATTATTCAAAGAATCGGAAAGTATTTTTTTCGAACCGATTATTAAAAATATTTAAATTTTTAAGGGTATTCTAAAGTGCTCGACCGATAAGGTAGGGATTTTCACTAAAAACCGTAAATTAAAAATTACTGAATAAATTTTTCAAAATTCGATCTCTGTATGGGCAATTTTAATTACTATAGACGGTATTCTAGAAAATACCAAAGAAATTAAGTGCGAGCTGACCGAGAATTTTCGGAAATAAATAAAAGTCACGTATTTCCGAAAATTCTTGGTCAGTTCTCAATTAATATCTTTGGTATTTTCTAGGAAACTGTTTACAGTGCTTAGAATTGCCCTGACAGAGCCCGAATTTTAAAAATGTTCGGTCATCTTTAATTTATGTTTTTTTAGTGAAATTTGCTACCTTACCGGCGGAGCACTTTAGAACCCCCTTAAGAAAATTTGTTAAAAACGGTAGAAAATATTAAGTTATTTGACTTTTTTTATCTACAAGTTCTTTCAGAATGTGAAAAACTGCTTTTGATTTAGTTTAATTTTTTTCAAACACACCATGGCTAATATTATTAGTGGAAGAAATTAATTCCATGACACTAATAAACAAAACTATATTTTAAATTCCGCCGGATTATGATACTATTTCTCCTAAATATAATTTTATTACTTTCTGTTTTGAACGGGTCGATAATTCCGAATAAGAAGAAATCTGAAAAGCTTAAAGTCGGAAAAAGTTCTTACTTATATCTCGGTTAATTGAAAAAAGTTTTCGCAAAAGTTACGAGGGGCAGGCGTAAATATTACAGTGGAGTTAACTTTTTTTTTCCAAAAAAGGTACCCGAGAAGAAAGTAGGCGAAAAGTGAAACTGAAGCAGGCGGGAAAGAATGTGGCGCGAATTATTAGGGGTCAGACATTTCAAAGCTCACGTCGCATTGTTTCAATTTTTTAATCACATTTCTCACGTTCTTACGATATTAAAAGTGTTAAATTCATGAAATTACGAGTTTAACGATAGGTTAGATCCATTGTTTGAGTAACAATTTTATTTTTCGTTCGTTTCTGTCATTTTTTCTTTTCTTTTTTGTCATTATTTTGCATACATTATTCTAGTAAATTTTAAAGGTTTCTTAACTCTATATTTTCAACATTTTAGTCGTTTATGTTGGAATATATACATTAATTTATTAATATTTTTACACGGATACAATCCAAGACTGTAATTAGCAGTGTTGACTACAATATGAAGTCACCATTACTATGGCGTACATAAAAGTACTCGTATGTCGAATGGAAATCCATTTCTTTAACGTGCACGGTAAGTAACGGTGACTGCACTGTGATAATCCCAACTGCGCCTAGCGGCAGAAAGTGTAACTATACGCTTTGTTAGGTTTGACCACGTGTAATATATAGTAAATTTTAGTATAGTTACTCTAATATTTTTACACGGATACTATCCAAGACTGTAATTAGTAGTGTTTTGACTACAACATGAAGTCACCATTACTATGTCGTACATTAACTAATTAGTCTTGGATAGTATCCGTGTAAAAATATTAGAGTAACTATACTAAAATTTACTATATATTACACGTGGTCAAATCTAAGAAAGCGTATAGTTACACTTTCTGCCGCTAGGCGCAGTTGGGATTGTCACAGTGCAGTCACCGTTACTTTCCGTGCACGTTAAAGAAGTGGATTTCCATTCGACACACGAGTACTTTCCAGTACTTATATAGTAACAATACTATTTTCATTAGGAAATAAAACTTCTTTGTATTGCGGTCTGAGTGAAGTGGTATTTTAAATTATTTTATGGTAACCATACTATGGTTATTTCTATAAATTATCTCACATGATCTTGGAAGAGAGAAAATGTTCTCGAATATTTATTAGATTTGCTTTCATGTTAATCAATTTTTTATGCAGTTAAATCTGCACAAGTAAATTTTAAAAAAATTACCAGTTTTGGGCAACATTTCATATTTTAAAAAATTGGCCCCACTTTAGAAATTTGAAGATAAAAAAAAACGTATAAAATTCCCTCATTAAAACAAATAAATATATAGTCCGGGTGAGTAACTATACTAAAATTTACTATATATTACACTTTGTAACAATGCTCTGATATCCTGACATCCGAATTTCGCTGAATTGTACTAAGATTAACGAAATATTGTGTATCTAACGTCGTCGTAGTGCGAGACGAAATGTTCTGTGATGTAGCATCAATTTGCTAAAAATTAAACTAGGCGAAACATCGTTTTAATTAACGAAGTAGCAAATTCAGGGCCCGTAGCGTACCGACCGCAGATAAACACAGCCGCGATTACGATCGGTCCCAGAAACACGATCTGCCTCTTCGGCAACCCTTGGATCGGTCGGCGATCGGATCTTCATTTTCCGATGAACAAAGAAACGCGGTGGCCCGCACGAATGCAAATGTACGTTTTTGGGTCCTAAGCAACGATAAAACGCACACGCACGCATGCACAAAATTCACGGAGGTGAGCGCGAGAAAAGGGTCGCACCGTTGCATACCTTTACAGCGGCCTTGGACGTTCGGTAGAACATAATGATCGGCTATTCGGTTGCGACGAAAACCAAAAAGGATGAAAGAAAAACAAAGTCATATTGCCGCTAATCCTCGATATATACCGCAACCGCAAAACAAAGCCCAACGGACCCAAGCGCATACACCCGTAGAGGTATCGGGTCCCGAAGGTGAAAGGGGAGGAGTGGGGGGGGGGGGGGGGAGGGTGTCGATGGGGACCACGAGACTAGATTAGATTAGATTTATTTAATCGGTGTGAAACAAATGCAAAAGCATAATGTGCCGCGAAAAATGGTCGTAAATATGCACCGGAACAAAAGGAAAGTGGAATTCGAATAAGCATTTTAAGAATGTGTACTTGGAGTTCGTATCGTTGGAGCGCAACAACTTTTTTATTATTTTTATTTTTTTACGTTTATTCATCATCAAAAAAAGTCGTAATAGTGATAAATATTTATTTCTAAGTACCATTTAGTGACATTGGAACATGCCGAGAGAAAAAAAATAGTATATATTCTTGAATTTTATAAATAAAAAATGGTGGATTCAATATGGCAATGTTTAAGTTTATTTTTTGATACAATAATGCCTAAAATTGTTATTGGTCCGTGAATTTACAAGCGCTATTTTGAATTTTAAAATTATAAGTTCAATTTCGTAATCTGCAGCACTAAAAATCTTTGTTTACTCAGTTTCATCCCAATGAACTATGTTTGAATCTATGGCAGCCTTCATTAATCCACCATTTTGAATTATAAAAGTATATATAAATACCTAACCTAACATTTTTATTTCTTGATGATAATTTCTGTAATTATGAAGTGAAACTTTAACCACTCTCACAAAAAGTTAACTTTTACACCTTCAAAAGTAACATAATAAGATAAAAATATAGAAAAGAGACAATAGAAGGAAAATGGCCGAAAAATAAACAAATGGAACTAAAGTCCATATACAAATGAATATCTTTAATTGTTTAATAACTATATTAAATCGTAGATTTTTAGTGTCTTAAAGGATGAAGAAGATTACAGAAATGAGAAGAAAATACAGAAAAGAGGAAAGAGAGGTTCTGTTTAAGATATTTAATTTCAATATTTCAAAAAGAAAGGAATAGAAATTGGTAGATATAAAAGGTGACGGGGGAGAGGTGGATTTATTTAACTTTGTCCAAAAAACAGAAAGTACCTAAACCAACCTTCTAGGATCTTATTCGAAAAATCGGCCGATAATTTTAGATTTGACCTTACGAATAATCGTGAAGGTCATGTTAAGGACAAATCAATTGTTTAAAATAAAATAATATATACGTAAGTCGGAAATGAAAAGAGGGGATAACAATTTTACAATTGACTAGGACCTTGGTCTTGAAGGTCATTGGCAAGGTCAAATGTACTGTTACTTTTGGATTGTTCAATTAAAATCCTAGTTTAGTTGGGGTCATTTTCCTCTTCAATGGGCATTTTTTATAAATTATTAATATACAAGAAGAAATTAAGAGAAGAGGAAAGAGAGGTTCGGTTTCGATTTAATTTCAATATCTCAAAAGGAAAGGGAAAAAAGTGGTAATTAAAAGTGGAGGGAGAGAAGTGGGTTTAATTATAACTTTGTCCAAAAGAAAGAAATTATCTGAACCAAAATTGTGGGATTTTATTCCAACAATCGGACGGTAACTTTAGATTTAATCTTGCGAATAATCGTGAAGGTCATTTTAAGGACAAGTCAATTTTTTTAAATAAAATAATATACACGTAAGTCGGAAATGAAAAGAGGGGGTCCAATTTTACGATTAAATAGGGCTTTGGTTTTGCAGGTCATTTGCAAGGTCGAATCTGATGTGACTTTCTTATTGTTCGATTAAAATTCTATTTTAGTTTATTAATGGACATTTTTTATACATTATTAATGTATTTTATGTAAATATACCTTTAATAATAAGTTTCAAACAAAATCGAACAATTTTTTTGTAAGCCATATTGGATTTTAAAATTTTGGCAGATTCGTAATCAACGGCCGAAAAAAAATTTTAAGAAATCTATTTTATTCTCAGATTTTTTTTATTAATTTGAAAGATTAAAAACCAAAAAATATGAGGGTAAATAAGTTAAAATTTATAATGAAAAGTCATCAACTTTGCACAGTTATTTCATACAATCAACTTTTATCAGTGATTGGTGATTAACAAAACTCCTTTTATTTAAGGAAATGTTTTTAATCTTGTTTAATCTCGATTTTTTAAAACAGAGGAAAATTTGGCTAGATGGGAAATGCAGTCTATATCTGAAAAGAAAAAATGGAGGAAAAGTGAACATTGTAGATGTAAAATATTTGCAAATTACCGTAATATCCCATTATCGCGGCGAATTATGACTGCTGCATATCACAATCATGAGAAAATTTGTTGGCGTTAAATGCTGTGTGAATTAGTAATGAATAACGGAGGCAGAATTATGAAGTTTTTTTTTATGATCGTTTAGTAATCCGCCTTTGTGTAACAACTTACCGCTGCATTTCATCGTTATTTAACCTCTTGACGTACAGGTTTTTGCACTTTCACTCTGTTGCTGATTTATTGCCATATGGTAATCGAATAACAAATTACACAAATGCAGTCGTTTAATGATAACATCGAAGTTTTGTATCGCTATTGTAATTTAATTACAATATTAATTACTTGTTGTCGGCATGTTATGTTTCATTAGCTTTTTGTGTAATTTGCTGATAATTTTTTAGTGAACATGAAGACATTGCTAAAAATTCTTTTTTTAATGGGAGATAAACAAAATCATACAAACTGAATAATGACTTTATAATCTTGTTTTTGACACTCCGGGAGTAGAACTCGATTTTGCGCCCTGCAGTAAAATATTCGGGCGCAAATTATCAAGCCTCGTCCGTCGGATTAAAACCTATCGCACGCAACACAGGCGAAATATCGATCTCCACCGAGTATGAAGTTTGTCATACGAGAGAAGCGAGCAAAGATAAGTAATTGCGCCCTTGTTACATAAATACTATTTTACCATCTCCGAGTCAATATAATATATAAAATGTTAAACACAAAACGTTATCTTCGTTTCGATTTCGGAAAGATATTGTTCATTATTGTTCCCTTTAATTTCCACAAATTTTGAAATCAGAACGATGATCAAAATGTATATTAAGGTATAATGATTTCATTCATTTTATGTAAACAATCTTGATTTTCACTAGCGAGAAAGAAGTTAATGGAACCTTACTTGGCAACTTAGTTTTTCGTTGGCCCCTATGAACAATGGTATTCCCTAAATCACAAGGGCCATCTTGTGGTTGAATTAACCCTTTAAGTCCCAAATGTGCACAATTTGCACATGGATTTCAGCAACGTTTTATGTATAAAATAAAAATTGTTAAACAATGGAAACATCTATATCCAACTAGTTTCGAGGTCGCTCTTTCGATTGGCGATACTGAAATTTTCGAAAAATGGCGTTTAACACATTTTTTTTAACAAAAATACTGAAAAAAAAAAATGATTTTTAGGTACAATTTTTGTTTAAATGCACTTTTAACTATGATACCGGTTTCAGATCACCTTCTAACCTGTCAAAAATGTGTTTCCGATTGTTTTACTTTAAAATTAGACATGCACATATTGTGATTTATTTTGTTTTTCGTTTCAAAATGGTGTCTGAACGTTGAACATTTTTGAAATCGAAGTAAATGCTATTATTGTGAAATTTAGCATTTCCCCGGTTTTTTTCAGTATTTTTGTAAAATATTGAAACGAAAATTTCAGTAGCACCAATCGAAAGAGCGACCTCAAAACTGGTCGGATATGGATGTTTCCATTTTTTTAAAATTTTTATTTTATACATAAAACGATGCTGAAATCCATGTGCAAATTATTTTGCACATTTGGGACTTAAAGGGTTACTTAAGATCACCTACCAGACAACGGTCTTTTATATACATTGATTAATATTTGCTCTCGACTGACCCAACCTACCTAATTTTTTACATCAAAAGAGTTGAAATTCGATGTTAAGAAGTAACACAAATATCATTATGTAGGCAATCAAAATTAACGAAATTTTAATGCATTTCTCGGTTGCATCAATTTTCATTGCATCAATACCGGTAATAGTCGTAAAACGCATCGATACAATGTAACGCGTCCGATATCGCCTGGTATTCCCGCCAAAACGTTCTCCATTACCATAAACGCGTTCCTCGGCTCAACCGAAGTTTTATAACGGCGGCATCCGCGCAATCGTAAATTACGCATCGTCTCAATTCCGCCGTTCCGATTTCTTTCTCGCTACTATATGCACATATATAGTAAACGCCAGTAAAATAAGAAAAGGAACGCGATCACGCGAACTGTAGTGCCGATCATGGCCGATATGAGTCGAAGTACGGGGGGAGGGGTGTAATGGTTTACTATGTACCCAATCGTCTTATAGCTCCCCTCCCCATCACCCTCGATAGTTCCAATGTTTCTCACTTTTCAAATGTCGCCACCTCCCGGTTAGTCTTAAGAACACATTATCTGGATTAGCGATCGTAAAGTCAACCCTGCGACGTCGGTCGGTAATTCACACACACGCAAGGTTGGTATTTGTACGTATAGGTGTAGTAATAATAAAAAGAATTTTTGGAAATAAATAAAAACTTGTCAGTTCTCAATTAATTTCTTTGATATTTTCTAGGATACCGTCTGTAGTCATTAGAATTGCCCTTAAAGAATCCGAATTTTGAAAAATCGATTCAGTCATTTTGTATTTGTGATTGTTAGTGAAAATTCCAACCTTATCGGCCGAGCACTTTAGAAGACCTTTAAGTGTTTTAATATTAAAGATCATCAACGGTACTCTGTCGAAAAGGTAATAATCTACAAATAATAAATGCGTAAATAAAGGGCTTCCAAAGTGCTCCGCCGACAAGTTAGGAATTTTTAGTTAAACCCGTCAATAAAAGATACCTGAATCGATTTTTTAAAATTCGTGTTATGTAGGGGCGATTTTAATTACTATATATGGTATCCTACAAACAAATAACGAATAAAAATCACTTATTTCCGACAATTCTCGGTCAATTTTCAATTAATGACTTTGGTATTTTCTAGAAAACTGTCTATAGTAATTAAAGAGGCTTTTACAGAGCCCGAATTTTGAAAATGTTATTCAGTCATCTTCAATTTACGTTTTTTAGTGAAATTTCCTACCTTACCGGCGGAACACTTTAAAACCTTAGAATTTTCGTTCTTCATTAGAATATCCTCCTATTATAACCTCCAAATCGCTTTTACTTAAAAAAATCCCAGTGTCAAGTACAGAAAACAATTTACGGTTAAGTGTCCATGACGATCCTCGACAAATTTCGAAAAATGAACCTAATTCCTGATTTATCGGCAGCCTTGCGTAACGCACATGTCTGGGACACATTGTCGTATCCACCGTCGTCGATTAAAGTCGAGCGAGGGGATTTATCGCACCGACGGACCATTGTATTTTTTTCGGATTTGAATTTAAGTCGCGCGCACGCGCGCACACCGCTCCGGGCGCTTATCTAAGAGTCGTCTCACAGTCGGCAGTGCGTTCCAGAGATAAATCTGCAGGACAACGGCCCTTAATCAAGCGCGATGTGCCGGCCCTCGCACGCGCGTTAACCTCATAATGATCTTCGTTCGCACGAGGACGACCCTAAGGCTTTTAACGCAGGTCATTCAACATGCGACTTTGATTTTAATGGTCTTATAAACGTTTCACTCTTTTAATGGCACACTCCTACGCGTAACACGAACCCACACGAAACAATGATTCGATTTACCACACCATTTTCTTCACGAGATCATATCAATTTTCGTTTTCGAAATGATGTTTATGTAGCACCCGAAGTACCTGAAATTCAAAATTAATTGACAAAAAAGGAAACTTGCTACATTCGAGGACATTTCGTTTAATATGGTAATATAATGTATAATATTTGAGAATCAATAGAAAAAAAGTGACTTTAGGATGACAACCAATGTCATAAAAGTGAAAAACTAACATGTTTTCGCTCTCTTATATAACGCATGGAAATCCATTTCTATAACGGGCGCGGATAGCAGTGGCGCTGCACTCACGACTGCGACTAGTGGCGGCAGGGGTAACTATATTACATGCGCGCTTTGTTAACTTTTTATGTGTTTCCACATTAATTAACAATAAATTTGATTGCTCTGTACTATTTCGAATAGAATCGTCATTTTGACTTAAAGTATAAAACCCTGTTTAAGATCTCAGTCCAATGAAGTTCTCAGTCAATTTTTTTAATTCAAGGAGGCTAAGTTTTATTTATTTTGATTGTAACGGTTACTATTATTAAAAGTTTTTTATAATTGTTAGACATTTTTTAAATATTTTCTCTCATATCAATCTTAGTTTTTAATTGAACAATTTTAATTTTGATTCAACAAATTCGATGTAATTCTCTTGAATCTATATAACATATTCACAAAACATTTGATTTCAAAATTCATTTAAAACTTGGATTTATCGTTTTCTATTCTCATATTCAATTAAAATATCGAAGACCATCAGAGCTTTAAAAATAGTAATCAATCACATCAAAATATGTTTTGGAATGAAATACATTTTCTAGAATTTTCGATGTTCATTCGCACTTATCGATTTTTTCATCAATTTGACTTCGATTCTTGGGCCATCTCAATTTGAAAGCTTTTTGAAAGCTTTTCGAATACTTTTGTCAGCTCTCGAATTGTTCGCAGATGTTATTAGTGCTTCGCACTCTCGTTAATGTAACATGTTTTTCGAAACTTTCGAGCCATCCATCGAAGATATAACTTACAGAAGTGTGACAGTCGTGTAAAAAATTCGTCCATTAAATTTGGAGGAAACGTGGGAATATAGCCAACATTTTAAAGAATGTTAATTGACTAAAATTTGTTTAATATTACACATTTTTATATCTGAATAATATCTCTGTGACATTTTTAGCGCTGTAGTTATTTTTAATATCAATTTAGACCTAACAACTGGTTCTATGACATTTGATACGTTACTTTTAGGCTAACAATTGACAATACATCACTTTTTGTTGTATTTTTAACAAGTTACCAATTACATCGTATCTTAATAAATTACAGCTATCAATTTTTATGTCAATCTTGAGGTTTACGACAAGAATTAATTTTAAATTTTAAATAATTAAATTGACGCAAAGTTTCTAGATCTTGACAAAAAGTTGAAATCTTATGCTTTCGTATTTCTAAAAGCAAAGGAATTAAAATTGACGGGTAATCAATTGTCATTATATTTTAAAAACTGTTAATAAATTTAAATTAAACGATGTAAATAATATATTTGATTTTCTACACTTTTATAGATATTAAAACCAAACATGAATTTTTAAATTCTTTTCAATGAACGGATAAAAATTCTTTCCCTTCTGAATTCTGAAACTACATTTTTCAATTTCCAAGATTTGACGATAGATAATGGTACTAAATGTTGAAGTGATTTTTTTTTTAAATTCGGTCAATTTCGAGAAAACGTTGTCCCTTCTTCTAAAATGTCTCGTTTCAGAAACAGGAAAAAATTGGTAAGTAAACAGCAAATAATTTTGCAAAGCGTGACGTAATTAAATGTAATTTATTTTAAATTTTTAATTCTTGTTTCAATGTCGTTTTTTTGTGTATTTATTTTATTTTGAGATTAAATCGAATGCTTTGAGAATTCATAGCACTTAAGGAGATAAAAAAAGTCAACATTTTAACATTTTTGTTATAAAATGGCGGTTCCTTAAAGTTTTCTGAAGAGTTTATGCAGCTGGAAATCATCAACGATGTCATTTGGAATGGCACAATTGGTTTTACAACAGATTTTTTTAAATGATTTGAAAATTTCCGAAAATTAAAAATAATCTCTAAATAGTCCATTACACAGAATAAAAGCAGTAGTTCTGTCTATCTAAGGTAAGTAAATGTAGTGAGAATGGTATTGGGTAGTCAAAAGAAACTGAACCAACAGTGAAGTAGCAATAGCACCGCATCACATTGAAAAACTTTGTTTGCTGCTCGTTAAATTTCTAGATGTCGCTTTCTTATCTTACAAGTAACACTAGGGAAGTGATAATCACCAATTTTTTTTGAAACTGCGTATACAAGTACTTCTTTAAAAAATATTTAACACGTGTTTTTTTTGTTTTTCCCCAAAAACCATTTTTGTGGTAGAAATCACCCTGTGAGTAGAAATCACCATGTTTGTAGAAATGGCCCTTGACTGTCTTTAAGGTTGAATAATAGTATGTTAAAAATTATTTGTAGCATGTCTGTCAATATTGGGATATTGACGTTTTGAGGTCGCTGATGAAGAATTTAAAGTCAGATTTTGAAAATTCAAAATGGCGGAACCAATATGGCGGTCGTATTTTTATTAATTTTTATAAATGTAATAAAAATTGGGATCTTTATGTTTTTGCGGTCGCTGATGACGATTTTAAAGTCAGGTTTTGAAAATTCAAAATGGCGGATCCAATATGGCGGTCGAATTTTTATTAATTTTTATGAATATAATAAAAATTGGGATCTTTATGTTTTTGCGGTCGCTGATGACGATTCTAAAGTCAGGTTTTGAAAATTCAAAATGACGGAACCAATATGGCGGACGAATTTTTACTATTTTTCAGGAATTTTGTGACCGCGACCGCAAAAACATAAAGATCCCAATTTTCATTACATTCATAAAAATTAATAAAAATTCAACCGCCATATTGGTTCCGCCATTTTGAATTTTCAAAATCTGACTTTAAATTCTTCATCAGCGACCTCAAAACGTCAATATCCCAATATTGACAGACATGCTACAAATAATTTTTAACATACTATTATTCAACCTTAAAGACAGTCAAGGTCCATTTCTACAAACATTCAAGGGTGATTTCTACCCCAAAATTTTTTTTGGGGAAAAACAAAAAAACACGTGTTAAATACTTTTTAAAGTACTTGTATACGCAGTTTCAAAAAAATCGGTGATTATCACTTCCCTAGTGTTACTTGTTAGTACTTTTTTGATTAGTTGAAAAGTATATACTTTACTAATGGCAGCCATAACTATTTTTTTAGAAAAAGGGACCATTTTACTATATAACGATTATAAATTTAACTCGATTATTGTACTAACGTTTACGGGGTCCCTGTTTACAATTTTTCAGTCGTTTTTCAATAGGCGGCAATATTTTATTAAAATTCATCGAATTCGCTTAAAATTCCTTTTCTTTATTTAGGATCGCTCATTTTGAATTTGTCAAATGCAACTTCAAATTCATAATCAGCGGCCCCAGAATCTGCCGAGTACCAAATTTGGATCTAAATTCACCATAACCCATTAATGCCCACGGGGACAGTATTTTCACCATTTTTTCAGAGCTCTCCAGATGTTATAAATTTAGGACTCAACAATTTTTTAATACATGAAATTGATACACCGTCTTTCCAATGATAATCTATCAAATTATAAAAAAAAACAACAAATTATTACTAAAAAATGAGTTTAAGTGTAAAGAATATCGACATTTTTTGTTTTCAAATTGGATTTTGTTACCTGAATAATCCAAAATGGCATCCGAAACCTACTAGAATTTTCGGACTTTTTAATTTTTGTTTAGGACGTTTCAACTAAAAAACTATAAGCTTTTCAACGAAAATTAGAATTTAAAAAAGTGTTAAGAATGCAGCAAAGAATGCAATATAATTTTTGAAGAATTGTTTGGGGATATTTTAGAAATTTTAATTCTAGAAATCTTTCATGAAATTAAAATAATTTTTTTTAATTTTTGGATATCACCACTGCAAAGTTTATTAAAAAATCTATCAATTTCATATGTTCAAATACTTTTGAGGCCCCAATTTATTTCATATAGAGAGTTCTGAAAGTGGTTAAAAGTGGACGTTAATGGGTTAAACCTCGTTTAAAAATGATTTCCTAAAATTCAACGATTTCAACATTTATTTATTTATAATTGTTAATAATTTTGCAAAACTAAATTTGTTATCATTTTTTTTTTACGTAACAAGAAGCCTCATCTACCACCATAAAGCATATTTTTACTTCAAAAACATTAAAACTAGATGTTGATTACATGATTGTAAACAAATCATCCACTAAAATACGTGAAAACTATATTTCTATCAGGTTTTTTGTGCTCCTGATTCCATTTTCAAGGTCATTTTCTGTTTTGCAACATCCTACAGGGGTGACAAATAAGGGTTGAGGGTGGAATTTTCAATTTTTTTAAAAACTTAGATCTAGGGGTTTTTGATACAACTGATTCCATTTCCAAGTTCAGTTTCTATTTTATAACATTCTAAAGGGGTTAGAAATAAGGGTTGAAAAATAAGATTTGAAAACTAAGGGTTGAAAAATAAGGGTTGAAGTGGAGGAAAGAAGTGAAACATAAGGGTTGAGTGTCAAATTTTCATTTTTTTCCAGAAACTTAGATCTAGGGAATCTTGTACCTTGCGCCAATGAGTTGATGTTGTGTCGTCATTCTCGGTTTAGGTCTTTAAATCGAGGTTATAGTGTACTATATATGTTATTTTATGTCCGTTATCACAAATTACTGGAAACTGATAATAAATTCGCAATCAGCGACCTCGAAAATTTCAGTGTCGAAATTTATGCTATATGGAAGGTTGTCATTTTGAGGCTAGGATTGAGAATTTAAAAAAGAACAACCAATTATTCAGGTAGAGCATGTCGAAAAACGGTTGTATACCAATTTTGGTTCAAATCGATTGAAATCTTCAAAAATTCAAATATGTATGTAGATATATGATACAGTACCAGTTAACCTGTTAAAGGTAGTAACCAATGCTACCACTATGCCACTATGCCACTATTTGTCTAATATATTTAACTAAACGGTAGAAACCATTTTTGTGATTAATAGAACCATTTTCCTCGTAAATATGGAAAAGTAGTATTTTTTGTCCGATGTTGACCATCAACGGGATCAGTGTCAAACCTGTCAACAATTTTCCACCAGAGGGTAGACGTTTTCGAAAGCAAATGCTTTGAAGTAAGATCGAACCAGGAATGGTATACGAGACCTGCCTCTGACACTCGGCGGTGTGCCAGCCAGTGGAAAGTATATATACGGCGCTTGAAGCGTCCTTCCCTGAGTCAGGCAGGTTTAGACCAGGTTGCAATTTCCACCACAGACTCGGTTATCTGCCGTTGCTCGTTAGCGCCGATAATTGTCACTTGTTACGTGCCAACTCGTCGGCTTTTCGCTTTGGCATCGAGCTTTTCCACTCACGAGCCTTTTTCTCCTGCCGATACGTACACTAGGTTCCAATTCTTTATTAGGTGGAAAGCCACCGCTTGGCGCTTGAAAAAACCATCGAATTGCAAATGCAAGTTGCGATATGGATAGTAAAAACGGGCGATAAATGATATCGAAAAAAATTAATAGCGTGTTTTCGATACTATCCTATCCACAATCTTGAGAAAATAACAATAAAAGTGTTTTTTCTTTTTTGTTTATTTTAATAAATTAAGGACCCCCAGAAAAGAAAAATTTCGACAAAAACTAGCATACAAAGGACGAGTGTCAATAAGGCCGTGTTTTGGACCCTCCTTAAATCAGATGGGGTTCGAAAAACCGACAATCGAAAAGCCAACATTAAAAAAGCCGACACTTAAAAAAATGACAGTCCGTTTGTCGATGTATCTATTTTTTAAAGTGTCGACTTTTGGGATGTAGGTTTTTTTAAATTCAGCCTTTTACTTTGTCGATTTTTAGGACCGCACTCCTTAAATCTACCGAAATTATGAAAAATCTCCTTGTTATGCCTGATAATCCACCAAAGACGTTTTTCGATTTCTCAAATGGAAATGGAAATAAATTATCATGAAAAATTGCAAATACATTTTGAATTTTGTAAAATTGTTGCCTAATTCATTTTCAGTCAACCAAAATACTCCGGAATAACTATTTTTGTGAGGATTTGCTAACGTTGCTCCAATCTGGAACTCGCCATATAAAATCCGCCATTTTGAATTTTGAAAATCTTGAAGTCCAAGTGAGTTTTCACTCTTTAATTGTGGCATTGCATTCAAACAAATGTATGGAGTACATTTGTAGGTTCTTTCTCGTTTTAATTCATTTTTAATCAATTTTTCGTTTATTTTTGTGAAATTCAAAATGGCGGGTCATAACTTAATAATTACTTGATCAAGTTGACACTCTGATTCAAGGTAACGTGTCATTCTAAGAAATTGAGAATGACCATTTATATCTACTTTTTAATTCATTTATTCGTTCTTTTGCAAAATTCAAAATGGCGGATAAAAATCAGAATATTACGCAATTTACATGAAGTTGACACCGTGACTCCAAAGTTTTCAAAATCACGGATTACGAATTTAATCCACATTTTTAAAATTCAAAATGACGAATTCAAGATGGCGAATCAAATTGTATACTTACAAGTGTCAAAAACATTCCCATATTAATGACAATCTATTCTGTTACTTTTGGTAAACCTAGAAAACGACAAACATGTCTTCGAGGAGATTATCATCAATAAAAGTTTCAGAATATTTATGTTATCCCTTTTTCCTATGTTTCATATTAAATTTAAACAGAATCCACTTACAGATTTTCAAAATTCAAATTGTCGAAAATATTTTTCAAGAATAGATTTTGATTTAGAATATTAAAAATTTGAATTAAAATTTATTTACTTATGATCTATTGCGCCTTAGTTTTTAAGGTTTACTAAATTGAACAGAAGCAATTGTCATTTATATGGAAATGTTTTTTACACCTGTAAGTACAACTTGATTTGCCATCTTGAATTCGTCATTTTGAATTTTGAAAATGAGGATTGGATTTGTAATCCGTGAGTTCGAAAACCTCGAAGTCTCATCAAGTAATTTTGGATCCGACATTTTGAATTTCGCAAAGAGTACGAAAAATCTATTAAAAAGTAGATTAAAACGAGAAAAAACATACAAATGTACTGTATACATTTGTTTGAATACAATGTCACTATTCCAACACTAAATGTCACAACTTAATTGGAGTTCAAGATTGTCAAAATTAAAAATGGCGGATTTTATATGGCGGGTCCTAGATTGGAAACGATAGCAAATCCTCAAAAAATTAGCTATCCCGGACTATTTTGGACGACTGAAAACAAATAAGGTATAAAATTCATAAAATTTAAAATGGCCGATCAAAATTGAAAAGTTGTCGTAGTTGCTAATTATGTTGCATTCAATATTGTACCACAAATGTATAAATAGAAAACAATGCAAAGCAGTCGACCTCGAAATTAGAAAACACCGGATGGTTTTCTGAGGATTAATGATCCAAGCATATTAGCAACCTGCCATTTTGATTTTTGAGAAGCTTACAGCAGACTTTATTTATATTAAGTGTTTATATTAAATATTTATTTGAATTTGAATAATTTATGTTTAGATATACATTTTTTCCACGCGATAGTCAAAACAGGGAGGTTTTTGGGCGAATCTGCGAAAATAAACTTGGAGCATTCGTCGGGGACTTTGACGCGTGAACGTTGATGATGACAATTTAATATGCCTCCCATTGTGCCTGGAGACAACGACTCTCTGGCACGTTTATATACGCAAATGTGTCGAGCACATTAAACCCCCTTGAGCGACGTTGACGGTGCTGGACCCTCGTTTCCTTGTGTCCCAAGAGGAACACAACCCACGCAATTCTACGTCACATGCGTTCTTTCCTCCTACCTTGTTGAAACGAGAATTTAAAGAGATTATTTTTTTAATAAAAACCCATTTTTTTACGCATTTCATTTCCCTCTGCGCAGCAATCATCAGGGGGGTAAACGTCTGCTGTGGAAGCTCGAGGGTAAGTAGATGAATCCCTCCTGATCCTTTTCGTGCCAGTGCAAAATCCTCGTGCATGCGGGAGGCGAACAAATCACCTGAAAATTCCCGCACGTCGACAACGACATGGCGTGATGATCGACCTGGCAATTTTGATCGTTTATCCGTTCTCATTATTTGAACGCCCCTCTTTAATTATCTATTCATTGTCGTATTGAAATTCCAAAATGTTGTCATCTTGGCGGCTTTGATTGTCGCCAGGTTCCGGGCAAGATGGCGCCAGGCACGCTCACTCTATTTATGTCGCATGCCTGTTATTCCCCTTTCATCGTGCGGGGCTGTCTTTTGTTACTTATTACAGTCCTCATTATTTTCGGCCTGTAGCAAATGGGGTCTCAGAACCGAGACGACGAATTACTTACGGAATTGAGCGTTTTACAAGAATTCAGGAAACTATTAATTATGTGCCAAATTTTTTGCAAAAATAGTTTTAATGTTGTTCGAAAGGTCAGAATTCAATAATAATTCTATAAAACTGTTATCCTATCTATACATTTATTAACCCATTCACTGGTAGGCGTTTTCAAATAAAAAGTGCCAAAATTGGTACGAGCCACTTTTCGTCCACTTTCGATGACAAGCTTAATTAGAGGTTTTTGAGGGTCGCTGATTACGAATCTGATGTCAGAATTTCAAAATTCAAAAAGGCCGCTCCAAGATGGGGGTCCAAAATGCAAAAAGTTACTCTCTGTCCTCTTCTTTTCGTTAAGCAGAAGAAACAGAGAATGGCATAGTTGCGCAAAAATATGCGCATTTGCCCGCTCCTTTCGTAAAAACAACCACTAGTGTGCACAAGTTATCAGCACTGGTAGTGTTCCCTAATAGTAATTTCGTGCACTATTAGACCACTAGTGCAATTCTGCAGTCTCGCAAAACTATCGCAAAAGTATTTTATGAAATACATGAAATTGAGGTCGCTAACACAAGGTCAAAATTCATTTTCCACATTCGGTCTGCCATCTTGAATCAACCTTATTGAATTTAGCAAATTTGACGTCGGATTGGGCAATATACAGTACTTTAAATTATTTACATTTTTTCACACTATATTAGGTCAGCCATTTTGAATTTTGAGCAACCGATGACAGATTTGTAATCAGCGACCCCAAAAACCTATTAGTAGTAAACATTGCGGAAAATGAAAAACTTTTATGCTTTTTCGATGGCCATATTGGATCGACCATTTTGAATTTTGAAGTTTTTACTTCAAATTTGAATTCAGCGACCCCAAAAACCCTTTAGTTACAAATTTCAAGACGATTGGTTGAGTCGTTTCAAAGGTATTGATATGACGTCTATAAACGTCATCACTAGTTATATCACGATTTATTTTGACGTCTATAGACGTCATCACCAGTTAAGAGGTTAATAATACTTTATTTAGAAAAATTAGAGATGCCGATTTCTTGCCCTTTCGAAAAACGCGACATCTGTTGAAGGTGCAAAGTATTAACGGGCAGGATTATTCTAATAAGAAATCAATGATATGGAAAATTGACAGTTATACTGGTTTAATGTATAAAAATCCCATTTTTTTTTTCATCAATATTCAACTGAAGAAATCTTCTAAATAAACATTTATTTTCGCACGTGTAATTTATGTACATTTCGGTTTTTATAACATTATACTATGTTTACATTATTTTCTAGGAACCATTGGTTATTTTTGTTTTTTCTCTCTCTTCTGCATGTAAATTTACATCGTAAAGTAGTAGTGGTTATGGCCGAGTTCGATTCCGCGTCGTTACGAGTTTTTTTCCTTTATTTGGTTACTTGGGTTATTTGTTTATATTCGAAAATTTAAAATTATGTAAAAATACCATACGATATTCTCATGTAAACTTATAATACATATACAGTGGAGTCCCGGTATATTTACCCTCTCGGTTCCTCGCCTTCCCCTACCGTCTAGTTATATTTAATCGAAGAAGAGAAGCGTTGTTTCTCCCACTCCTCTCAGTCTAGTAATGTTTGTGGCTTCACAACAGGCCCTTCCTGAGGCCCCGGCCCTCAAGGGGGGGGGGGGCAATAGAACGGCGACACGTAAACATAACGAGAATTAACTGGCAAAATATGCTGGACGTAAACAAAACGAGACCCAATTATACCGGGACTCTACTAGCAATAAAAAAATAATTTATTGATTTAAGGGTGTACTTCCGAAAGCGTCGTTCTTCTAATTTTTAGCACGCCTATTTTTTTTACGTATTTTAGTGTTTATTTAGAGTTTAGTATATCATAGTGAAAATTGGCGCAAATGCGGTTTTCATGGTGAAAATCGTGAAATATCCATAAAAAAGATGATTTTGTATGGTTTTTATGGTTTATTTTCGAAAATACTGAAAATTCCAAAAAAATGTTTCAAATAAAAGCTGTAGATCTCGTAAAAATGGACATTTATAGATGATACACTTTTTCTGTAGAAGTGACGGAAACGAAGAAAAATGACGATGTGTAGTTACGGTTTCTAGAATTCGTATTTATCCTGATTTAATTGATTTAAAAATAAATAGAGCTGCAGTAATCAGCCAAATTTGTTTACGTTTTTTAATTTTTGTAAGACATCTAAAAGATACGTTTTAAAGATCTTTTCGACATTTTCAATATATCTTTGACGGATTGAGGAATGGTTTTTATAAATCTTTAAAGCGTCTTTTTGCTTATTAACGAAAATTCGAAAATTCAAATTTGTGTTTTTTTTTATGCTTATTATTCATAAAAGCAATGAATACTTGCGCTAAAAACACGAATGACGCAGTCGGAAACCAATAAGTCTAATAAAAATATTCTTTCCAAAATTTCGAAAAACAAAAGTATAAAATATTTTTATATTCTAATTGAAAAAATAGCGAATTGTAAAAGTAGTTATTTAGAAAAGCAAAAGAACGATTTACTGCTGTGAAGTAGACTATTTTACAGATATTTATAAGTGACGTTTGCTTGAGTGAAACCCAAACTGCATTGCGACCGTACGCTGTTTTCAAAGTAGTACAATAATTTACGACCGTCATGCATAAATCAACCCACCATAAATCAGAATATAAAAATACATAGTATTAATTTTAGTTGAGTATGACTGACGGTGACGGGTTCATGTTGTCAGAATTCGTAGAGTCGCCACTTCCATCATAAAACGCTTACTATTTTTAAACGAGAATTTAAAAAAAAAAATTAAATTAAATATTGTTCCGAAAATTGTTTTCACGTGTACAATAGTGTCAACTTTCTTTCGCTGGTTCAAATACGGGAAATAATCTGAGATGCGAAATCCGACATCCGTAGGTGCGAATCATGAATAGGTAATTTTGGCTGAATTCCAATTTCGTGTATCGTAGTACAAAATAATCAGAGCTTGATGACAATGTTCTCAGAATTAAATTATTTTCATTCAGATCAGATTTCTGTTTGGCAGTTTCATTCACGTATTTGAAAAACAATTCGGTGACTGATGGTATTATAATTGGTTTTTTTTACTCCTTTAATTATTGAAATACGAGGATATTTACTTAAAATATTTAATAAATGACGTGCAGAATTAAGAAAACAAAGTGTAAGAAATATAATTTTAAAAATTGATATTCGTAGTTATGCCTGTGTTTTTCAATTTATTACATATGGTAATAATGTACTTCTCGTAAAACGTGATTAATTCGTTCAGATATTTTAAAAATATGATGAAATAATTCCATACTTTATCACATTTCACTTTTCTGTTCACCGCATCGTGCAGGTAATAGCAGTAGTCCGACGCATTATTTGAATTATATGGCAATAAATTTAAACCGAATTATAATCATTAATACTTCAAAATTATTTTATGAAAATAAGCTGTTTTATGCCAGTAAGCAAATTGTTAATTCTGTACTCGTCATTTTAATAAATCAGTATTTCAACTTCATTATTTGATGTAATTGTAGAGATACTTGACATGTCATTTATGCAAAATCAATTATTTGCATAAATAGAAATGATACACTCATCTTATTTCATGAATTAAAGCTGCGATTTCAAAACAGAGTTTCAAATACGTCGACACTTTAAATTGGTCTCGTTGTGAAAAATGACAGTGATGAATAATATACGAAGATCGTAATGATGTTTGCATGAATACAAATCTATCATTGCAAATTTAGTGCCGCTTTAAACAAAAATTATACGATAAATTAATTTGATAATCAATTCTGTATTTGAAATATTTTGAAGGAGTTTTGCTCTTCAATCATCACGATTATAAACGGATGTGTAACAAAAAATTATTAAATATTAAAACGATAAACTCGAAATTGTATTTTTTATAGATTTTTTAATTTCCTACATCTGTTGTTTGATATTGTTTGCGATTTAATACATTATTGAAAAGTTACATCCATATATTTAAAAAATTAAGCCTATTTTGTAATAATAAACAACTTTTCCCGCACTCCAATTTTCGGCAATTTTTAATACATTTTTTTATTAATTATCCTGTAAAAATTGGTCCTAATGCAATTTATTCGTTCGTTGTCTGTATTAAGCCTTAGATGGCATATCGGGGTCAATTGGCCCAATGTAAGTATTTTTTCCAGAAGAAATGTGAACTTGTGGCGCCATCTATCGTTAGTTACAGGGTGCAAAAGCATAATGTTAAAAGCATAATTGTAACTTTGGCGGTCGTGTTAAGTTGGGTGGTGCCATCAGAGACCCCAATGCGGCCCTTACGGCTGATTTTTTCGAAAAGTTTTGTTGTGCTTGTATTATTGAATGATTGCAATCCATTTTGAAATGAAAATCAAGTTGGAGGAAACAAGTTTAGACACCAGTGTCTTGTTTTTTTAATATCAGACAATTTTTAAAATATCTTCTTTTAATTATGTTCAATATCTCGAGAAGTTTTTTCACATTTAATGGAATAGCAGAATAGGTTTTTTAAATTCTTACATTGTACAATTAGCGATGCATCATTATAAGCCGCAATTTAGCTACAGCAACCGTTAAAAATGTTCTTTATGAAGTCATATTGAATTCAAAATTTTGTATTCTAAACAAATGTTTCGAGATTCAGAATGAAAGCTTTAAAACGTATCTTTATAACTTCTCGAAACATCTTGTTATTATGATATATTTTGTGAAAGATATAGGAAATTGTCAGACTAATTTTTTAGTCAAAATTTAATGAAAATCATAAAATTTCCCATTTTTATAAGAATAATCAAAACAATATTCAAAAGATCTTATCAGTCTTTTTCCTTGATCCATTTTTTTTTTGTAAAAGTATTTCACGGTTGAGTTTAATTAAAGCTTTAGCGAAAAAAAAAACAAAGTTTTATTTTGCCTACAATAAGTAAAATGGCTATTATACGACTATCTTCAATCCACCATTTTTAATTTTGCAAATCCAAGTTACAATTCATGATGTGCTATAAAAAAATGGCCTGGTATCAGTTTTGATGTTTATAAATAAGTTTTTACATTCGAGCCAGCCATTTTGGATCCTTCATTTTTGATGTTGAAAATATAACGTGTGAATTCATTCTAGCGACAGAACAAAAGGACACAGCGACAAAAAAAGACGTGATTAAACTACAAAAAAAAATTAATCACACGACAAGAAGATACATGTACAAAAAACAAAACATAACGACAAAAAAATTAGGCTATGGCGACTTTTCTACTTCATGCACGACTTTTTGAAAAATTCATAAAAATGTTTACAGAAGACTTTTTAATGTAAGTGTAAGAAAAACTCAAATTTAAGTAAATTCAATTGTTCGCCATAAAATTGGAGGAAAAGTGACTAAAAAATGCCTACGATTGAAACGCATGACAAACACGAGGTGCCTAAAATTACACATCGGAGCGATCGTTAATTGTCAATTCGTTAAATACGTATTCGTTGTTTTCGGGGTTCGCATTTAATTGCTAACCCGTTGAAATACGAAGAGATAAATGACCGAAAAATGCGGCTTCGGACAGGAGCAGTGTGTATGTTTTTTTTTTTGACAAAAGCGGATGCAAGTATCGCAGGCCTTTGAAGGATTTTAATGCACACGCGATCTCGTTCAATTGGCTGATTTTCCTCGTCGTCGATGGTTTGGGGAAAATGTTTGACGCATTCAATGATTGATGAAATATATCGGAATTCATGGTGATGTATTTCCTATACCTTTTGCGGGATTAATATAAAACTCGTGGAGTTTTATTTCAAAAATTACGAGTGGAAAGTACACGTTTAAAAAAAATGTGTATGAGACTTATGGCCGTTATAACGACTAGTAGTTTCAATATTGACCGATTCATGAGCATACGTTTATTCCTACATTTAATTATCTCCTGCTGGTTATTTTTACGCAAATATTCTAAATAACTCCGGGAGTAGAACTCGATTTTGCGCCCTACAGTGAAATATTTGGGTGACAATTATCCAGTCCCATGCCCGTCGTATTAAAAAATATCTAATGGAACGCGGGCGAAATATCGGTAATTGCGCCCTTGTTACATAATATACTATTTTTGTTTCCATAAAAAATGTCGATTTTTCTGTTATTTTTTGCCAGAATCGTTTATTGTTAACGCTTTAATCAGCCATTCTGCCATCAGATTCAAAAAAACAGAATGGGGAGTCGATGATGGCACCTACAAGTAGTAATATTTAATTTTGCTGCATAAAAATCGGTTATAACGAACGAAGAAATGAAAAATTGTGAATACTTAACCTCAAATTAGTTATATCTCCATATTTTTACAAAATGTTTCATTTTCTGCAAAACCATACCTACCGAACCTCAAAATTTGCCAGTATTTTAACTCTTCGACGACTTAAGACATGGCTTCCGACTCGCCTTAAAACGTAATACAGTATTTGGACGTTCATTTGAAATAACGGGTAATTAATTAAACGTTCGGGACCAGAAGCGCCAGCGGCGTATATACAAAAACCCCATCGAAAATTAGCCACGCGTCGCGCGTCCGCGTCAACCCGCTTCAATTTCACCGCTTCCTTTATGTTATATATCTGTATATAAGGGTCGGAATTTCTCCACCTTTGTACGCGCAAATTGTACAAAACTCGACGTACGTATAACCGCACTGGCCATTTTCCGTGTGTGTGCGCGCGCGCACGCCCCCACGAGATCAAAAGGTCGCGTTCCTCAAACGGGTTCCTTTCATTTGTGCAAACCCTCGAAAATAATTAATTACGGCTTGGCCTTTCTTGCGGGCGGAAAGAAAAGCGTCTTTTTAACGTTTTTCTCCCCCGGGAAAATGCGGCTACCAAAGAAACGAAATCAGACCTTTTTCGAATCCCACGTGCGATTCTGGAGTACATTGTTTGGCGAGCAGGTCTGCCGGAAGTCGATACTGTTGAAAAATTGCAAAATGTCAATTTTTTATGTAAACATGAATAATGTACGGTAAATTTTATAATAGTGGCAATCCAGGTCAAACATGACCGAATATTTTCTTTGATTTATGAAAAATTAAAAAATAAACATGAAAATCTGTAGTTGACAAGACCAAAAAAGAGTTTGAAGCGTTTTTTTATAAATTGAAGTAAGCTAAGTAAGTTCGATAATTTTGGTCTTACAATGCAATGTTTCGAATTAGCAAACAATGTCGATAAAGTGGTAATTTACAGCAGTTCCCCCAATATTTGCCTCATCCGTCTTGTCTATCCTTTTCTAACCCTCCCAATATTTGCCTAGTAAGGGGAAGAAGTGTTTCCCCCCACACTGCTGACATACAGTTATAGAACGCGCATGCATCGACCAGTGGAAACAGTTTAACCTTCCATACATGGCCCATGCGTTATGTCGCCACAGAATTACCTCTTCGTAAGAAGTGGTGGGGAACAGCAATCGAGGGGTAAGGCAAATATTGGGACGGACCTAGTGGCAAATATTGGGGGGACTACTTATATGGTTTTTTTAGACATAACAGATTCTACAACACACTAAAAAAATTGTTCGCATCTTTACAGAGTGCCAGCTCCTGTAAAATAACCGTGGCAACACTGTTAATACTTGTGCCGTAACTAGAATTTAACATGACAGTCACGTGACGGTCACCGGAAAATCTTGTTACTGCCGATCTTTTTCGCTGTACGGCACCACAGATTATAATGACGTTTCAGTCCGTAAAAGAGCTTGTCGGTAACATGGAGCTGTTTCCGAATTCTACGTATGTTTTGCCAAATTCAAAATGGTAGATTCAATATGGCGGAAGAAAATTTAATCGAATTCATAAAATCCGACGCTGATAAAGTAGATACGTTTCATATGTTGATGCTGCCTATCATTTTGAATTTCGGAAATCTAGTTTCGGATTCCTAATCAGCGGTCTTAAAAACTGTTGTGTCCGAAAAAAAATATTCAAATTATGTATTTTTTATTGAAAAAATTGTATCGTAATTTATTGAAAAATGTATTTATGTACACCACATAAAAAAATCTAAAAAATAAACAACCATGTCGTAATAGACATTTTTGTATTTTATTTCATTAATAAATTAATTAAAGTTTGAAAAAATCAAAATGGTACTTTTGGTTACACTATTAGACAAAGGGTTAAATACATTTAATTCTAGATAAATATTTACAATAATATTAGTAACAGTCTTCGGAAATAAAAAATGGTTCCAAAACATTGAAATTTACTGCACGTTAGTGTGTTTATTGGAAGGAATATTAGCTGTGGTTTTTTTTTTTAGAATCTATCAACCTTTAGGTCGAAAAGTTCCAGGCGTAGAGAAAGTTTCATTCATGTCGATGCGCTTAGGTTTGGGCTTTATGTTCAAAAAATAAAAAATGATTCCTAAAAAACGCGTTTTAATAAATAATATCTATTATAAATTAATGCTATAAGAGTTTTAGTGTAAGTTATTACTCATTAAGTTACTTCTATTTGAAAGTTATTTAATTAATCATGATGTATTAAAATATGTATTATGTTTGTTTGTTTTAGGTAAGTAAATCAATCGTGGCATTCGAGGTGGTTCTCAATATGACATCCGTAAGTTAGAATTCAAATATTTCATATAAGAATGCACCGTACAGATATGTTCTGTCTCAATGTAATAAAGTAAAAATAACTGGAATTCTGTGGATATTTCTTGATTTCAGTTAGAAATGCGACGTTTTAATCAGTGGCTATAGTTATTGAATTCCCCTTTTTCTGTAGAGAAATTTTGTTTCTGCCCATTTTCAATAATTTTACGTATTACTTTCAAAATGGATACTACAACCCAGTAAATTTTTAAATTTTTAAAGAAAGACTTCGGAAAATACATTTTGAGTTTGGATATTCCTTTAAAAATAAAATTATGTTTATTTATATAAGGAAAGAGTAATAACTTATATATGGATAGGTTGTGAGTGAAACAATTCTATTATTGCATAGCTGAGATTAATCATTAACAATCATCATCATTTTGAATATATGAAGTGATATGTGAACTACAAATTATGGACTAAAATTTAAGGTTATGCGATAAAATGAAATCAATTTTCTTAAATTAAGTCAATATTTGCGCTTAAAGTCTTACTTTCCGACAGCAAAGTTTAATTTTAGTCGAGATTATGCTTAAAAAAAATTGTTCGAGCTTGTGCCACCTAAGTTAACAAGAGAATTCTTATTTCGAACCTCAATGTTGACTAAAAGTAAGTTCCCAAAACTAAAAACAGGGTTTTGAACGCAACTATTGACTTAATTTAAGAAAATTAGCCCAATTTTAGGTTGAACTTGAGCCTTTTACGGTGCTGAATTGAATATGTAACAATTTTAAGACTTTTTTTTACTGTGTACACTGTTATAAACACCTGTACCTTTTTTCATCTATATAGATGATTATATTTACATAATTGTACACCATTATTCTAAAATGACCACACAGAATCCTGATCATTATGGACTACAATTTGGATATATTCGTTCAAAATGATAGATTATAATGTATATATACAAGATAGGCATTTTTTGCATACTTATTAATGGATTTTGTCAAAAAGCCTATAAATTAATCATAATGTTGAATCATGCATATCAATGTCCAAAACTTTTTTCCCCGAGAGTACTTTTTAACTAAATGCAATGCAGATAAGCAAAAAATAACGATTCTAATGATGCAGAAGTTCTCTCATCTGGAAAAAGCACCGAAGAATTCAAAAAAAGCATTGGATAATTTGAAAGTCAACCAGTCAGGGTTCATTTTCATAAATAATACGCCTCATTTCTCCGAGATGGCAGTCTTTTTCAAAGTACTCCTTGATACATATTTAATTCGAATATTACCATTTTTCAATATTTGAAATTTCCATCCAGAAACGCGAACATCAGTCTTCAGAGTTGGAACTCACGATACCTAATTTCTTCTCCGCACTAAACGCTTCGTTTTGTAGAAATGCAGCAGGGAGGAGGGGGTGGGGGTGTCACAGACAAAAAGTTTGGCAACAATTTCGGCCCGGACGACGAACCGCGACGTAACACAACGGCGACGTTGGCGCCGCGACGGCTGCCGTCGAATTTTCGTCTTTACGGCGCCAATTGGTCGCCAGACGGATTTTCGGTTGCAATGAGAAACTTTTCCTATATCGCACAAAAGCTTCTTACAGATTCGTAAATTTGAAAGACACTACAATTAATTTACCTAATTTGTTTCGAGAGTCGAAACGGTTAGGGAAATGCGATTTTTTTCTGCAATTTTTGAGGTTATGGACATCATTGTTACATAATTATGTTCATCATTACATGTTACTCTCACCCTTAAAATTGTCACCTATTAATCGATCATCTACAATGTCATCTTATAAAGTTATGGTCCTTTTAAATTATGTCGTGTAGCCATTTTGAGTCCGCCATCTTGGTAATGACGATACCGATTTTTTTACTGTTTTAATTCGTAGCGGACCCAGTTGGTAGTAAAGTTCGTTATCAGAAACCTCAAAAACGATTTAATTTTTAGAGAAATTTTAATTTGAGGTAACCATATTGGATCCGACATTTTGAATTTTCAAAAACCTACTCCGCGTTCATGACGCTGAAGCTAGCAACAGATTCCCAGCAGCGGATTCAAGAAAACTGTGGAAATGGATAATTTCTTATGAAAAATTACTTACATTTAAACATTTTTAGATAAATTTTATACAAATAATGTGTTTTTGGTAATTTTAATGGCTGAAAACCATAGTTTTTTCGAATCCGCTGCTGCGAATCTGTTGCTAGATTCAGCGTCATTCCGCGTTCGTAATTAGAGACTGAAATTTATGATATAAAGGATTTTCTTATAGTTGCGAATAGTTTCTCCTATTTTCGAAATTCAAAATGGCCGAATTAAAGTGTACTTACAGTTCATTTGTCAACCTTCGCTTATAAAGTGCAACAGTAGTGAATAACAAGTATAATCAAAATTGTTCGCATATCATTTTTGCAAATAATCATTTCGGCGCCATTCCCATAGAATTTAATTGTCACCGAGCCATATTCGTATGGGGAAATTAAATATTGGTAAAATTCATCGACCGGTATCAATTAAATATATTACCCTAGGATACACTTGGGATAAGTTAGAATTTAGGCGGCGATAATTTTTGCTGTTAATTTTGCCCCCGGTGTGCGCTCGGGGTGCAGCTCGTCTCTGCACTTACGGAGCAAAGCACTGGTACAAGGGACTCGGAAAATATGTACCTTGTGGGTCAGAGAAATTCTTGGATCGATTAAGGGAAGGAGGTGCGAGGGGGCCACAAGAGGGAGCGAGAGAGGGAATTCGAGTTGCAAGTAATCCCACTGGCTTTCCACCGGATCGAAACGCAGCTTAGTGAACCGGTAGAAACGGTGTTAAACAACGCGGTTGAAATCCTCTTTGAGAATTATCCTTGGCGAGCACCTCATAGCACACAGACATTCCCTTGTACCCGAACACACGATACACGCGCCCCGGATATTGCTCCAGACAACGGCTGAATAATTTCCGAAGAATGTTAAATATAAGATAATTTACCGAGGCTCTGCGTTATTAATATACCGTTTTAAACACCTTCGGCGTGCGCTGTTGTCGCCATGTAGTTTACGGGTTAATCATCGCAAATGCTAGAACGTCGCGCAAAAAAATGTATTTCAGGCTGTCGTATACGAATATGACAATAAAAATGAAAAAAAAACTCAAAAAACGCGATTTTTTATAGTATTTTGAATGTATCTTAAAATTTACGAGTCAAGTAGAAAAATCTTTGAAACAAAAAAGATGGAGCATTAAATTCTTTACAAAAAAGGTTTTATAGATATTTTTCGTATTTTCAATATTAAACCCGTAAATTGCAACTAAAGTCGGCGACGTTATCTGTGAGGCCTTTCTCACAAACGAAATGACCCGAAAATTCGTAAATAAGATTATGTACATATCTAAGTACAGATGTCTTCATCCCAAGTTTGTTGCCTCATCCTCTTCTCCGCCTCCACATCGTCTCCCCACCAGTAATATTCGGCAAGGATCGGCATCCCTCGAAACGCTTCGGTTAAACATTCATTCGCGACGGACGTAAACAGTGCAGAGGTGGGGATAGTGAAGTGATGTAACTGCGGTTTTAAATGTCGTTCAAAGTATCACAACTTTGCTGTTTCTCGTAAATAGTTTTGATATTCGAAGAAATGTTTTTTGAGTCTCATAAAATTAGTATTTTTTTGTACATTTTTTTCAGAATACAAATGAATAATAAATCATATTTTGTTCTCATTGTTCTAAATATCAAAACATAGTGCACTTAGGCGTAAATATCAAATTAGAAATCATTTCAACCCGACAATAGCTCAGAGTTTAATTAAATTGTTTCCCTTTACACAAAGGTGGTCTACCAAGAGATTATCCATGAAATGCCCTTAAACCAATCTAAGTCTGATCTTAAGGTCGGTTTAATCTCGAAAATTTACCCATATCACGATCGACGATTTCTATGCGAACTAAAAAATTCCAATTTTGGATGCAAAGTGCTTATAAAAAAGCAAGGGTAATAATTTGACATAAAGTGTAATTCAAGTGTACGGGGGGTGTGCACGTTGATAATAATTGTTTTAGACAATGTGCAAAGTGGATTTTAGTGAAATTTCACGTCTTTGATTAATTTTCAACGCTCGTCGAGGTCAAGTTACGATATTCATAAGAGACTGGTGGTAATGCTACATTTACAGTAGTATTACGTACACATCGAGTTATATTACAATGTACATTCGTCGATTAATGAAGGAAATTAATTATTGTGTAAGTAACAATATCATGCACTAAGAAAAGTGGTAACTTTAATTAAGTTTTGGTTATGTCAACAAAATATGAAGGTTACAAAATGATAAAGGTTTAAATAAAAATATCATTTTATGAAAACTATTTTCCATTCAAGTGAAGAAATATTTGTTTATTACAAACCAAATATAAATACAAATGCTAGTTTTTTCATTGTTGTGCTTCACTGTAACCCTTTAACACTTTATCGACCAAATGTACATAAATTTAACGTGAAGTTTGACAGTACTTTTTAATAGTAAAACGCCGTGAAAAAAAAAATTTGGAATTGACGTTTTTTATCGCCCAAACCCTACTCTTTCGAACGGTGTATGACGCAAATTAAAAATTAAAAAAATTACGGGTTTTTAGGTTTTTTTTCACTTATCGTATTTTTTTATCATTTCCCACCTTAGAATATCTCAGATATTGATAAATATCGCGTTAAAAATTTTGGGAGTAGAATACAGAACTATTGTAAAAAATTAAATTTCAAAATGGCGGCTGAAAATGCTTATTACAGTCGATTTTTTTTTAAATCGACAACGAATTTGTGATCAGGTACCTCGAAAACCAATAAGTAGAGGGTTTTGTATATTTGGATTGAGATATTATTAAATATAATATAAAATGTAGGAACATAGTGCACTTATTTTGTTCGCCATATTGAATCCACCATTATGCGTTTTCAAAATCGATATCGGATTATCAATTAGCGACTTCAAAAACCCCTGCATACTGAGTTTTATAAATGTTTATAAAAATGTCTATATTTTGTCCGACATATTCAATCCACCATTTTGAATTTTTCAAAATCGGCAACGGATTTATGATCACCGATCTCGAAACCCTCAAACTAGTGTGTTTTTTACGTTGTAATTGCGAGATATTATTAAATATAATATCAAATTTGTTTATTTTGTCCGCCATGTTGCATTCGCCATTTTGAATTTTTCAAAATCGACAACAGATTTGTGATCAACGACCTCGTAAACTCCCTAAGTAGCGAATTTTGTAAATTATGAATGAAATGTTATTAGTTTGTCCATCATTGTGGATCTTCCATTTTAAATTTTCCTAAACCAAGAACAAAGAAAAATTCGTTGGGTTTATTGTATGTATAATTTTATTTATGTATTTATGTATAAAATGTAAATAACATTTCCAGTAGGTAATCTAATTTTCATCATTACTTATTATTACCATCGTGTATTTACACATTCAACCACTTGTCAATAAATTTCCATAAATCACTGACTATCGAGATCATTTCTTTCGGATATCGTAAGGAACGGACGGTACGAACGATTCAGAACAAACATTTCTTATATACGGAACTAATCTTTACCACTTGGGAGAATGACATAATGCATATGCGCCACCAAGCGGTGAGCATTCGAAACATCAGCTTTTCACGTCTCTCCGCCGCATCGTAACTACGACGATGTCATTCTACACAAACCACACCTTTTTTATGATGTTTATCCTACAATTATTAAATGCTGCTATAATTTCTGTAATTTTTCCTTCAGCTTTTCTGTGCACAGGACAATATCCAACTATCCCAAAATAGATATTGTACAATTTTGTTCACCGGCAGGTCGGAGCAGGCAATTTTTGTCCACAATTTGCAAATTACTGAAAGACTTCAATGAAAATTCCGTAGGTCAGTGTGATTTCGATTCCGAACGGGGACAATCGGCCAATCCCGCAGGTCCTCAGAGTAGGAAGATTCGGGGCGCTCGTTAGTCAACACAGTGCCGACATACCAATGACGTATAATCCAATATCCTCCCGTACACGGGTTTGCCATATGGCGCCAGCCAGCTCCTAATCCTGGTAAGCGGAAGTTCCCTGTACGAAATTACGTCGGCCTGGCTAATTAATCCCGGCGAATCTCGGCTGCGTCGGTAGTGAACGCTAGTATGCTCTGCTACCATATAGAATTGGTACCCTACAATTTGAGAATCGTCCCGCGGAATCCTATCGTGGCTACCGACGATCGTCGTTTCGAAATTCCTGCGGAATGGCGCGAAAATCCTCCGTCGAATCGCCACGGATTTGCGGCTCGGGTGGCAATGTCTGGTGAAAAATGCAGTTTGTCGATTATCGAGTTCTTTGGTAACTTTTTTTTTGAAAATAGGATTCGGATCGAGGAAATTTTTCAAAGTATTTTATTGAAACGAATTTTGCAAATTGAATGTACTAAATACAGTAGAGTCCCGGTATATTTACGTCCCAGCATATTTTCCAGGTTCGTCTCGTTATATTTACCTGTCACCACCCTCTTTTTCCCCACCTTGGGGGCTTGGGCCTCAAGAAGGGCTGTGACGTCACGAACGTAATGCGGTTGAGGAGAGTGGGAGAAGCGACGCTCCCATTCTTTTTGTAAATATACCGAGACAGGAGTGGAAAACGAGGAACCGAGTGGGTAAATATACCGAGCCTCTTCTTTATTCCGGTTGGTTGACTAAAAAACTAAATTCTTGAAGCTGCTGCGACTTTGATTATTTTTAACCTAAAATATGACACGAAAACGACAATCAACAAATCAATGGCAATTACCTCGTAAAGGACTTTGAATCACTTAAGGCGATTTCAGGAACAATATTAAAAACACTCTTGATACCATTGCACATAAATTTTCTTTAGTATCGTCAAATATTTGACCAAAGCAAACCGGAAGACCGATGGTTTAGTAATTACAGTACCCTCGAAATCATTTGGACGCTAGTTAAATCGCTCTTCCGCCATGTACTCTTCATATTTATCGATCCAACGGGTTAAACTACCTTAAGCACCCAGCATACAGTTGCTCGGATTCGGAGAAACGTTTTACTAATGGAGTGGAAACTTTGGAAGAGATTCGGTTGGTCCGTACGTACTTCGTTAATTACGCGGGAACTACGTCAAAGCAAACTCGAAAACCGCTTCAAAATGTCTGATCCGCCAGTGAGGCATTCGAAACGATCTGCTTTCAAAAAGTATCACTTTAAATCATTTCGTTTTACAATGCAATATTTAATCCAGCTTCATTTTGGGCAACATGAATTGTTAAAGATACTTTTTTTGGAGAATTGGAAGTTCTTCCATGATGTAAAGAACTAAAAATATGAAAAAGGTGTAATTCTTTTAAAGTGAGGTTAGAAATCGTTCGGAATGCATGACGCAGTATATGCGACGATTTTGAACTGAGTTTTTGGTAGGTAGACAAAGTCAGGATGTGACGAACAGTCTTGAAAAGCTGACGTGTCGAACACTCACCGCTTGGTGGCGCATATATATCATATTGAACACACGCTTCGTGCGATTCTCGCAAGCGGTGAAGATTTCGTATATAAGAAACGCTTATCCCATTAACGTCCAAACGTCCGCATTTTCTGAATGATTTTCATCGGGTGTTATTTTTATCAAATTGGTCCTAAACAAAATTTTGGAATAATCATTTCTGACGTGAAATTTTGTGATCTTTCAGAATTTTTGAAAAATAGAAACAAAAGAAGTTATATTTGTTTATTTAATAAAATTAACGATTTTCTCACGAAAAAATCTTCCTCAATTGATATTTTCGCACCGAAATCGAATCGGAAATTATCTAGGTAGTACAAATCTTGCGTCCATGAACCCTTATGTTCAAATGGAAGGATGACAACTTTGAAATTCAAGATGGCGGTTCAAAGCCGAATAAATCTGACGAAATATGATCAGCGACCCAAAAAAAAAACCCTATATTCAAATTTTCACTAAAATTGAAAAATATTGTTTATTTTCGTCCGCCATATTCAATCCACCATTTTGAATTTGAGGAATCTGGCAACAGATTCGAAATCAGTGACCAAAAATACGATAATATACAAAATTTTATGGGAATGTCATCAAAATACATTGCTATATTCGGCAAAATTCGAAATAGCCTAATTTTATCGGCTTTCAACCGACATATTGGACAACGCCATCTTGAATTTCAAAGTTCTCAGCCTCCCATTTTGAAGATAAGGGTCCATGGACGCAAGCTTTGTACCACCTAGACAATTTCCGATCCGATTTCGGTGCAAAAATATCAATTGAGGAAGATTTTTTCGTGAGAAAATCGCTATTTTTTTTAAATAAACAATTATAACTTCTGTTGTTTCTATTTTTCAAAAATTCTGATGACAGATTCTGAAAGATCACAAAATTTCACGTCAGAAATGATTATTCCAACCTTTTTTAGGACCAAATTGATAAAAATAACAGCCGATGAAAATCATTCAGAAAATTCGGACGTTTGGACGTTAATGGGTTATGCTGAATCGTAGTCTGTTCCTTACGATGTACGGTACGTAAGTACCATCCTCGATAGTCGGTCATCTATAAATATAAATTAGTAAAATTATACGTATATATTAATATACACTTATAGTAACATTTTACTTTTGTACAGCTAATTTTCAATATGACACTTCTAGACTGATGAATTGCAGGTACGTTTTAAAACGTATTAACCTCTGAGTCGGTTTCCTGAAAGATTAGTACTGAGAGTACTCAATAGATGCGCTAGTGAGTCTGCTGATTCTCGCAAGTGATGGGGGATTTAAAAAAGGTCTTTCTGTGTAGTAACTTGGTTAGTATAGTCGTGATAACTTTTGAGATACAATTTCGATTTGTTGAGTTTATTGCATGTTAAATTGCAGTTTTATAAATATGGTTAATCATGAATAATTCCTCGTAATTGCTCATAATTTCGTAAAAATTTGCCGATAAATTAATAAATGAATGCGAATGCTTTTAAATCTGTAATGTTAATATATGTAAAACACCACTTAAGAAATAATCTCAGACTCATACTAATTTCGTGTAAATTGTATGTTTCGTTACTAGTGAGGAAAATTCGATTTCCCGCACTTTTAACGAAATATACTATTACTTACGTTTTCGGAAAAGTATTTAAAAAACTGTTCACACAATAGATTAGAATGGTTATTAGTGTTTCTATTGATGTTTATTGTCTTCCTTATATATTTTCTAAAATAATGAAATAAAATAAAGTTTGAAACAAGACATTCGGTGTTCGATGGTATAACAATTACTTCGAGTCGACCATGAATTCGATTTATTTTAAACTTTGTAGCAGAAACGTAAAAGACATTTCGTTTCAAGTTGCAAGGTTACCAGGACTTATTTTAAGACAAATGTTTTGAGTTACTAAGTAAATGAAAGGCAGTTTTCAAAACTAGTCGAAACTTATGTTCTCTCTGTATTTCGAAAAACATCTTTTTGCAGATATTTTTCTTGGAATTTTGTTCGAGTTAAAAGCATTTTTTCAAAATTTCATTCATGTCTCTGAGATAAATTTATTAAATTTAATTCTAAAAAGATGTTAGTACTGAAATGTCGAACAAGGTGAAATTAATGATATTTGAAGTTCTCGGAAATTGGAATTATTGCCCCTTTTTCGGGAAAGCATACCCTCATTGAAGGTGCAACTATTTTAAGCCTTTTATCCGACGCGCTTTTCACATGCGGGAGATAAATGCATGGGGGTAAATCCGTTTCGAATAAAACTCGAGCGTTTGCACTTTTTCCAAGCTGGGCGCTAAGAAAAAAAGAACATTAAATTAACGAGCATGACGAATTCCAACAATTCTTTACCCCTTAAATGGCAATTCGGTGAATTTTGAAAAATTTTCATGCGAGTAATTTCATCTGTCAGGTTCAAATATCTCCTCAATTAATCAATATACAGCGATGAAAAATTTTTTAATATAATTTAAGAAATTTTGATTCATGCATTCCAAAAATGACAAGGAATATTTTTAATCGCTGTATATTGATTAATTAGGGAGATATTTGAACCTGAAAGATGAAATTATTCGCATGAACTTTTTCAAAATATAATTTAAAAAATTTTGGTGCGTTTTTTTTCAGCTCCAAAATAATATAGAATAACATAGTAAAATATTGGCACAAGTCAATAGTTTCTATTTGTCGATTTAATTATGAAGATCTGAAAAATGTTTGAGAATTAATTGAGATTAACTTTCATTATATTTGGAGGAACTAATGGCTCAGGTTTTGCTTGAAAACTGATCGGGAATTTCAGAAAATACGTGAGTTTTATTTATTTCCGAAAATTTTCAGTCAATTCTCATTTAATGTATTTGGTATTTTCATGGAAATCGTCTAAAGTAATTACAATTGCCTGTACTGCGTCCGAATTTTGAAAAATCGATTCAGTCATTTTTTATTTACGTTTTTTTGTGAAAATTCCTCCCGTATCGACGGGTCGCTTTAGAACCCCCTTAATGAAGTAACTTTTCATGTAATACTAAAACATTGCGAGACCATAAAATGACATTATTCTAAATATCTTCAAAACCTTTACTACAGACGAATTTAAAATTTTCGATATAGTCAAAAATATTTATTTTGCATGTACTAATGGTACATTAAAGATGAAACTAAAATTAAACATTGTTTTAACAAAAAGTTGGTGATTTGACGAGGATTGCCTGGTATATAAAAACAGATAAAAAAAATCGGATCAGATTTGAGTCTAAAACTGACCACGTTTGTGACTATTTTTGAACTAATTTCTATCAATTGTCGAAATGTTGTGAAAAAGTTATTTTGATCATTCTTCGATTCATTCGTTTCCGACCAAATTTAGAGCATTTGTCTTTACTCGGGATTAGTTTCAACGAGTCCGCCGAAAAATGTTGCATTTTATTCATTTTCATTTGTTTATGATTGACTTTTAACAAACGACCTGACTTTTCATACTCTGGCCCGGTGTTTTTTGCTCGTCATATAAGAAATTCGCTCTGGAATTTCTTGCGATAAATCGCTAACCAGTTGTCCAATGGCGCCCTGGATTGGAATATCGCATAAATTTCGTCCCGTGAGGAAAAACGAAGATTTTCCCGAGGCGCTTAATCGCGACCACACGTACGTGAGAAGGACAGAGAGGGACCCGGAGTGTCCAAAAGAAAGAGCTGGAGAGAGAGAGAGGACACCTTAACGCTCGAATCAGCCGGGGATTTGGATAGCGGCGGAGGTCTGCTGGGTGGTTACCGGCGATGATGTACGACCGTGTGGTAAACCGCCATCGCCTACCATATACCATTTACCATCCCTCTTCGGTAATCCATACTAATTGCCTGCGGAGCGGGCTTCGAGTGTCCGCGACGAATATCCGCGGCAACACGTATCCATATACACATTTGCATCTACGTGTGCAACATGTGTACGTACTCGCACGAACGAGAAAAATGTTCGTTCGACCAAATAATCTCGTTAGATCGTAGCCTCAACACGCTGTCATCGGCTTGCCCGACATTTTTTTTTGTCGCCTCTATTGTCTTCCCTTTTGGTATGTACACTAATGTTGCATACGATGGTGGGAAAAGGCGTTCGAATCATGAAGAATGTGTTAATGTAATGTAAAAATATATTTTGGACCCCTAATTACCATTAGGTGGTAAAACAGTCTACTGAAATTTATCACTTGTTATTTCATCAAAATTAAACACTAGAGTCTTGTCATTTACAGGAATAGACTGGAAGAGAAAACAGTAAATATTTTCGACGTTGGAATCTGTTTTACCATCAGTCGGTAAAATCGATCGATCGGAAATTGTGTATTTTTTTTTAAGTATTTTGTTGCAATTTTGTGAATAAGTGTATTTAAGCTAAAAAATGTTAATTAAAAATCGTTAAAAATTTCTGAAATATTAAAAAATCGTCTATTTTTTTGGATTTCACAATCCGTTTCCAGTAAAATTCTGTAATATTTTTTTGAAAAATCGTCCCTAATAATTATAATTATAAATGCCTGAAAAATAGATGCAGCTGTTTGTATTTTACATTTTTGGGCGTAGATTACTACTTTATCGACGGTCCACGTTAAAACTGAACCGAAAGAAAGAAGGAAAGAAACCACATTTGAAGAATCGAAAGTCAGTAAATTGTGGACCGAAAATGAAGACGTTTCGCGTAAACTGCACGAGGACTTTCTTGTCCTTAACCCGGTGCGCAAATATGTGACGAGGAGCGGTGCCGACGTGTATCCCCCTCTGAATCGGCCTTTATTCTCCCTAATTGCCCCCAGGTATCCGCAGCACCTGTGCCGTTCTTGCAGCGCCATAAGGCCGACGCGTATGTGGCGACGCGATAACCTTACCTTCGCTTACCCACCTGCGCTCCTCGGATCCGCGTTATGCATATAGTAGATCTATTATAACGAAATGCGACGTAATTTCCCGCTCGGATACTCCAAGCGGTAGTCGCCGACTACGGCGATAATAGATGGGTGTTGCCACTTTTTTTTTACTCCATTGCCTTTTTTATCGGCCGTAAAGTGGTGCGTGAAATCATCGATTTGAGGAAAGAGGTTATGTAGGAGACTGGTCCAATTTGGGAACGCGATGTTCAGTAGAGAGCGCGAGATGTTATCGTCAGTCGGCAAAACAGTTTATGACGATTTGTACATATCCAAAGATGTTTTTAGAATCGTGTTGTCCATTCTTGCGGACTTTAGTCTTGCGGCGTGGTGTATTTCGAAGGTTTAAACGGATTTTAGATATTCGCGGTGATTAATTGAATTTCATTTAACTTTTGCATTTTTGTTATTTATAAGGGTTTACTTGTTGGATTCTTTCCATATTTTACTTGTAATTTTTGGAAAATTCTTGAGAATTTATGACAATAGTTAGAAATAAATGATTATTTTTACTTTACTTATTGTTATTATTATTATTTATTATATACAACATTTGTTAATATTTCGTCAAAATTTGTGAAAAAATTAATATAAGCTAAAAATTCGCAATAATAACTTCAATTTTAAGAGAAATATTCTAGAAACTTGTATGATTTTAAGGACACGAATTCCTTCCCCAACAACAAAAATAGATCGTTAAAAGTTCATTAAGAAGTCTTAAATATTGTAAGATGTTTTAAATACTTATCAAAAAGAGCTCTTAAAGTGTTCTTTAAAGGAGACTTATGCGTCGATTTTAAGAGCTCCATAAAACCTCTGAAATACGAGTCTCAGAAAAAAGGTATTGTTTGCTAGTTTTGACGTATAAAATAAATAAAAAGCAAGTTTCTGAGAATAATTATAGATTTTATTTTTGCACCTTAATTATTACCTTATTTAATTCTTACCAAAGTTACTTTTTACCGTTTGTATAGTTATATATTGAACAGAGATTACATTTAATAGAATGTAAATCATTCAATAATAATAAAACATTGTAATAACACTTGTTAAATATTATAAAAGCACGTATTCTTAGGTGCTAGAAATGTGCTCTGAAAGAAGTCAGATATCCCACTTTCTGAGGGTTTTATCAACATGACGTCATTATGAGATATTTATGAACTCATATTCAGAAAACTCGCAGAAAATCTGAGAGTTACATGTAACTTCTTTTAGAGCACATTTCGAAATGATTCTGAACTCTTTTTTATTTTGCTGTCTGGAGCGCGATTTCATTTTTGGATTCATTGGACACCTAGTGTGTCTATATATAGGCAAAAAAACATCTTAACTCTGGGGACACATTTACCAAAAGAGTATATCATAGATGATCCAAAACCAGATGGACTTAAGACCTCAAAGACCTTTTTGAGATTACTAATTTGAGAAGTCCTAAGTAAAACATCTTTAAGAGCTCGTTTTATAGATTATCGTAATTAAGAGCTATTCAGGAGGTGTTTTTAAAGACATCTTAGGACTGATCTCTGGGGGACCACTTTAAGAGGTATGTGCAAGTTACTGACGCCACACTTTCATGAAAAAGCATATGTTTTAGGAAGAATTCACAAAGAATAACTATTTTAAAGCTATTTTACGCGCTTTTTATGAACATACGGGAAATTATAGCAAAAGCGGTTCAGAAACGATCGAGAATTCACAAGAATAAATTTCGGAATAACAACGAGAACTGTACGACTACTACATGAATTTCTTCTTCCAAATTCTTGCGCTTTTCTGAACCTATTTTAATGAAATTTCCCATATATTCATAAAAAGAACATATAAAATAGCTTTAAAATAGTTTCTGATTAATTTGTATATTTGAAGTTATGAATTTACATTATAAACCGAGACACTGGCATTGGCATGGTAGGAAGTTTCACTAAAAAACGTAAATTAAAGATACCTGAATAACATTTCCAAAATTCAAGCTCTATAGGGGTAATTCTAATTACCATAGACGGTTTCCTAGAAAAACCAAAGACATTACTTAAGAATTGATCCTGAATTTTCGGAAATAAATAATATTCTTATTTCCAAAAATTCTAGGTCAGATCTAAATTAATTTCTTTAAATCGGTTTTTTGAGGCATTTAATTTTTAACAAAATTTATATTTGTAGCTCATAGCCGTTCTTAATTATTATATTATTTAAAAAAAGTAATACTAAAATTTAAAAATAGTAAAGTTCAGTAATTTGAAACATCTTGAACGATTTTGAAGTAGCTTTTAATTTTAAACTCGATCCAAATAAATTTTACGATAATTGTAATTATATTTTGTTTAATAAAAATTGCCAACATGTGAATTCAGATTGAAATATAAATTGTTTCGGCACTGTTGAAAATGTTATTAAATATAATATACTTTCAATATACTCCAGTATATGAATTTCAATTTAAATTGCTTTAATTTTATATCAGTATAGTGGAATGTTACAAATTTAATATATGGTATATTAATAATTTATTTACATGTAGATATATAATCGAAAATCTTTTAGACCAAGCGTATATACACAGATTTTCTATATTTTTATTATATCAGATGACAAAATTATTCAAAACGTTAGGATGATAATTTCACATTCGAGGTAGCTTCATATTGCTATTCTACTCGTTAATAAAAGTAACAATTTTTCGTAGGACAATGCAGTTACGAGCATTGCTTAGTGTTAGTTTTAGGAAAGTAAGAGACAGTTGAGAGTTCGAGTCCTCCGCTGGCTAAGATTTTTTTTTATTCATTTGCCAGCATTAAAAAACGTTAACACATAAAATAAGATAAAAATTGTGTTTAATTGTATAATATAAAAATTAAATCAATTTGAAAATGAAAAATTCATAGTTTGTTTCGAATGAAATTTAAAATGTTGATGTTCTCTTTGCAGCATACAGGTTACGTGTGCGATAATTGTATTTTTATTGACTTACTACGTAATTGCATATTAAACGCGCAATTTATTTACATGTACGACACGAAACTGATCGCTTATTTTTTATCGATCTTTTACAATATTACATATAGTAAGACGTAACAACACAGTAATCCAATATTAAATAAATAATAAATAACGCAATAATAAAATTCTTTAAAGGAGATTCGTTTTAGTTTAGAAAGGAAGTATTTTTCGTACCTCATTACGATTTTTCGCTCCAGTACATCTCATCTTTGTGATAATAGAATCTTTTGCATTTTTCATTGTTGTTGATTTTTTGTTGCACACTGCAAGCTTACACGCGAAGCTCATAATTTCAGCGTGTAAATGTTTTCCAGAATGTACATATACGCGATAGCAAGCTTTAAAGTGATTTTAATCACTTAATTATTTTAGTTCAGGCAGATTCATTTCTGTGAAATAAACGTTCTTTTGTACAGTTTTCGAAAAGCGCGATAATCTTTCAGAGTCGAATTTAAAAAAGTGTTTTATCGCACAGAATTTATTTCAAGAGTGACGTTCGAGTGATGTGATAATTTAACAAAACTTTTTACCGCCGGCTGTGTATAATGCATCATAGTAATTGTTTGTTCTTTTATGTTTCAGGTAAGTTGAGGTTATATGGCTGCTCGGTCACTCAGGAGGAAGAAATTGCATTTGACTGTAGATAAGTGCAGCGCATGCAATATTTATCTCTTTAATTTTCAAAAACTCACATTTTACTCGAGGCAGAAATGTATTGCGTGGAATAGTTGATCTTTTGTACATTCTTAACGATTTTTTTTTAGTTTATTTGTTGCTGTCATAATGTTATTTTAAAATCTATGTTGCATGGGTACAAAACAAACATTTTAGTTTTTAATGTAGTAATATTCTAGGTATATGTGTAAGTAACTCTACGTAAATTTGAATACTTCTAAATCGACCTTCCGTTTCTACCTTTTTAAAAGTAATCAAGTAAGAAAAATGGTGATAAAATAATTCTTTTATAAGGTATTTTCTGCGTTACATACTTTTTGTCGAAAACTCATTTTGTAAAGCATAAAGTACTAAAAGTAATGAATTACACAGGTCTATACAATAAGTAGATCTTGGATGTTGTAGAGTTGGTAATTTTCGAAGTAATTTCATAATAGAATCAGAATTCTAAGCCAGATGCCGTCCATCAGATCAGAGTTTTTCAATATTTGGGGTTATGTACACGACAGAATCATTTTTTTTTTTTGCTACTTTCGAGGTTATATACAGAATACGCTATTTTTTTTGTTTGTTTCACTATTTGAGCGATTTACTTTTATCACTCTTAAAAATGAGCTATTAGTCGACCACCTAAGATTTTTAAGTTACGGCTAATTTAAATTATCATATTCATCCCAAGATGGCCGATTCAAAATGACGGATAACGCGAATCGCAAGGTAATGGAGATAATTATCCCCATTTTAGATAGCCAAACTTTGTGAGAATAATATTTTAGATATCCGACTTATAGCTCATATTGAGGGGTGAGAGTAGTACTTAATGGTGTAACTAGTAAAAAAGCAGCAAAAAATGGATTTTTCGTGTACATAACTTAAAATATCTCAAAATTCTGACTTCAAGAGCCGATTTCAATCCTAGCATCGGATTATACGTACAAAATTATTTGGGAAATGACCCATAAATTCCCAAGAACGAAACTTTGTGTACCTGTGTAATAATTAATTGAAATAGATTTGGTATCTTTGAAAATACTTAGTACATTAAATTTATAGTATAAGATATGGCAAAAACAACTTTCTTAACTAGAAAACATGCAGCTACATACCAAAACAAGATATGCAAAAATGAAGATAACATGTAATATTTTATACTTCCTGTTAATCTACTGTGATACTTGTTCATATTGTAGATTTCGATTATCTCACTCTTAATTCAAACACTGGATTTTTAATACATTTATAGTAAGTAACCATTTGATGGTTCGGTATTTAGTATGTTAATTTCTTTTATAATTTAGAAAATTTCAAAATAGCTTTTAAGAAAATTGGAAATAGCTGTTATTACGTACTGATAATAAATGATAGATTAATCTACTGGAGTAACAATTAAAAATTCTTCACCGATATTATTTTAATCGAGGCAAGCGTTTCTGCCAAAAAGGGGTTTGGTCCTTATTAGATGAAATAATTCCCCTACAACGAAATATGTAATTCAGGGAGTATTTATTTTTACATCTGATCATAAAATAGCCTTTTTAAACATTTAGATATGCCCATATTTCAGAGTTTCTTTCGTTTACTACGACTAGCATATTTTTACAAACGTCTATCACATGCATACACAGAAACACATTTTCTTGGAAATTTCACAATTCCAAATGGTAATGGTTATGGACAGACTGTAGAATGTACAAAATTGCCATTATTTTTTATAAAAGTTGCTAAATTTTTGTAATTTTTACTCTATGAATAATAAAAATACCAACTGGCAGTCATTTTTATTCTCTGAATGGTAAAAATTCCAAGACAATTTTTGGCCTTGTAAATAAAAATACTCTGAAAACATCAACTTAATTGTACTAGGTAATAAACACAAAAATTAATTTTCACTAGGTTTGTAGTTACGGTTAGTTAAGAAATATTATATTACATGTTTTTCTTATTATATTAGGTAACAATTCGACTAAAAAGTATCATATCACATTAGGCTTAGTTAATTTTGAAGTATTTATAAACCTTGTAGTATACGAAAATCAAGTTTCAATTTCATTAAATTCAATTCAATTCAATTAAATGTGCCAGAAAAATAATAGTGCATAAATATAAACTAATTTTAATAATATAAAAATTAAACAATTAAGCCTTAATACTTCGTTTGCTTACTTCTGCAACATGTTACGTATAAAATTATTTAATACATATTTAGAGTGAATTTATTTTATTGTGCAATGAAATATTGCATTAATTGCAGTATAAGAAAAAAATATTATTGAAAACATTCCGCTTGTAAAAAAATATTTTCTCGGTATATTATAAATAATAAGTAGATACAGCCAGTGTTGGTCAGCCATGGTCTTTTCGAGGCGTTTTCCAACAGAATACACTGAGGAAAATGTTTTTACATTTATTGATGTCACGTATATCCTCATATCATGAAGATCCAAAATGATTATTAAAAAATTATTAAGTAGAAAAACCCTGGCTACAACACAACGTAACGAACCACGACATTCAGGTTAAAATAATAAAGATTTTACAAGAACAATTACCTGAGATTAATTTTTGAACTTTTGAATTTCAGAAATTTTGTAGCAAAATTTGTATATTCTTGCAGAAATTCTAAGCTTTTTTGTTATTTGAAAATTGTTTCATAAGTCCACAGTTTCTACGGAAATGAATCATTCAAATATTACAGTTTAGAATTTGTTTGTATGTAATTAAAAAATTTGTAAAAATATCCAATATATTCCTCGGTGATTTCTATGAACTTTTTATTCTAACATTTGTTTAAAACAGCTCATAATTTCTGAGTTATAGCATCCAGGATTATTTTTTTTGCATTGAAGACAAGTACAAGAGAAACATATTGTCCTAAAGTTCAAATATTTTATACACTTTTGTTCATCGTTTCAAGAGAATTTCAATATTCGTATAGCTCAAATAAAAATTCATAAGATCAAATATACCCCGAAATATGTTGGCAATTTTCTTCAAATTTGACGCCATATTAGAATTCCTTTTGTCTGAAACTTAATTGGAAAGAGCGACCACGAAAATAATAGGATATGTTTTTTTTTAACTTTGAATTTGATACGAAATTGTCGATTGAATTATTTTTTTTTTTTTTTTTGTTTTTTATTAATTAACGGGCGGAATCGCCCTTTTGACTTAATTTTTGCCATATTGTTTTTAATCTTGAAAATTTTGCGAGAGCTGCAGATCGACTTACGAAGATGGCGCCATACTTCACGTTTGTGTATGAAATGTAGGACTGCAGAAACCTACACCAAGTACAGCAGCGGTCATGAGTCGATTTCCGCCAGATAAACAATATTTTCGAAACGTAAACAAACAACGTGGCTCGTCTTACCAACAGCGAGCTGCTGCTTGAAAACGAAATCGAAAAATTGTTCACCGGACGGGGATCGAACTCACGACCTACGACCTCGTAGTCCAGTGCGTTAACCGCCTGAGCCACGAAGCCGATTTTGAATTAAAAAAAAGGTAATTTCTAGTTTTTATAGGTCAATGAATAGACTGTGCAAATAGTCCCTAAAAAGTCACAAATGTGCATTAAGTAGTCTCCTTTTTAAGACAGATAAAAATCATTTTGACTAATATATAGCTACAATCATAAAAACGAAGAAATTCTGAAGAAAAAAATTCATTTTATTATTATTTTACAAATTTTATTAATCTAAAAATAGCAAACCGTTTAATAAATGAATATTACTATTGTAAATTATACAAATATAACTAATATTTAAATCATTTGTTATTCTTCACTTTAAAAGAGTAAAAATTTCAACAGTTGAAAACTACAGAAAAAAATGTACTCTTGGAATATAAATCATACTTCTCTAATCAGAATCATTAAAAAACTACTAATGTAAAGCCAAAAGTTCGTCACCATTTTTGTTTGTATACTGATATCATTTCAGAATTCTTATTTAAAAAAAGAGACTGCGCCGTCGTGATTTGAATTTTAGGACCTTCATACTAATATTTTGAAAATAAAGATGACGGCTTTCAAAATAGCGTCTGAAACACGAAAAAATGATTGATTAGTTCAGATAATTTAATTTCTAAATTTAAATAGTAAATAATAATTTAAATTTATTACAAACTATGGATTTGCGCTCTAAATTCCTTAGAGTGAAAAGTTACTCAGAAATAATACAGATGCAGTGTCGAAACTTTGCTTCAAGTCGTCTGATATGCAAAACTGAAATACGTTTCCATAACGAGAGCGAAATAGAACAATGAGAGTCGTGAGCGCTCCTATCGGCGGCGGAGGTACTTGCGTCTCATCCACAGTTATAAATTCACTCTTATCACGAGTGTGAAAAGTCCAATTCATTTTAAGTGTCGAATTTCACTAAATTTACTCTTTAAGGAGTGATTTTCTGAATCGCTCTTTACAAGAGTGAAATTCTCTTGAATAAAAGTATTGAATATTTAAAATAAACATTTTTGAAGAAATATTTCATATGAATTGAAGATCAGAAATATGTAAAACGTTTTCAAATTAAATCGTGAAATCAGGTGTCTATTTTTTATACAAGCTCGAGTGTCACCAAAAAAACGACTTTTTACACTTTTGATGATGCATAGGATCTAAAACCGTATTACGATATTATCTTAAAAAATCTGTATTCAGAGCATCAATAACGAACACACCCAAGTACCAACAGACAGATGAGACGAGGAACGGGCCGCTTTGATCAAAACTCGTATTCTTGTGTTTTTTTTTTTTCTTTCAGTACCTCGACTTTCTCGCCGTCTCTGTTTTAATTTTTCTGGAAACACGAGTTGTCAGTCTTCGTGCCTTTGAAGGCTCCTTCGGCCTCGCTTATTTTGACGCACGCCGAAAGACGACGAGGCGAAAGCATAAAGACGAAAAGAAAAGGAGGAATATAAGGCGCCTTCGAGACTCGCCCCCCCCCCCCTGCTCTATACGCCCTTTAAGTCAAAGTAGGTACTCATCCGCATTCTACCCTCTCACTCTGACTGTTGTATGCACTCCCTACCTTATTGGCCTCCTTTTGAGCTCATCGGTCCTAATTCGTCCCCGATCCCAGTCTCATCTCTTTTACTTTGCTTCCCGAGGTCTCGATTCCACTTCGACGCCCGCTTCCTAATGTTCCGGGCTTATCACATTTTCATACAGCACCTAACCTTAATTCAGTCCCCGGCCAATTTAGTCACTAGAGGGAAAAGTCGTTCCGAAATATACTCAAGTTCTGAACAGTGCGGTTCTCACCCGTCCAAGAACTTTTGTAGTAAATTGACGAAACTTTCCACGTGTTAGCAAAATTTACGAAATAAGACGTCTACTACGAGATTTTCTTCAAGTGATCAACCACTCGAGAAGAATTTACGAATAGTTTCATTACCATAAATTAAGAAATCTATAGGGGTTGAAATCGTGTAAATTGAAACACTATCGATAAAACAGGACAGATGAAGTTAATTATGAACTTTCATATGTAATAACAGGGTCGATGAAAATATTTATGAGTAATACTATAGCTTAGTCGAGAAAATTAAAATAATGCTCCGTCGGTATGGTCAAAGGTTTTCTGTTTTACCGACCAAGCATTCAGAAATTACTTACATTATTAAAACATATTTTCGTATAAATGCGATGTGTAATATTTCTTTATATCTAGATTAATTTCTGTTATGTGATATTGATAGGTTGCATATTTGCATGTCGGTAAAACAGACTGGATGATTTGGTTAATAAAACAGTTTCTTGTTATTTGTTTCGTTAAATGATGCTTTAAGGTAAATGCAAGTTATTTTCAAAAAGAAGACAAGAAAGTTAAAAAAAAATACTATATTATTAATAGTAAGATGATTTTTATTACTGTCGGTAAAGAAGACCAACTATTATTCTATAATTTATTTCCATTTAGTGTACTTTTGATAAATGAACGAGATTATTGCAGAAATTAACTGAACAATATCTTTATGTTTAATGTAGATTGTTTATTCGTTTTTACATGATGCGTATTTGAATGTCGGTAAAACAAACTGAATAATTTGCGAACTTTTATGACAAAGTTTGTTGTTATATTTTTATCTCTCAAAATTACGTTTTCGGTAAACAAATGTTTGTTTATACGACAAAAAAGTTCTATATTGTTATTAGTAAGTCTATTATGTCATTTTTTTTACTGACGGTAAAATAGGCTAAGTATTGCTCTATATTTTAGTTTATTGTAGTATTATTGATATAAATGAAAGCCATTATTACTTGTATTAAATGGACAATATCTCCAATTACGTTTAATAAAAGTTAAGGTTCATAGTTTTCGTATGTTGCATATTTGAATGTCGATAAAACAGACTGGATGATTTGCTAACGTTACCAAACACGTTTATTGTTATTTGTTCTTTTCGTGAAACTACGTTTTCAGATAAATACGATTTATTTTCAAAAAGAAGACAAGAAAGTGATAGAAAAAATCTACTTTCTTAACAGTCACATAATTATATTATTTTTAATACTGTCGATAAAGTAGAACAACTGTTATTCTATATTTTAATTTTATTAAGTGTAATTTTCATAAATGAACGAGATTATTGCAGAAATTAACTGGGAAATTTTTTAAAATGTGTTTAATACAGGTTAAGGTTGGTAGTTTTCATAATGATGCCTATTTGAATATCGGTAAAACAGACGCGATGATTTACAAATTTCCAGAGAAAAGTTTCCATGTAGTAAAATTACAGTTTCGGAGACAAGGCAGGAAAGTTTAAAAAATACTATATTGTTAATAAGATGATTTTTTTTATTTTTATTATTGTCGGTAAAGCGGACCAAATATTATTCTATATTTTATTTTGATTTAGTAGAATTTTCAAAAATGAATAGCATTATTTGCAAAAATTGAGCAATATATAAAATAAGTGTAATATCGATTAAGGTTAGTAGTAGTAGTAGTAGTTGTTTATATATGATGCATATTTGAATGTCGATAAAACAGACTTAGTGATTTGTAAACTTTTTTTCAAACGAAAAAGTTTATTATTACGTTTTCATCCCATAAAATTACACTCTCGTGTAACAATTTATTTTCAAAAAGAAGACAAGAAAGATTCAATAAATTCCACATTGTTAATAACGACTTAATTATATCATTTTTATTAATGTTGGTAAAACAGACCATTTTTTTTAGTTTAGGATATTTATTGCAGATACTACTTGAACAAAATCTTCTATTATAATTAATGTAAGTACCTTACATTTGTAGTTTTTTATTATCTGCTGTACTAAAAATAAAAACGTTACTTTTGCATGTACAATTCCCAAAATTATTACAATTTTCCTGGTATTATTTCGATTCTATTTCTTTTTAATTATTTTCAAAATTGACATTTGTCATCGTTACAAGAGATGTAAACCATAAAATTAAAAAAGTGAATCTACTCAGAAGGAAAATTTAATACAAAAATTGATTAAGTATGTATCGTTCATCCTGAACTGCAAGATGCATAAATCTGACAAGCATTATCATTTCCATGAAAGAGATGAGAAGTGACTCTTTGATAAATTATGTATCTGCAACAAGTGTTTGAAATTCATAAAGCGATTCTTGGAACAAATGGGGAATGAAAAGTGAATTTTTAAAAATTAATAAATTTACGTCTCAAAGGTACGCGTTTATACGGGCTGAAGCTTAGCAAATTTAATATTTATTTAATTGCAGCAAAAATTCTGTTTTTAAATTGTTAATTTTCAGCTTAAAATTTAATTAAGAATGGGATTTTGCAGTATTTACTAGATCCTTATTTCGTTACGAATCGATGGTGGAGTTAAAATAAAAATATTAGTACGTTTGTGTTAATTCCTAATTGAAGATTTTCGTTGAAGAAATAAAAACTAAATGAATTTAAAAGTTAAACTATGGAAATTTCTGGTTTTTAGGTTCTAATTTTTTCTGAATTAATCGAAACTAATTTAATGAATTCCTAAAATATTTAATTCCTAAACTACAGAATAGAAATTCTTAAAGTTTTTTTAAAAAATGACGTTAAAGAGGTCTTAAAGATATCTTTTGGCTATTTAACAATTAATTCTTACCAACTACATAAAGAAACAAATTACAGTAAACTTCCTATAGACTAAAAAATATTATAACTTTTTCAGCCAACAATTTCTTTATTTTTTTGATATTAAACACCAGTAAACGTCACGTGCACAAAGGTAACTAATTTCCTCGATCGACCCGGAATTTCGAAAACTTCCCACTTACCCTCGGCTTCCTTTTGCAATTACGTAAACAATATTGAGAGTTTCCCTCGACTCTTGGATACGAAAGGGACCTTTTTCACCCCTAAAGTTCAAACCATTCGTACGGTAATGAAACGGCACATCGTTGATCCTTCGAAATCTACCGACATTTAGATCCGTGGTCATCGTTTGCGCCGAGTTTTATCTGTTCAGAATCCTTTTCTTTGTCTTTTTTTAACCTCGACTTCTTTGGATCTTTTTATCCCGGAACGGGAGCTTGCTTCTTTTTCCCAACGGAGTCACGGAGAGCAGGAATTTTCCTCCAACTTTTCCGCGGGAATTTCGCAGGCTTGCTCTGGGGACCGCCACGCGGAAATTGTCGAACGTTTGCCGAACTTTCCCGGCAATTAGGAGAAACGCTTCGGATAGTTTCGTCAACTATACCTAGTAGGATATGTATCGGGTAGGGACCGAGAGAATCGCCGTTTTTTAGGTTAGTCTTTTTTATCTGTTAATTGATTGGCCATTCTTTTGATAATTTTTATTATCGAAAAGTTTTCGATCGGGTATCTAATTAAACAATGGAATTTCATTACGGTGTCTTTTTGAGTTATTTTTAATTATTTTTGGAGAAGGCAAATGAAAGCATAATTTTAACGATTTTTTGTCATCTCCTGGTCCAGAAGAAAAAACAAATATTTGTAACGTTATACATCGATCTGAGTGTTCGACAATACAAATTTTTTCGTTCGGATTTAAATTTCGCTAAGGTAGAAAGAAAAATGCATTTGCTAAATTTATTTATCGAACAGAAAAATGTTCGGCGAAAGCTCTAGTCATTATATTCGATTGCCGTGTTTGTGCTATGAGGTTATGGATGCTTAAGACATGCACCAAAAAGTCGCAAAGTGGGTTAAAACGATCCCTCCGAATTATTTCATATTTAGACGAGTAATTTTGCCGATTTTTCATTTTCTACCCAAGTATTTAGCAACGCGAACCCAATTACCGGTCCTTGATGACAGGCTGCTTCGTTTCGAATTCGAGCGGCGATATGTAGCTTTTGCAGAAATGCAAGGCTTCGTTCTGTCACGCCACGATGAAATTACAGTGTTTAAACCTTTTGTAAAACTGATACGGTTAGCGCGACTTTCGGCCGCTCGTGCGCGTTTCGATTTTTAAAAGCCGATGCAAAAAATCTTTGTTAATGTATTCAGAAACTGAAAATTTGAATTCGAAATTGAGGAAAAGTATTTCGTGCGTGAAATGAGCTTACCACTCGCGACTAGATAATTGCCATACTTTAATTGGCTATTTGTATTAATTTACTACGCTGGGTATTAGGTGAACGATGTTCTAGTTTAGCCATTAATTTTTTTTTGTTATATATATTTATGAAGATTTTTATATATTTTGGACAAAATAATTAAATAAATTCTATAATTAATTTTTTTTCGAGAGACAAAAATCTGTAAACGTCTGGATCTCGTATCCAGATTCCAGCTAAAGTGAAAACGTCACTACATAAGTTGATGATAATCGATGATAAGAATAACACCATCGAAGACGATAGCAGCATGCTTCGCATCCCAAGGTAAAAAAAAACCTCCAGGAGTGAATGCGGCGAAAAACAGGAAAATATTCGTGCTATTTGTACCGACGCAACATAAATAGACTGTCGGCGCGAAAAGCAGGTATTCCGATACTTTCCGGCATTTTCCGGGCACTCTGCCCCTGTCACCCCTTATCTACCCTTGGGTAGTAGTAGTACGTGCCCCTCTCCCCCTGCCAATGTCATCGTACCCGTCGGTACAATTGGCGAGTCTGCGGCGTACGCTTTTCCAGGCACGAAAGAAAACTGATTGACTCGGTGCAGCGGCACGTGAATCGATAACACGGCTGGCGAACTCGGGGAAAATCGAGCAACAGGAAAGATAAAGGGACAGACAGAGACAGAAAATAGGGGTCCAGAAAGAGACGAAGGAACAACGAATTTTTACACGAAGGACGGCGAACTTGGCATTCGGGTCAGGTAAGGGTCGTGAGGGTGGGGAGAAAATATTATTTATTTTTTTTTTTAAAGGACCTTTTCGTGCCCTACGGCGATTGCGAGCTAGGGACGTAAAATAATATAGACCCCCCATAAAATCCGGATTCGCGCCGTTTATGACCGATCTGCCACGGAAAACACTGCATAGTAAAACTCCCTGTTCCCTCCATTAAACGGGAACTGTACTTACGAGCACGACGATATTCCGCGGCAAATGCTCCAGGGTGTGCGGCGAAAAGCAAGACGGAGACTTTTCGCTTTGCAATTCAATTTTAGACGCTATTGCAGTGCTGTGTATCCCACTTTTACTGCATTACTTTCGAATCACTTTACGCTACTCATTTACACGCGGGTAGTATACGTGTTCTGCGGTGATGTCGATCTTGTAGCTGAAAATTTTGCAAATGTTGCATTCTGGAGATTTTCCTGTTAAAATATCGATAGTCATTGATATCACAAGGATTATTTGTCACATGAAAAAATGCATACTTTTGCCTATTGTGAACTATCTCTTCAAAAATATATTCCTTTTGAAATTATATTTGTATATCTGTCAAGAAGATTCTTAAGAATGGTTTTAAAGCCATTGGTATAAGAAACGAAGTGTAAATTAGAAAGGTGAAGTAATTTCAATTAAAATAGAATTTATTTAACGGTAGCGTGCGATTTAAACAAAAATAACACGTTAAATGACGCTCCGCTAGCATTCAATGTTTAAGTAGAAAAGGCAAATTGGTCAGGCAAGAGTTCAACGACCGAAGTAGAAACAGACATTCCGGTCAGACACTGCACATTTACCTGTCGAATTTGGAAACTTGTAAATACTCTCAGAAACATGAATTTAACAAGTATTACCTCGTATTTCCAAAATTTAATTAAATAAATGTACGGGGTAAAATACTGTGTAACAATGATTTATTTAAATGAAATTATGACTGATTTATGACCTGAAAAGGAAACTCTGTCAGTATGTTACTCGTTCAAACTTGAGGTCATCATGATTGATGAAAATTGGTCCTTACACTTGGTGCCACAAATTATAAGAAACAAAATGGCTTCTCAAATACAGTAAACAATTGAAAAAATAAAAATTCATCGAATTAACTTGAAATTCATTACCCTCTGATTTTTATGTTTTCTAAATACGAATGTGATGTTGAATTTCTACCATTCAAAATATCGAATACAATATTGTCGGCCATTGAGCGGAATCAAGTACAGAAATAAATTATTTTATACAGAGGCACCATGTACCGAACAAATTATTATGTTTGTAACTATTGGGCATTATAATGCCCGTTTGTTGAAATAAATACAATACAATACAATACAATACAAATATTAGAATTAGTAAATAAAGAAATGAAGGTTAATTCAGGTCACAAAGTATTTTCAAAGACCAATTTCTAAAATAAGAAATGAAATAATGAATGAATGGTTTTATCGTTAATCTCCTCATAGTATAGGATATTGGAGATTTCAAACGATGAGGATATTCAATTTTTAACGACCCACGTTCTATTTCAATAGAACTTTTGTAGTTCATTAACCTGCCACTTTTTCGTGAAAATCAAAACACAATTTTTGTTTTCATTCTTAACGTTTCCTGCTAAAGGAAAAGGAGGCTAATTGATGTAAAATCAATGAAGCAATATTGATTACTTTTGATATATTTATGTTTCTTTACAAAAAATTGAAAATAATTAGAATATTGAAAAACCACTATTGCAGAGAATATAATTTTGAATACATATTTATCAATATGCTCCGTACATTTTAATTATTGAAAAACTACTAATATTGTGAAATGTGGGTCAATATCGATTAGTTAATGCTAGTACAGAGTGGAATAATAATTTATTAATAAAAATCTACTAATTTAAAAGCAATAATTAACCTTTTTACGAAAATAACTTGATTTAGTGATTAGTGTTGTTTACTTTTTATTAATAAAAATGACTACAAATTAAATCAATCTATTTCAAATTTCGAGAGTATTAAAGTGAAAAAAGTTCGACGGAACCATAATATCAGACGGAGAACTAAATACTTAATGCAATTGCATTTCTATTAAATTACTGGCCGTTTCTTAATCACCATATTAACTTATTTTATCTGAAATATCTAAATTCAATTGAACTGGTTTCCTTGGCACAATAACAGTTAATCATAATTGAACAGAAACTGACGAGTAAAATATTCACACCTACTTTCCAGTAGAAATGTTTTTCAAAATTCGTAATGATATAACCTATGCAATATATAATATAAACCAAGAGAGGCAGGTGAAGATTGTCTGACTAGTTTCGTCTGTTTTCACTTACTTCCCATTGTCGTAGGATATTGAAATTTTTTATAAATCAAAATTGTTGTTTTATTGTAACTATACTATAATAGGTGTATCTTTAACTATCTTTATGATTCCGGCGGGAATCTTCTAATCCAAAATTTTGTAATTATTAGTATTAAAAAATAACTACAACTTTAATGATTTGTACTGTCAATAATGTTTCTCAAAGTAGTTGCATTAAATTCGAAACTCTTACATGCTGACTTCAGACATTTTAAAATAGTCAATTTTTCAGAATACTTAAGTAAAATTGCAACGTTTTTGTTTCGTGCATATTTTGGCATTTCGCAACCTAAATCTAAATTCAAGGTTAATTTGAGGTACATGAAGAATAATTTGGAAGGATTAAGTACCAGTTCGCGTGCCCCTGTCATTTTCGATTACAAGCGCGGGGCTATTTTCATCCGACCTTTGAGTAGAAGAAGAAAAAACACTTTCAAAATGCACGATATTAAAATACCTCAATTGTATTTTGAAAATATGCAAATTGTCTGTCTAAGTTACGGAAGTTGAAACTACAGCAGTATGACATACAATTGAACTAAATGCATTAAAAATTGAACGGAAATTTGATAGAATACTAAGTTTCTTTTTAATATGTGTTTTTTAAATAAATTAAACATTTTAATCGGTAAAATTAACGTCCACAGCGTTTTATTTTAGATTTAGAATTCATAGCTTTTTTAATTTCGATGTTTTATAAAAAGTTGTGTCAACATATTCTGCTCAAATCGAGTTTTATCATCTACGCAAGAATTTTTTAATAGAATTTTCTTATTTTTACCAATACTTTTCTTATTTAACTCTTTACCATCTTTAACAAATTATGAATTTTTAAACGTTTACTCTACTGAAAAAAAAGTTTAGATAATAGTATATTATGTAACATGAGCGCAATTACACCGATATTTCGCCCGTGTTCCATACGATATTTTTTAATACAACTGCAGGGCGCAAAATCGAGTTTTAGTCCCGGAGTTTTAAAAAATTAGATCTTAAAGATCTCTATACATGTCATCATGTCCAAGATCAAATTAGATCACAAATCTTTATTCATCAGAATTTCTTTTTTTGTGTAGATGTTCAATAACGAAACAAGTAAACAAATATTTTTTTGTTCATTTAAAGAAATGCGATTCTTTATGTTCTAAGACTTACCTTATGACATCTTGTTTCCTCAAGACGAACTTACGGCTATAATTTTTATAGTACAATAAAAATTAAATGAAGAGCACCCATAACTCCTCACGTTTACTACTCCGTTGTATAAATATTTTTAATCATATTTGTAGATAATCCTGAGCATTTTCAATAACAGTAACGGAAGTAAAAGTGGAATCGGAAAGCTGCAGGAGCGAGATTGACAGAAAGATATCGGCAATTTCGCGACTTTACGATGACAGCTCGAACAGACATTGGGATAGTACAAGGGTGACGGGTGGTACATAGTATGGCGACTGGGACAGGAGGATGATTCAGAGAAAACTAGGATACATGTATACGTGTATATGATTTTGTATGTGTGTGTGTATGTCTGAGAGAAGCAAAAGCAGGACTCGTTTACGAGCTTATAGCAAAATACACTTCGTGGCACCAAAGTCGTAGTCCGAGCACGTGTCGTACCTGCCAGAAGTCAATTTCCTCTCAAGTCTTGACGAGAAAACCCCTTACTTGAGTTTCTCTTCGAGTCACAATTTCTGTGCGTTTCCTTCGTATTCTTTGCTCCAAGGCAAAAAGAGCCTTTACGATCTTTCCAATGGTGTGCACATGTGTTGTACACGTATTAATACACTCCTAAATATATATGTACGCCTGTATTTGTACTTCTGGATGCATAATCGAGGGAGAATATCAACGATCTGTATATCTATTCTACATATCGTCGATATTTTATTTGTATACTATATTGTTGTCGACGAGAATTGAATGCGTGTAATATGCTAACTTCAAGTGCATTTAACCTCATTAAAAAAAAATTTCTATCAATCTTATATGAGACATTTTTTGTAGTATTTTCTTATTCAATTTTCGGAACTCTTTATGCTATTATCAAAATCTTGGCGTATAATATTATGAATCTTGTAGTTATCATTGTAAAGTCGCACTTTACGCCCACCGTACAAAAATAAATATTTCGCATATCTGCATCTATAATATTTGACCAACTAATTCCAGTTTATATATTACCTGTTCATATTCGAAATTAGCGAACCATATGCGAACCGTATGAACCCATGAACACTAAGTTTGGTACGAATCTGAGCAATTTTTAGATTTATATCCGTCATATTAGATCCGCCATTTTGAATTTCAATATTATATGCCCAGATTCGTAATTAGCGACCCCAAAAACTCCCTAATACCCAATTTTATCTGAATCGAGGACTTTTTAAAATTTTCATCGGCCACATTGGATCCGCCATTTTGAATTTCAATATTATATGCCCAAATTCATAATCAGTGATCTCAAAAACCCCAGAATGCCTAATTTCATTCGAATTCGTGACCTTTTCGTATTTTCATCGGCTATATCGGATCCGCCATTTTGAAATCAAAATTACGAGTTCAGATTCGTGATCAGCGGCCTCGACAACCTAATAAACAATGTATAACTCGTCCAGTGGTTTGTTCTAGATGTGATAAATTCAAATATGAAAATATTTAAGAAAAATGTTGTCAAATGGACCGCCATTTTGGTTACGCCATCTTAAATTTTAAATGCCTACGATATCTAACTTTCAAGTACAACTATCGAGTGAATGAATCATATTCATTTCAGCTGATTTCAAACCATCTATCAGGTCGAAAACTCTATATTTAGAAAAAGTACCCTATAAAAAAGGCATTTTTCATATATTTATGTCAAAACCATAGACAAATTGAAAAAAATAATCAACGTAATTTTCGGGGTTAGATGATTAAAAAACATCAGAAAAAAATGGTGTCATTGAACGTACATTTTAGCTGTAAATTGGTGTTATAATCACATTTTTTGTTTTCTTGATACAGTTTTTTAACGAATATCTGCTATAATTTATCTTCAAACGACGAAATCCCTAATAAAATATTTAATCAATTGTTAAGAGAACTGATAGGTCAGGGTGTGGGTCGAAAAACCAACAAATCAAAAAGCCGACAGGTCAAAAAACCGAGAGTCATAAAGCCGACAGGCAAACATCCGACAGACAAAAACCGACACGTCTAAAAGTCGACAGTCGAAAAACCGAATTGTCATAATACCGACAGTCACATAACCGAAACTTCGAAGAACCGACTGCCAAAAAGCCAACACATAAAAAATAGACACATCAACAAGCGGGTAGTCAATTTTTGAAGTGTCAGTTTTTTACTGTTGGCGTTTCGATTGTCGTCTTTTTGGCAGTCGGTTCTTCGAAATGTCGGTTATTTGAATGTCGTTATCACGACATTTCAGTTTTTCAACTGTCGGTTTTTTGCCTGTCGGCTTCTTGCCTGTCGGTTTTTTACTATCGGTATTATGACATTCGGGTTTTCTACTACCGGCTTTTTGACGTGTTGGCTGTTTGGGTGTAGGCTTTTTACCTGTCGGTTTTTGGAATTTCGGATTTTTCACTGTCGGTATTATGACAATTCGGGTTTTCTACTGTCGGCATTTTGAAGTGTCGGCTTTTTGTCTGTCGGCTTTTTGAATGTCGGTATTTTGACTATCGGTTTTTCGACCTGTCGGCTTTTTGATTTGTCGGTTTTGTGACCCCCACCCATAGGTCATACACATATAAATCTGAGCATTGCTAAAATTCAAATTTTAATGTCTTGCTTTAATAAATAATTTGCAGAAGAGTAATAATAACTATATGTTAGGAAGGAAAAATGTACAGACGAACTGACTACAAAGTATGAAATTCACGAGGATATGATTTAATTATTGAATGTAAAGCATATACAGAACGAGGAGTAGTATTCGTATTCATAACTAATGTAATGCTTTATATACGTTAAATCATTTATTAAAGATTTAATTGATTCAAAACAAATTTTATTTGTCCCCTGACAAATTTAATATGCAAAGGATGGAAACTGCTAATTAATACAGTAAAATAATAAATTTTGTAAATTAATGCAGTTAAAGAAAATAATTCATAAATAAATAATGAAAAATTATTACGATACGATATAAAATTGGATAATAAAGTTAAAAACGAAATAAATAATGTTTGAAAAACTAAATAACAATAGAGTTTCCTCTATAGTTAAAATCATTATAGTAAATACTATATAATAATGGTGTATGTTCAGGAAAATCAATTTACAACTAATTTTTAATTTTGTCCACTATTTCTTTTCTGATAACCATAACGCATCTGCGCACATTATTACAATGGTAGCCATGATTGACAATGATTGACAATTTTTTGAAATATATTTTATTTAAAAAAAGGCCGCAGAAATTTCGATGTGTTGGGAATTGAACTCGGAACTTTACGGCTGTCGGATCAATTCCTTCCTGACTATACTTCACGCCCTAAAGTGACAATTCAATTTTTCCTATAATTTTTACAAGTAATTCTGATCGCAAGAATAAAATTTTACTTTGAACATTTAGATTATGCCAAACTTTGTCCATTGTATTCAAAACAATAGTGTGAACAATAGAAACACATCATAATAGAAAATCGCAATATAATATAAATTAAATATTTTGCACTCTAGTTTCATAATGTTCTATTTCTCAACTAGGGCGCAAAATGTACCTTTTTGTTCCTCATGTACTTTCTTTGAAACTCTATTGGTAAATTAACCACAAGGTAGGTTCTCCACAAAGGAATTATAAACATTTCAACTAAAAGGATTCAAGATTTAGTCACCGAACTAAAGATAAATGACTTCGAATTTTGGAAATTCTATGCTTAATATCCTACAATATACTTTAATTTTAATCGTTGATGGAGCCTGGAAGGAGTTTTTCCTCCGGGTCGTGTTCGTACCTTGTGCATCCAATTTTTATTGGTTTTTCATCTCGGCGAATTTGTCGAACACGCGCGAGGCACATAGACGATGACAGCCGAGTGAAATCCGACGCCGAAGCCTCCATCGATCAGATGCGAAGAAATTTAGATTAGAAATTTTCACGCACGAACGGATTTCCGTTTCCGCGAGCGCATACATACCGACGCGTACGTGAATGTATTCATACATATATATACATATCCGTAGCGGTATTCCGAACACGCCTTTTTTACGCACGAGCGAAAATTTCCCGAATACGCACGAGAAGGGTCGTACGTCTCTGTCGGAAAATCTGACCGTCATCGATACGTAATTTTGGTCGGTACTCATCACCAGCATGCGCCTTTATATACATGTGTATATACCACCGAATTCAGTTGAGCGCCGCGTACATCAACGTCGACTGCAGCACTCCATGTATATATGTACATATATAAACGATTTTTGGCGTCACGTGACGTTGGACCAACCTACAATGCCGTATATAATACGAATGTGTGCGTCGCGTTAAATGACGAGTCGTGGCAAGCTTTCCAAATGGAATTTTCTATTAGAAACAGCAGTCGTTTTTTTCACACCTTCGATTATTTGGTATCGACGCTGGAAAACGTGAAATGTTAATATTAAATCTTATATAATAAAAATATGATTTTTTTTTAGCGTAAAGTTCGTGCGAAATAGTATATTACGTCACTAGTTCGTAAAGTGGTACTTTTATGCACTTGGAAAAAATTGATTCTTTCAACTAAATCTTTCGTTTATACGGAAAAATGTTCAGGAAAATGTACATTATTCAACTAGTGCTTAAAGTGGTGCTTTTATTAATAGCGTACCTCATTTTTTTGGTCTCGAGTGCGCGAAGTTTCACTTTATGCACCGTTTCTTGCGTTAGTGTGTAAAATAAAACTTTATGCATTGTATAGTAGTATATTATGTATCAAGGACGCCATTAGCGACGTTACATACGATATTTTTTAGTATGACAGGCATGGGACCAGATAATTTGCGACCAAATATTTCACTGTAGGGCGCAAAATCGCGTTCTACGCCCGGAGCGTTAAAAAATATATTTGAAGGCGGTAACACTTTACGCTTACTTTTATGTATCCAAATCTTAGAATCTGAGACCTAGATCAGGACCTAGGTAAGAGTCTTACTCTTAGACTACCTTTCATCACTTCGATACTTCGTACGAGGACAGAAAAGTATACTTTACCCCCCTTCTTAACCCATTAAGGCCCAAGTGAACCGATTTTTCACGCTGAATTTGATTGTTTACAGCATTTCCAAAAATTTATGTATGCTTTGGAAACCTATCATTTCCTATGCTTCTGACGTCGCTCTTTCAAACGCCGCTGAGAACATTTTGAAAAAACTTCACTTAACCTTACTTTTTTAAGCAAATACATAAAAAATACCGAATTTTCATGAAATTTTTTTATAAATTCATATTTTATTATGGGAAAGGATTTTTTGTTCTTTACAAAACGAATCTGAAAAGTGATCCCGATATCTAAGAAGTAAGATCATGATCGGAAAATATTTTTTTTTCAAGATGTCAGTTTCAAAATGGCGGCTTAAAAGATTGTTCTTTTTATGGATTTATAAATTCCAGGTTTTAGAAGTTTTCTTATGCATTTTAGAAGATAACATATCATATATAGGGGTTTTTAATGCCGTTGATCACGATTCTGATATCAGAATTGTAAAATACAAGATGGCGAATCCAATATGGCCGACATATTCAGCTGAATTCGTTGCTTCTTATCCAATTTACACGGGAATTTTATTTTTGGGATTTTTGAGGTCGCTGATCACGATTCCGATATCAGAATTGCAAAATACAAGATGGCGGATCCAATATACCCGATATTTTCCTCTGAATTTGTTGTTTCTTATCCAGTTTGTTAATGAATTTCATTTATAAAGTTTTTCGGGTCCCTGATCACGAACCTGCCATCAGACTTGGCGAATACAAAATGGTGGAACTAATATAGTGACAGTCTAAACTACATTCATTGTTTTATAATATTCGCCATATTGGATCCACCATCTTGTATTTTGCAATTCTGACATCAGAATCGTGATCAGCGACCTCAAAAACCCCATAAATAAAATTCCCATGCAAATTGGATAAGAAGCAACGAATTCAGCTGAATATGCCGGCCATGTTGGATCCACCATCTTGTATTTTGCAATTCTGATATCAGAATCGTGATCAGCGACCTCAAAAACCCCTATATATGATATTTTGTCTTCCAAAATGCATAAGAAAACTTAAAACCTGGAATTTATAAACCCATAAAAAGAACAATCCTTTAAGCTGCCATTTTGAAACTGCCATCTTAAAAAAATAAAAATATTTTCCGATCATGATCTTATTCTTTGGATATCGGGATCACTTTTCCGATTCATTTTGTAAAGAAAAAATTCCTTTCCCTAAAATATGAATTTATAAAAAAAATATCATGAAAATTCGGTATTTTTTTCGTATCTGCTTAAAAAAGTGAGATTAAGTGACGTTTTTTCAGAATGAAAAAACGACCTCAGAAACATAGGAAATGATAGGTTGCCAAAGCATACATAAATTTTTGGAAATGGCGTAAACAATCAAATTCAACGTGAAAAATCAGTTCACTTGGGCCTCAATGGGTTAAGTAATATACTATTTCGTAAATGAGGGCGCAAAATAGTACATTCCAGCACTAATGCGAAATTTATTTCTGATAGGAGATGTATCTATCCAGTTTTATGAAGTGTAGTTTAGGGTAGTCTTGTTCATTTTCATCTAGTCCTGTCTAGTTTTGCCTAGTCTTGTCTAGTTTTTTTTAAGTTTATCCTTTTTCGTTTACTGTCTGAGAAATGTTGTAATAAGAAGACACAACACTTTCAATATATGACAACACTATACCATACGTATATGAAACACACAGAATTTAAAATTGCAAAAGTAAGAAAATAAGAAAAAAGGTTAAGGACGAGGCGGTGGGAAAAAGATGCTGCAGAGGAGAATCCAACGCTCGAGTGTCTGGCGCGTGTCTCGACTCGGTATTATTTGTCCGCGGGGGGATAACTGCCGTGTGTGACACATACTTGCGCCCGCGCACACACATATGCACGTAGGCATGCACACATGCCTGTATAAGTGCATCCATACATATACATATAGGTATATACCAACGGCCTTTGCAGTCACGTGCGCTTGCACGCGGTAGCAGGTAAACGGCGGCGTTACGTACACGAAACAGGCCAGGCCGTAAACGCTTCTGCCACCGCCACCAACTTCCCCGGCTACCTTGAGACAGGTTTACGCTCGGAAAGGCGTGAAATTGCGGTCGAGTTTTGCGCGATATTAGTACGATTAGACCTGAAAACCGAAACATTTCGATGGATGCGAAACGAAAGTGACCCTTTGTTTTGACGAATTTCAAATAGCATCGTTACCCTGTCAAAAATTAGTAATTTAATCCAAAACCAAAAAAAAATACTTTACAAACGATATATAATTGGCACCAAAAGTTTCTTTGGAAAAATTCAAGACGAAAAGCCTTTTACAAAAATTTTCTACGATACATAGTATTCGCATACCGTGCGATTGAAATTCGACCAATCACCGTCGTGGTAGTCGCGTCAAGTTGCTATGCCTGCTTCGTCACGTGATTATCGCGAGCTGTCATTGGTCCAATATAATCGCTCATATCTGGAGAACTAAGCATCGTATGAGAATTTCGTAAAGAACTTTTTTATTGTAATTTTTAAGACGAATCTATATGCAGTAAATTTGAACTGTTCTGAAAATATAATACTGTTTTTTAGTTGTAGTACAATTGAAAAAGTGCATGTAGTAATTCGTTTCAGATGTGTTTTTTACTTACTAGATGGATAAAAGACATTTCATATTTCCTTTAAATGCATTTTTCCTGACAGGCGTTTTCATGTATACTGTTTAATATTTTTCTCCCTTTCTTTTACACCCCTCTTTTAGTATTACGTTGTGTTTGCAGCGCTTTCGTATCTTTTCCGGCCATAGTTTATTTCATTCCTTTCTTCATTCTTTACGCCAAGCTTCGCAGGTTTCGCACGTTTCAGGAGTTGCAGTGGAAAATTCGATCTGCTGTTTCTCGCGAAAATTGTATACCTACTTTTCCGTACCGGAAAATGCTTTCGGAGCGGTCGCATTTTCGATTTTATATACGATTCTTTCGAGAGAGCAAATTCAGTTGTTGGGATGTGGGTTTCCCCCGAAATTATAATAGTTTTTAAGTGTAACGTGAGAGAATTCGACGTATTATGCTGAAAATAAAAACGTTTAATTTTATTTTTTATATTATTCTTGAAAATTGTTTATTTTGTTCTCATGAGTTTTTTACTTTTTCAACTACTTAAGGGCTTAAAAATTACTTTTGCATCAAACAAAAAATGATTTTTATTAATAAATCAATTTTGACCTTTAGGATCCCCTATATTAGAAAGTTTTAACGATGACAGTAATGAATTATAGATTGATAATTTTTATCGTTAATTAAAAACCTCCTGATGAAGAAATCAGAATTTTTTAGTGTACTTCGCAAATATTAAACTGAATTAATTATAATAATTAAAAAAAACAATGAATCGAAGCATTTAACTGATTTAAAAGGATACTAAAATTGTATTTCATGAAAAAATGAGTTTTATTCATGCAGCACTAAAAAAGTTGACAGCAAAAACAATAGAAACAAAAATTCTCCAAAAATATTAATATAAAGTAACAGAACATGGTTAAAAAGTTTTAAATAAACTATAATGTGACCATATTGAGAAAATCGAGTAAAAATAAATTTATCGATAAAATTATTGTTAAATATATTGTGGGCGATAAAAATGTAACTATTTTTAATACAAATCTGTAAAAATACATTTTTATTGATTATTATAATTTTAAATTATCTGTCAATTTTACATATAAATTATTAATAAATGCTTCGTTCAGTAAATTCGAAGATGCATATTTCATATTAAATTATGAAAATCAGAACAGACTAACTGTATTGAGTCATTAGACTGAATTATTGTTAATTGGATTGGAGTTAATTGTATATTGCCGGAGTATTAATAGCTTATCTCAATTCAAATTATATGTATTGTTAAAATAATTCGCTAACGTTAATTTCAATGGTGATTATATAGAATCGCTTTAAGTGTCAACTGCTAAAAAAGAATTGTGTCTTTTTAATTTAATTATTTAATAAATAAATGTATAATGTGTATTTCTAGTCGATATTTTTATGCTCATTAAGCTGAATATTGTATTAGTTTTTGTAATCTTAAATAAAAGTATAATAATGAGTAAAAACTAATTCGAAAATTTCGTAATTAAAATTTAAACTTTTTAACAGATAAATTTAATAAATAACGTATTAATTTATTGGACAGATGTACGCCAGTGTTTATGTCATGTCAAATACTAATAATTGTACAAATAAAAACAGACAAAAATTAATCAATTAACTAATTTTAATACCAATCATAAAGAATTGGAGTAATTAGTTAGTTGCACTATGACTTGTTAGCAACAGAACCTATCTGTTATTCATTATATCTATTTTTTTTTTAATTAATTATCGATGCATTTATTATTTTTACTTACTATAAGTAGTTACACAATTACAAATGCGTGTAATTCTATAATCTTAACTTTCTTAGTAACAATGTTCAGCAACATCAAACTAATGAATAAAATAATGTTGCAAATAAGGCTCTCGTATATTTATTAAAAGGAAAAGCTAAAACTGTACGAAGGAAGTTTAATTAATTAAACAACGTAGTTCGTGCAACAAAAAATACTATATATAACTTACAACAGTGCGTTAATTATAAATCTCGTAATAACGTTTTATTCGTGATTATTTGGGAAAGCTGGAGAGGATTTTCAAGACAGTAATTGCGGATACATTAAAAACTTTTAAATTATGCATTAAATTTGTAACTGTTTCTGCGTCACTCGCTTGTTACGTTGTATCGTGTGTTTTATCTTTAAACATAACCTTTTAATTAGTTGACACTATGTTAAATATTTAGTAGTTACACAGTACATATCTAAAAGTAACAGAAACGTTAATAGAAATTAGTCATTTAGTTAATGAAGGATTTTCTATTACAGAGAAAATAGTTTTTTCAAATATGAGATGATACTTTTCAGGCTATTATTCCTCATTTTCACAAAATTATGTTTATCAAAAATACAATAAAGAAAAATAATTACAATAAAATCTAAATAAATTAAATTTAACCTTCTTTACACTTCGTAAAAAACTTGAAACGTCTCTAGTTCAAGTCCCGATGCATCAAATCTCGCGAGATTGGTCTTAATTTTTTTTAATTAAAAATTACAAAAAAAATCTTTATTACAATCATTAAAATTTAAAAAAAACTTTTTTGAAGATATAGAATAATTATAATTATTAATTGTAAAATATTTCGAAATGTAAAAATTTTTTTCGAACGGAATCTACAACAAAACAATTGGTATTTTATTAAAGATTATTATGTATTTCATTAGGATTATTATGTTATTGTGATATCATTATTTTCAACGAGGAATAATATCCTATCCTTAATTTAGTTATTTTAATCAAGTACATCGAGTAGAGTTAAAGTGATTAAATATTTGGATTACAGTAAATTCAGAACATTTATGCATAAAATAATTTATTTTGTTCAACGTGCAACTAATTATTCATGATATTACCAATAAAAAAAGTAATAAGTACATGACACGTTCACGAAATACTTTTTTGAAATCTGTTTATGGGATTATAATTATTATAAGTAATAATTTTGGTTTAATAATAACGTCATGCTTTATTCGGGGAATTTTCTAGTAGATCATTAATATTTAACATCTTATGAATATAATTTATTAGGATTATCAATGCATTATTTCATTGAAATATAGGTTAAATAAATAAATTGCCTTCGGATTTATAATACAATCAAATATAAAATGCATTTTTGAGCTGAACAAAATGTCTAGTATTTATTTAAAAAAATTTTTGCCTCCTGATTACTAATATGAAAACAGAAATCGGCGCTCGGCCTTATTGCAGTTGTAATTTTGAAAAAACATCGAAAAAATGTGATTTTTTTTAGTTTTTTGCATTTATTTTGAAAAACACAAATTTTACGAAAATATGTTTCAAATAAGAAATATAGAGCATGAAATTCTCTACAAAAAAAGTTCTAGGACTTTATTTCTGATAAGGCTGAAGCATCGAAAATCAACAAAAAATATGCAGTGGGTTTGGTAGACCAAAGAAATGACATTTTTTCAATTTTTTTTTGGGCAAAAAATATTTAAAACTCTGCAGGTGGCATCTGGCTGGATGATGAAAAAAGTTTTGTTTTTAGGATAAAGAGTAAATGTGACTACTTCATTCAAAAAAGTGTTTTTTTTTTATATTTTGTCCCGATGAACTTGAAAATTTGCTATTCCTAACATGTACAATTTAATAAAATAATATGAAAATAAGTTTTAATGAAGCTAAAAATCCACTTAAGACAAGATATTCCGAGGAAAAATTGTAGAAATAATGTCATTTCAATTTGGACAACCAGTAATCAACATAACAAAGGAAATGCAGAAAGTTAGTGATTCAATCTGGGTATAAGAAGGGTCGGGCAAATTAGGAATAACTGCATCATTAAATGGGGTGTACAAACAATCCATTGTTAAGACGAATCGATCGGCTTGACCCGTTACTTTTTTCTTCGCTGGCAATGACGTCTTGCCCCCTCGGTACTCGAAAAGCCCAAGTGCTTAAGCTGAAATTGCGGCGACTCCACGGACATCTTGAAAAGCAATTTAGCGGAGTCGCTCGCAAACTCGCTGTATAGTCGAAATATAGCACCAATAATCCTCCTCGTCGTACATTCCCGAAGTAATGAAAAATGCAGTTAGGAGACCCCTCGAAAGAAATAAATATTTTTCACATCTTACCCCCTCCCTTTCTGCTTTTATTGGTCATAAGTGTCATTTTTTGTTTGGGCGCGAACAACCGTAATTGGTAGCGGCGGACGATAGATTAACAGTTGGATAGTTTCCGTTATTGTTGAAATAGTAAATTCTAAACATTTAATGAGGAATTTACTCTCACAGAACACCAATGTTCTGAAGAAAATGCAGAAATTAATTGAGATTTTTCAAAAATAAGTGATTTTTATTTATTTCCAAAAATTTTCGGTCAATTCTCAATTAATGTCTTTAGTATTTTCTTAAAAGTCGTCTTTTGTAATTAGAATTACCTGTACACAGCCACAATTTTGAAAATTTTATTTAGTTTTCTTTAATTTACGTTTTTTTTGTACAATTTCCTGCCTTACCGACGGAACATTTTAGAACCTCATTCAGGTTACTAGTTTACATGTATGTGAGGGTATTATTGTATATAAAATCACATTATATTTCTAAAATTTTACATTATTATATATGAAATAAAAAATTCGGACTGTAAAATGGTATAAGATTCTTATAAGGTTACATACAAATCTTACAATAACTTTGAAAAAAGATGTCACATCATGTAGAAAACATATACTAATTCTAAACCCATATCGATATCGGGAGCCAAAGAGAGCTGTAAAAGTTGTTATAACGACTGACGGCGATGAAAGTAACTAAATCGATCAATTTATACAAATGGTAATTTATGGTTAATATAATGATAATCTATGAGATTATTACAATCTTACATTAATATTTATCCCTTACATGCACACACATTTTTCCTTTTAATGGGATTGATCTGAAATTTATTTCTTTACAATAATTAATTTTCGCGGTTACTTTTTATGAGTATTTAAAATGTCGAATTTCCGTACCGCTGATTTAAAATACTAACTAAAATGAGTGCACTGAATTAATTTAGAAGAAATTCGATATTTAGGCGTTCGTTTTTAAAATAATAAGTGGATATTTCATACTTTTATTTTTTGATTTTCCATTTCGTATTAACAATTTTGTATTTTATGTTTTCTACCTCCTATTCAGAATCAGCAAATAAACAACACTATTACCAATTTCATAATTTGTTCAGATTTATAATTAGTGACGAAAACCCAAGAGTTTGAAGCTGATCCGATAAATTTCACACAATTTGCGCGCCGTATTATAATTTTAAAAAACTAACGTCAGATTCTTAATCAGGGATCTCGAAAACCTCCCAAGTAAGGAGTGTCAAAAGAATTTAATAAATTTACAAAAATCTGTCCTTCCTATTGGATGCCCCATTTTGAATTTTGAAAAACTGACATCGTATTAATAATCAGCGCTCCAAAAAATACAAAATATATTATTATATTACGTATTATATTTCTGTATTCTTAAAAATGATTTTCTAAAAAAATATGCCTTTTCGAAACTTAATTTGTTTATATTTAAGAGAAAATTAACACATATTATGAACATGTTTTCCGTTATTTAAAAAGGTTGTTACTAGTATTGTAAATATTCCAAAATAGTAGTAAATATTCTGAAAGATGTTGTCAGTTTTAATATTTTTACGATCAAAAATTGAATTCAACAAAAGCTACTAATGTAAAGCTAAAAATGTGGCAGTATCTATTTCTAAATGTTTAGTAAGCAAAACATAAAAACTTCAAAATTAGTAGTATCAGGGAATAGATTGAAATGTCTCAATTGGTTGTGACAAAAGTTAAACTAATAAATTACTAGTTTTATTGTGTTTCTTTTTTGTTTTGTTTTCTACAAATTCTGATTAAAAACGTGCATTAAATATTTTTGATTCGATTGATTAACGTTTAGTGAAAATTATTTAAAATAATACATTTGGATTACGATAAAACAAAAGGCTTTTATGAATACTTCAATTTCAAGAGAATGAATACAATTTCCGAATGCAAATATTGAGATCAAAATACCAAAATCGATACTACTATTGGCGAAATGGTAAAATAATCTAAATAAATTCTCATTTTATTAGTATTTTCAATATTCATAACACAAGCTTAGTTTCACATGGTGATATGAAACAAAGTATCCGCAAATGTGAATATGGAAGAAAACTATCTTATAGATAATAAGATCTAGCAAACATAACATAGACTTTCGTAACCGAATAAGTACATAAGAAAGTCTTAATAAAAATTTGATATAAAATGAAAACTCAGGAGGTACAAAACTTAATGTAATTTTTGTTTAGTCAAATGTAATTATAGTTATTAAAAATGTATCAAACGTTTAGTGCCTAAATGTGCAATAAGTTAGTATAAATGACTACGTTAGCATAACTCTGCTAAAATTGGTAATATAACATCTTTATTAGATGACGAAAATTGCATTTTTTTGAGATTTTTATATCGATGACTAACTTATTCCACACATTAAAATGATTAGTAACCGTTCGAATTATTTAAAATTTATGTCAAATTTTTGTTATAATGTATTTATTAGTGATATTGACAATAAAAAATTATTTAGTTAAAAAAATTATTTAGTTAAAAAAATAGTAAAATGTATGGCTTTATATTATTCGTTTTCTTTGTATCTTTATTTTTTAAATTCGTGTATATTAAGAGTAAATAAATAAATTCACTTATATGCTACTTAAATATTGTCTTCATAGAAATGATTGAATTCATTTTTTAATAAAAATGAGGGTTTATACTTGTCGAAAAGATGATTTTTAGTTTAAAATTTAGTTGTAACATTTACCAAATAAATAATAAAAAAACTGTGATACTTTTGTAAAAATTATTATTTTTAAAGACGTATTGAAATTGAAAAGTGTTTTCGAAGAAATCGTAATTATTTTCTTAAAAAATTATACTTCAATTGATTTAAATAATTTTACTAGTAAATTAGAGTTGCAATGAATTTTGTCAAATTTTATTAAGCAAATCCATATTTTTTTATAACGATTACTTATTTGATAGAATCAACTAAAAAACCAATGGTAAGAAAATAAAGAAGATAAAATAAGTCGTTACTTTGCTTTATCGATGCGCGAATTAAGAGATTACGACGGTTTACTTTTGTAAAACTCGAATGCAATGAGATATTTACAATTTAAATTGGAGCCCACTCAAGGATCGTTGAATAAATATTTGACTATCGAAACAAGTTAAAATGAAAATTCCTAGTTTAAGTTGTTTCGGGAATAAATTTCATCGATACCAGACAAGTGACGCGTATACCAATGAGATGCACCCAATGATTACGTCAATATTTAGTTTTCACGCAATTTCAGTTCAAAACATATTAAACTTTGTATTTTAATGGTAATTCCTATAGAATCTAATTACGGTTTTATATCGATTATTAGTTTGAAAATTAATATTGAAATTTACTGCCGCACATTATTAGAGAATTGATGTTGCTTAAACTTTGTTTACATTTTTTATCGTAAAAATTAGGTCGTATTTTAAATTATTAATTATAATTTTTGATATAACGTAATCAGTGTTTGGCATTTTTTATATTAATTATTTGGTTCATTGTATTGGAAAAATAAAAAAAAATGTATTTTCTCTTACTACAAATGTCAGATTTTTAGAGATTTCTTATAAAATACGCCATGAGGGTGAATATTAACTTCGAAGTTTAAAAACATCGTTTTAGTGGATTTTTTAACTTTTTTTGTGGTTTGGAAAATATGGTTTTTTGTCAAACTGGTGGCAGTAGGAATTTAACATAACGGTTTTTAATTAAATATTGTTTTTTATTTTGTTTAAAAATATAAGACTAACAAACGAATGAAATCCTCAGATAAAAAGAAATAATTATATATAGAACAATCATGGAAAGCCAAAGCAATTGTTTAATTATCAAATAGCTTTTAACAAACTTTTGGTGCAAAATTTACGCGAAGAAAAATCTTTTCTGAAATTTTAATATATCAGATGTTAATTTTGGGGTAGACTTGTAGAATGGAGAAAATTTCCATTAGTTCTGGTTAAAATCACTAGATTTTTTATCAGTGTCTGAATAATAGAAATTATAGTCAATTCAACAGAAAAATTGGTAATTTCACCATCTGAAATGGTAAGATTCATAAAGTTACTGATGTCAAATTTTCTACAATGTTATCCAAACTACTTCAGTCTTTTCTGTACCATTTTTCATTTTCGAAATAACTTTCCTTGAGTAAATCGTTAATTAAAAAATCATATTAAAATCACTTATGGCAGAAATAGGAAATGATTTTTTGAAAATTTTCATTTGGACAATTACGATTAATTTCCTCATCAGCTCAATCAAGACCTAAACAATGAATTCAAGAAAATATGAGATGCAGTTGTTATGAATCGCGGTTACCCTATTTTAAAAAATCGGGTCTGCGATCTATCACCGACAAATTATATCTATCCCTTTCGTCGCGATAGAAGACCCTGTGAAAAACGAGGCTTTCGCATCTCTAGACGGATAAAATAATAGATAAGCAAAAACTGAAGGCCATTTCGCCAAGTTATCTATAGCAGTATGAAATAATAGCTAGAGAGAGAGAAAAAAGTTGGTATCGTGTTCGATTATCGATTCAGCGACGAAAGACCGTAATTTTTTTCGTGATGGGTCGGCATCGATTCGATCTAAATATGTAAACAGCGAATGTATCCAATAACCTTTGCTTTATTCGATTGAATCATATTGCTTATACCCGATGCGATAGATTTCGGTTAATTAGTGCATCAACTTTGAGTAATCCAATAGTTAGTTATGTTGCAACGTTCATTTTTGTGACTTCAAAAAACGTTCATATCTGCTATCAGCTACCCGAAAAAACCCTTTAATAACCATTTTAAAGAAAATCCTTTTAATATTTTAGTAATCTCATTCACTATATTGGAACCGCCATTTTGAATTGTGAAAATTTAACCTCATATTTGTAATCAGCGACGTAAAACACATAAATTTTGTAGTTATTTAGCAATTGCCGATTTCGAAACTTCAATTGCTTGGCTAAAAATGAAATAATATACAACTGCATGTTGGGCGCCATTTTTAAATCGCGATTCTAACATTTGGAAGGTACTATTTTGAAGCTGAAACATTTTAAACATATTTTGCATTTCCTCCCCTTTGCCGGTTTGGGTGTAAATACAACAGTATCTGTTTGAAAAGAGTTTTGGACCAATTCATTTTGCAAAATATGAAAGAGCAGCTTATTTTACATCAGAAACATTGGGTGCAGATTTTTTTTAACATTATCCAATATCGCGCTGAAGTAGGCGTTCAAAAAGTGTCCATCTCATCCTTAAAGGTTAATATTTTTACCTTTGCAGGTCTTAAGTCGTTGAAACTCGTATACAATATATTACAACTTCAAATGATTAAATTATAACATAATTATAAAAAAATTGTAAAAACCTTCTATTGAAAAATTCTTAAGCTTGAGTGCATCATCGCCTACTATTTTTTTTCAGCTTCGTTGTAATCAAATTGACTAAGAAATTTGTCTCAGTAAATAGAAAGTGTGCTTTTTATACGCTCAAGCTTTTGATGTCAGTATATTTTTTTTCTACTGCAGCACAATATCCTCCCAATAAATGTCCGTATAGCTGTTCTTAAAAACCCTTTTATTACAAAGAATTTTCAAAAAGAAACAAGGATGGCTTTCTTTTTTATTTTTCTAAGGAGCTCCAAGACTCCGCGAGCAAGGATTGCTTGTTTCATAAGCGGAAAAGTCGATGAGAAAGATTCGTTATTACTCTTCGAAAGTAGGAACTCTGGTTAAGTACATATTCGCGAAGTACTTTGACGCTTTATTTGTGTTTACGTTGCGCTTTTATTTGTTGCTTCTCTGTAGCTAGGTGGGTACTTATATTACTTTCGCGCTCGAGCTTTTTTTCGCAGCCCTCTTGACTTTATTCGCCGCATGACTTTGTTTCGAAATTACGGAAATGAAGTAGGAGTCGCTCGGAACGCAATTTTCTTTATTCACCGGCTCTTCCCGTTGGCGAATCCCGGTAGCGATTCCCAGCCTGCTACTGGGTAAGAGGGGACAGCGAGATTGGAACCTTTCTTTAGCACCGGGAGAGAGCTTCATTTGAATTCGTGTTAAAGAGATCTCGCGAATTGCCTTTATAGTACTCATCGGGCAATCGTCGGGGAGACCTTTTTTTTAACTCGATATTAAATTTAATCGGCCGTTTGGCTTAGTAAAAGTCACTTTCATATTGGGGTGCATTATTTTTTGTCATTTGTTGTTATTCGTCTTGAAGAAGACAAATATGGTATAGATTATACTAAAATGATCATCTTGACATTAATTAAATAATATATTAACTTATCTCAGCGATTAAGTACAGTGTTATTAGTTATTTTTACTACGAGTGACACTCAGCCAGTTTTGGTGGTCACATTCTTGAGGCCGGCGAACTAAACCGCACTGCGTCGCGGCGATTGGCGTTTGCCCCCCACCGCTGAGTATGTGAATGGAGAAGTTGGCGAGTGGGGGTAAGAGAAATAAACTTTCGGAGAGTGGGGGGAACAAAAAGTTCTTGTGCGACATCGTGCGGCTTAGTTGATCCCTTTGAAACTTGCCTCAAAATAGGTGACATAAGTTTCCATAGCATAACATCAGCAGTTTGAGTACCATGGTTTTAACCTTTCACATTCATGGCTTTAACATCCAAAAGGTTTGTTACATCGAATAATAAAAATTTTTGTTAAGACTTGAGAAATTCCCGTTTAAGAATATTCTTAATATGTTTCGACTTTTGAAAATGAAATTGTTAAACGAAGACCACACGAATTACAAAGTTCAGTGAAAAGAGTCGAGATTGGTCAGCCATGAAATATGCTACATTTTTTATTAACTTTACTGCATCATTTTGAATATTTTAAGAACAATTTTCTCATTATTTTTCACTAACAAAGAGCTTTCATTAACAAAACTGTTCATTTGTATTTTAAAAATTAGGGCTCAGCTAAAAATTTATGCAAATGGAATTATTATGAGCGAGACTTAATAATTTATAAATCTGCATCGGACCTTTTGAATTCTGTAAACTTTATATCCCATGTTCATCCAGTTGAATAAATAACTTTTTATTTTCGAATTCTGCGTATAATTAATTTCAAACGCTCGAATGAGTTTAACATTTTGAATTTTTTATTATATCGAGCTAATCTCTGCGGAAACTTTTTTAAAAAAATTGGAGTTGCATGAGGTAATGCGAGTAAACATGTAAATCGTTAATGGGATTTACTTTATGACTTACTTCAGTAGACTGCTGGTAAAAATTCCATTAACGAATTTTCTTTTCAAATTCAGTATTTTCCATTTACGAATTTATTACAGGAGGTTTTTTTATTAATTGATTCTTTAAAATTGTTATATACGATAAAAGCTGTGTTGGAAATTGTATTTCCTGCACTAGTAGTCAAATACAGTATTTTATATACTCAATAAATTGTTACTGCATACTATAGTTATCAACGATTTTTAAAATGTTTATTTGTCTTTTTGCAGGATGGTCCGTATGATAGGCGACGAGTTCCTGACGGAGGAACGAGATCGGAAATACTATGCGGATCACTACAGATGCTGCCCTCCACCATTGTTCATAATCCTGATTACGCTGGTCGAGGTAAGAATATAAAACTTCACACCAATAACATTTTAAAATCATTTCCTTTCTATCTGAATTTCAAATAAGAGTTTCTACGCTTAGTAAAATAGTACATTTCGTAACTAGGGCGTAAAGTGCGATTTTACACACCGAAGAGGCGATTGACACGAGCAGGTAGTTAGCTCAGGCATGTAAATCTTAAGCGTGTACTGATTCTATTTCTTATAATAAATATAGTGATATAGGAAGTTAAAAAATAGAATTTCCCGGGTGATAAATATTATTTTAAAATAATACTATGTGTTATAGTCTGCTAATTTTCTAAATGTAGTAACTGTACTTCTAAACGAATATTTAAATTATTCAATTTTGTCCCTGACGGTATAATTCGGCATAAGTAAGCAAAAAGTTCTGAACAATTCAATAATTTAATATTTCTTTATTCGACTTGGCCTCAAATTCGAATGGGTAAAAGTTATCAGGCAGGTGGAATTATATTTCGCCGAAGTTTCGACGACATTTAAATCAACCGCGAATTCACGAGATTTCTTTGAGACTCTTCGGCAACCTGTAGTGATTCGCGAAACTTTTCAATATTTTTCCACGATTCTTTCCGCTCGTGCTTCAAACTTTTCTTTCGAAAGATTCGTCGCCCAGATTTCATATAATAAGCAATTATGCACTTTCGCCATTTGTTATTGTGAATTATTATTTATTAATTTTATTTACGTTTACTATTCGTAAAATGGAATAGTGAACTTTTCTTGATGCGAATGATTGATTTCCAAAAATAAAAAATAATGGGTTAGTCTTTGATCATATTCGAAGGATGTCTGATTTTTTGTAAATATTGAAATAATAATTTAATTTTTTTTAATGGTTTCGTCTTTTTTATTATTGACAATAATTTCTTAGTTTAATTTATTATTTAGTTCATATTGATACATAAGCTAAGTGGTCCTTTAAAAATGTTACGTATTTCCCGACATTTCGAATCCACTATCTTGGAAATGATGATTACTGCTTAGCTTACAAGTTTCTATCAGATAATTTCTATTGAACAGTTGTACATAGCCATTTCCGCGCCTCATAAGTACGAAGATAAAATTACAAACTTGAAATCGTCACTGCTTACCTGCAAATCGAATCCTCCATCATTGAAATGACGATTATCCTTTAGCCTACAAGTTTTTACGTGATAATTTCTATTGAAAAGTTGTACTTAGGCACTTCTTAGATCCCTAAGTACGAAGATGGAATGAAAAACTTGAAATCTTCACTACATACTTGGAATATCGAATCCTCCATCTTGAAAATGATGATTAACCTTTAGTCTGCAATTTCTATCTCGTAATTTTTTTGAAAAGTTGTACTGAGGCCCTTCTTAGATCGCTAAGTACGAAGATGAAATAATAAAACTAAAATTGTTACTTCTTATCTGCCATTTTGAATCCTTCATTTTGGAAATGATAATTACAGCTTAGCTTCCAAGTTTCTATCAGATAATTTCTATTAAAAAATTGTACTTAGCCAATCCTGAGTTCGCTAAGAACGAAGATAAACTCAGAAACAGGAAATTGTTACTACTTACCTGCAATATCAAAACCTTCATCATTTAAATGATGATTACCCCTTAGTCTCCAAGTTTCTACGGGATAATTTCTATTGCAAAGTTGTACTTAGGCAATTCTGAGCACTCTAAGTACGAAAATGAAATAAAAAATGGAAATCGTTACGTTTTACCTGCAATATCGAATCCTCCATCATTCAAATGATGATTGTCCCTCATAGTCTCCAAGTTTCTTCGTGATAATTTCTATTGTAAAGTTGTACTTAGGCAGTTCTGGGCACTCTAAGTATGAAAATGAAATAAAAAATTGAAATCGTCACTACTTACCTGCAATATCGAATCCTCCATCATTGAAATGATAGTTACCCCTTAGTCTCCAAGTTTCTACGTGATAATATCTATTGCAATGTTGTACTTAGGCAATTCTGAGAGCGCTAAGTACGAAGATGAAATAAAACAATTGAAATCGTTACTTCTTATCTGCCCTTTGGAATTCTCCATTTTGGAAATGATAATTACGGATTCGAAATCTCGGATTAAAAATGACGAGTAAGAAGTAATAACGTGCAATTTTTTAATTCATCTTCTGGCGAACCCGGGCGCATCTAAGTACACATTTTCAAAATGGCAGAATGACAATAAATGGCAGCTGATGGATTTATAGCTTATCATGAAGGGTGCGCCTAAAAAACTTTGAAAATAGCGCACATCATCCCAACATCATTTAAGACCTGCTCGTCTGTACTTCCGCAAAATATTTTTCTCTGGAATTTAGGACAGCGCAGTCCCGTTAACCGTTCGGGTATCCCCGTAACCAAACGTTCGGTTGCAACCAAATTTTTTCCACATTTCGCCGTCGTGCGGCGACAGTGGCGTTCTGCGGACGTCGAAAGAAACGCGTTTGGCTCTTATGGTCCTGCGGTTAGTAGAGAACGCCTGGCACAAACGAGACGGGCCCTGTCGATTGTCGAAGCCGCCCGGCCCTCATTAATTAAATTCCGAACGCGCACCGAAGCACACCCCACGACGTAAACAGATCCTCTCGAGCACCCTGTAATTTTAACCGTGGCTCGGTTATTACCAATTAACGGAGAGACTATGCGAGAGGGAGAGAGTACGATTCGCGCCTCAAGCCATACCGATCGCCGCTTTCGTCTTTGTCGAGCGTAATTTGCAGCGGCGCACGTTTTACGCTTCACGAGAGCAAGGAAACGAGAGCGTTAAAAAAAAAAGAGAAGGAAAAAGAGAGAGGGACTTTTCTCTCAGTAATTTCTTGGGATATTATCGCGCGCGCACTTTATTATTTCTCAATTGTTGCCGTTATATTGCGCCGCTGCTTTATTAAATCGGTTGGTGCAGCGGGGGCTTCGCGATGATCGACGCTTATTATGTGCTTTGTTTATTCGCGCGGTTGGTCTCTTTGCGAGCGCATCGGTCGAAATCTCAATAACGTCCATTTCAAGGCGTGGACTCCGCCGCTCGAGTTAATGGAGTTTGCGGCCGTGGACCGTGGCTCCGTTTGGATGAAAGAATCGCATTCGAGATTCAAGCGCAATTTATATAATTGATAGCGAATGCGTGCAGCGAGTGAAAAGAGTGCAAAGATTCGTTTGTGTCAGGAGCGATGCGTGAGAAAAATATGTCGCGAAACTTACTTTGCATTTTTTAGTTCGGAGGAACGAACGAGAAATTTTATTGGACGCTATTGGAAATATTTCGATGTACAACTGAATTTCTCCTTGGGGGCTTGCAATTGTTTTCTGGTTAACATATCGCGTAATAAACATTAATAAATATTAATTTAGTTATTTTTTTCTTAATTTTACATTGTAATGAATTATTCATCCGCCATATTGTATGTCCATTTTGAGTTTAAAAAAATGTTACGTCATGACCTCAAAAACCGGTCACTGCAAAAATGAAGCAATTTCTCTCTAATTCGTTTGTCATAATATCCGCCATTTTGTATCTGACATTTGGATATATTCGTAATAAAGAATGCAAAGAATTGTACGGCGACTTATTGATTATCAGCAAACTATTCAACCTTGGGTTTCAGGGGGTTTACTTAATTCGTCCGCCATATTGAAGACGCCATTTTCTGTTGGATCAATGTGATGTCGCTTTCGCAATTAACAATTTAAGGAAAATTTTACTGTTTTATTTGTTATCAGCTATTTAAAGAACGTCCAATATCAGCGGTCACAAAACTGGAATTTCTTAATTCGTCCGCCATATTGAAGACGTCATTTTTTTTAAAAGAATGTGACGTCGCATTCGATATTAACAATGTAAAGATACTTTTTATGTCTTTATTCGTTATCAGCAAACTAAAGAACCTCACATATCATGGCTTATAAAATCTCCAGGAATTTCTTCATAATTCCTCCTTCATAATAAAGACGCCATTTTTGTTTGAAGAATGTGACGTTGCGTCCGGAATTAACAACGTAAAGAAAATTTTGCTGTCATATTCGTTCTCAGCCACTTAAAGAACGTCATGTCAGGGATGATAAATTCCAGGAATTTCGTCTTAATTTGTCCGCCATATTGAAGACACCATTTTTGTTTGAAGAATGTGACGTCGCGTTCCTAACTAACAATCATACGAAAATTTGAAACTCTTATTCGTTATCATAAAATTAAAGAACTTGAGATATCAAGGCTTATAAAATAATTTCTTCGTAATTCGTCCGCCATATTGAAGAAGCTATTTTTTCAACAATGAAAAGAAAATTTTGATGTCTTTATTAATTTTGAACAATGTAAAGAACTTCATATATCAAGGCTTATAAAACTCCGGGAATTTCTTCATAATTTCTCCGACATATTGAAGACGCCATTTTTTAAAGATTGGGGTGTCGCATTTGGAATTAATAATCTAATAAAAATGTGTGAATGTCTATTCATTATCAGTAAACTAAAGAATCTCATACATCTTGGATTTTAAACATGCAGGAATTTTGTTCTTGAATCGTCCGCCATATTGGATTCGCCATTTTATGTTTAAAAAATATTACGTCATATTCGAAAACAGTAAGCAACGGAATCTATGATACGGCGATTTTTTGAAACCGAAACACTTATTCTTAGTTTGCCTAACATACTGGAGTCGCCATGTTGATTACGAAAAAATATATTTTCATTTCAATTGTCCGCCATTTTGGCTATGTTGAAAATAAAACAATGTTACGTAATAGTGGAATTCGAAGGAATCTGAAGTGCCCCTGAATTTAAAAATGCAGCGATTTCTTTTTATTTGGTCCGCCATTTTCGGTTTGAGAATGAAACGTCGTATTCATAATAAACAAACCTAGGGCAAATTTGACGTTTAATGCTAAAAAATTAATAGACCATAAATATCTGGGGTTTCTGTTTAAATCGTCCGCCATATTGGACCCGCCATTTTCTCTTTAAGACATATTATATAATTTGCAACCAAGTTATTCTTAGTTTGTCTACCATATTGAGTCCGCCATTCTGAAATGTAAAAATCTAATTAGCACTCGTGAATTTACAAAGTTACTGAAAAATTTCATTACACATAAGAATAATTCTTTTTTAGAACATAAAAGAAGAACTTGTTTAAAAATAGTAAATATTTTGGACCTCATTTAAAAAAAAACATATTTTTATCGTTTCATAACCATAAAGTTTACCTAATCCTATAAAATGTAACAATATAATAACAAAAGCCTGGAAAAGGAGTATAAAGAACCAATTGTTAGTTTATCCTATGAAAACAGCTGTTTTCGCATCATTTTGAAGCCGCCATCTTGAATTTCTGCCATATTATATTCTAAATCCTTAGTGTTACGTTTTACAGGTTGCTTTCAAAAATTGCTTGAAAAAGTTTTACTCCTGAGTTTTCGGGGTCGCTGATTACGAATCCAAAAGTCAGAATATTGAAATTCAAAATGTCGGATCTAATACGGCCGATTAAAATTTAACATTTACATCGAATTAGCGGAAATTCTATATTTTAGGGTTTTCGAGGTCGCTGATTACGAATTCCAAGTCAGAATTTTGACATTAAAAATGGCGGATCCAATATGGCGGATCAACATTTTTAAATCGACATTGATTTAGAGGAAATTCTGTATTTTGGGATTTTCGAGATCGCTGATTACGAATCCGAAGTCAGAATTTTGAATTTCAAAATGGCGGATCAAAATGTTTAAATCTAGATAGAATTAGATAAAATTCTGTATTTGAGGATTTTTGGAGTTGATGATTACGAATTCGAAAAGAAAAATATGAAATTCAAAATGGAGGATCCATTGTGACGGGTCAAACTGAAATTAGGTGATATGTTATATCCTAGGTATTTTGAATTGGCTTATAACGAATGTGAAATCTGAATTAGTTTCGAGTAACGCTAAGAACAAGTTATAATGGCATTTTTTATTTTTTATTTTGAAATTATGAATTGGAATACCTGATCAAAAAAGTTTTTCATTTGGTTATGAAAATTCGGATATTTTCGACAGGTCGATAATTTGGAAAAAGAAATATTTTTCGTATGTAGTATTCTTAGTATATTATTGTATGTACAATGTCAAAAATCCTCAGCAATTAATTTTAAAAAAGCAATTAGAAAAGATGTTTATCAATTCGCAACCTTGACCTAGCGGAAGGGTTCTGACCGTACGATTCCACATGACATTCATGAGGACATTGATCCTCAATTAATGCATTACTTCATGCGCAGACATAAAGCACCGTATCATCGCGTCCCCGAAGGTCGTAATACAATATTCACGACTAACTAGCGTAGTCAAGGCCGAATTTTCGCTAACCTCCAAGGCCTCTCGACCAAAGCAACGTCTGATCGCAAGAAAAAAACTATACCATTTTCAAATTCTGTTTGAAAAATCCACGAAACTTGGAGTGAATGGTAGGTGATAAAATTTTAAGCGTCCGTTAATTTCGTTACGCTTCCGTCGGTAATAACGGGAACGATTAATCGCGCAATAATGGTTTGTAATCGGGGGGAACGAGTTAGACGGTAAAACTGGTTTAATCGAATCGTTTATCGAACGAGCAATTGAAACTTTTGATGTTCGCGGGGAATCACCTTTCGATAGGTGGCAATTTCGCCGCCAATAGAAACGGCGCTAATTTACCCGCAAACACCGCAATATAAGCGGGTTTTGACTTTACGGCGTCGAACATTAACGCAATAGTATTGCTGCGGAATCTCTCCGATACCAATTTTATGCCTTTGTCGAACGTATGCATAATCGATTTTTTCGTTATATAATAATTTTTTCGTTTTAATACGTGATAGGTTGCATTTTTTTTTAAATTGAAAGATAAATAAATGTGCGTCAAGTAAATGTTCCCCTTATTACCCTTCCTGTTAAAATAACGGCCCGATTTATGTAAATGAAATACGATTTTAACTGTTTAACGTTTTTCATTAAGTTATTTAATTTTTCAATATCTTTCTTATTCTATTGAGAAAAATGTTTGAAAGAAATGATCTGAACACACCAGTCGTAAAGTAGAACATTTGACTGGCAATCGAAAGGTCTCGGGTTCAAGTCCCAACGGCTCATTTTTTTTAATTAAAAAAATTATTTAAAAAATCCTACAAAATTTTCATAGAAATAATTCAAAATTTTCCAATAGATTTAAATAGTTCTAAAAACTAGATTGTAAAAACTAATTTCCCACTTCAGAATAGCAACATTGAAAAAACTTGATATATTCATACTTGCATAATCATGCATCTTTAATAACAGTTTATTTACAAGTAAATATTTATGTGGATACTACTTACCTTACATAATTAAATATTTATAATTAGTAGAGCTTAACGTCTTTAGCTACTAAGATTTCTAGATGGATTGATGGTTGTACAGCATACAAACAGGTAAGTACTAAACCAAATCTATTAAATCATGTAATTACGGTCGATTGAATCAGTATTTTTTAAATCAGAATGTAAGCCTTATTAATATAATCAAAACGTTAATTAATCCTATTATTACTATGTTAAATATATTAATATCGTCATTTTCGTTTATTTTTGTGAATTTGTGCTCAAAAAATCACTTTATTTTACGATAGCAGTACATACAGATTCTCGGCACTGCAATCGAATTATTCAAATATGTGAGCAATTCGCAATTAACTATTTCGTAACTAGTTAGTAAGCTATTTAAGTAACACAATAACCTGAATTTTGATTCTATTTAGTATGAAATGTGGAAAAACATAATAAAATACATATTATTAACCTTCTATTGAAGAGAATTGTGAGAAAACTGGTTATTTTCCGATTTCCGGCCGCCATATTGAATCCTCCATTACCGAGAATGTCAAATACACTGGAAAATAACTGGAGATGTAAAAACAAAACAAAATTTTACACTTTAGACGACAAAATTCGTTTAACGTTGACAGGCGTCTCAAAATTTATCACAAAAACACGTATTTTTCGATTTTTTCACACGGTTCCGCCATTTTGAAAAAGGTAAACTATATGAAGCTAAAAGCAGAAATTGTTCTACGATATTCATTTTGTTCTCCTTGGTTCACTGATTAGAAGGAATCGACATCCCCCCTTATGAGTTTGGTAAAAATTTACAAAAAAAACTTGACTTTTTCAAATTAGATCCGCCATATTGCTTTCCTAAGACATGGAAACGTAATTTTAACTACTGAAATCGAACGACCACATCGAAAATATTGAGATCCGATGATTCCATTATAATTTTTTCCATTTTTTTATTTAGTACTAGGATGTTTTTTAAAAAGAATACAATTTTGGATTGTTTATTAACAAAAACTGATAAAATAATAAAAAAAAATTGTGAAAACACGTAACAGATACCCTAAAAAATTTCTTAAAAATCTTACAAATTTGTTTAATTTCATAGAAAACTTCTTATGTTTTACTTTGGATTTGAATGGACTAACAATGGTTAATTTTTGAATATTTTTTGTATTTTTGCCTGTTTCTCTATTCGATTCGCTCGTATGCTGTATAATGTAATGTAGTTTAATCGCAAAGTGCACTTTTTCGGGAACAGTGCGGCGTAGGCTTATAAATTATCCGAAGTCTTGTCGGAAAACTTTTGTTTCACGTCTATTATACACAGTCTAACGCTTCCGGATTTCGTAACGTTTTTCCCCAAGGAACGAAACTCACCCCTAGCAATAAACTTTCTCCCAGTTGTCTAAGGAGAACTCCTTTATTCTCATTCACGTCGATGAATTACGTATATGACAGGGTGCATGTAAGTGCTTTCGTAATATATTGCATTGCTGATGAAATTATTAAAGTAATCTCAAAACGTTCTAAGGCTTTAAAGTGATGTTAATTTTGCTTTATTGTTTATTATACTTTTTTTATAAAATAATAATTGTTAAAGATTAATTTGAATTTTGTTATTTATTATTACTAATTTAAATGCATAGAAAATGCTTTTGAAATTTGCATCATTATAGTCCAATTTGAACACATTTTTTTTTCATTTTTTTAGGTTTATTTGCTTTTGATTATGTTATTTGTGTTGTTTATGTTTTGCGACGATAAATTTTAACTAGACAGGCTAGAATTTAATAATCCTGAAGAAGCTAAATAAATGTTTAGAAATATCCGTTGTAGTCCAATCTCGCGAATTGTAAGTTATCTGAAATAAATTATATATATCACGTATTATTATTCTAATTAACAGTTGAGACAAGCTAATCTTTTTTTATTGATATATGACTACTTTGTTTTTAAACAATCATTATATTTTTATCATTCGCAAAAGCAGGAAAAATTACAGAATTTCGACCTTATATGAAGGCACCTTTCAGACTTTAATTGCCTTAAAGTTATTAAAGGAGATATTAAATATTAAATAAATCTATTTTAGGTTAGAAAGAATTTGGTTGAGTGTAAATTGGTAAAAAATTATTAATGTAATGAATTTGTGGTGTTTAACTCTTTATTTTTTTGTGACAAAATTGGCGCCCAATTAAGGACCGAGGAAATTTTACATTATTTTAGTAAATTTTTCTATTCTTTGCAGATCAATTTTTATTCAAATGTAAAAAACAAATGAAATTTAAGAAACTTGTATATTAGATTTAACATACACTTTATTAAATTTAATAAACCAGTAAAACCAAGTGTTTTAACAATTTGCTAACGTAAAATTTTTGTCTAGTTACTACTTGTGAGACGGCTGAGATAGAATTTCACACCTTTCAACTCTATTTAATGGACAAATTGTCTATTTAATAGATAAATGGAGTAGACAACCTTTAAAATTAATGCTGGCTAGATCGTATATTTTTCAAATTATTTAGTGCCTAACAACTAGTGCCATTTTTTTACCATAAAAATGCGACTTTACATAATTAGTCATTAAATGTCTTAGGGTCGTCAAAACGCTATCCCACATGGACCAAAAGTTACGTATTGTAATTGCGTTTCAAATGAGGTTCGCATTTTTAAATTTGTTTACCTATTAAAAAGTTACAACTGAAAAACAAAAAAATACAGATGTGCAGATCGAAAAACAAACAAATTAAAAAGACGACAGGTAAAAAAAACGAAAATCGAAAAGCCGACATTAAAAAATCGGCACTTTAACAAATAACTGTCAGCTTGTCAATGGGTCTATTTTTTTGTGTCGGCCTTTTGACTGTTGACTATCGGTTTTTTGACCTGTCGGCTTTTTGATTTGTCGGGTTTTCAACCCGCACCCAAAAGCAGAACCCGTCTCACAATTAGTGACTCTCGCCTACTAATGATCAATAACTTACTTTCTTTCAAATATTAAAAATTGTAAGTAAAATTCTACTAGTTCAGATTTACAAAGTAACAAACTCTTCTTTTATCCCATAACTGCATTATAATAGGATAAAGGAATGCCATTTCATTACACCATCGATACACCGCAGCAGCATTTCTATATTCATCTACGGGATTGCGAACGCATATTTTACATTCCTCCATTTCCAGTCATTGTACATTTACGACAATACAATGAGTGCCCGAGTTACGATATTCATTTGCGGAAGATACAGGATAACGAAATCTATTTAATTAAACGCATCGTATCCACACACAAACGCACGCACGGATGTTCTTTTTTTTTTTTAACGAGACCTGCATTATACGCCGTATATGAAAATCACGCGTGCATGTTTATTTATAATGCGCATCCGCACGCACGTCCCTTGAAATCGGAGCGATTCTCTTTTTGCATTCTGCCGGCGCGGATTCGCGAGAGCGGATGCACTTTTCAAGGATTTAGTGCGCACTAAATAACAAGGCCAATAATGGGCATAATAATGATCGTTGGGAGATTATCGAAACTGGAAAGGCGCCAAAAAGCTTTCGGGACTATCTCGCCCGCCGAAAGGTCCAAACCAGCAACCTTGCTGCTTGTTCTTGCCCATAAATGGCCGTTGTAATCACATAACTCATCCTCCTAAAAAAAAAAAGAAATTAGAAACGACCGCGAACGTAAGACCGCAATTGTACGCGATGAAAAACGTCCTATCAGTGGCGTTATTGCGGGATGTTACGTGTATCAATACGTACAATGAATTATGGGGGAAATTTTAATTTAATGAGAAAGTAGGTTGATTAATTACGAATTAATGACAATGATAAAAAAAATGTCAAAAGTTATCCTAACACATTTTATCTTATTGGCAAAACTAATCATTTTCAAAAATTTAAAATAAAAAAAGGTTTTTTTTTTACCCTATCGTTATTCGACATACAAAAGTCTAAAAAAATACCAGTCTGGTGAAAAATTAGTACTGCATCGATACTGGGTTAATCATTTGTTACGTGGAAAATAACACTATTAATAGTCGACAACAACAAAAAAGACCCCTGGATAGAAAGTAGTAGTACGTATGTCAGGGGCCAAAGTTCAAAGACCCTTACATTAAATATAGTAACATACAATCCGTGGGCCTTATTTTTTTTAAAGACAATTTTAATAGTAGTGCATTAGAATTATGGTATTATTTTAGGTTATTTTGGAAAATTAGTCGAACGTACAAAATTTCTAAAAACGTATGCTAATACATCAAATATTAATTTTTTATAAAACGGACGGAATTTTTTACGGAGATTATAATCCAAGTAATTTTTTTTAATTGGCATGAAACATTTTTAAATTGTGTTATTTAGTTTAGAATGAAGTTCTAGTTATGACAAAATTGAAATTTTACACTTTATATTCAAAATATTTTGATTGCCAATACAGTAATGCAATTGCAAAGAGATGCTTATTTTTTAAATGATGAAAAATAACTATAAGGTTTATAAAAAACCTATTTTTTATGTTTATGTAAATGTTTTTTAGTAAAGTTATGTTTTGAGTTGTTGTGTTCTTTTTATTGAAAATATCATTTCACAGCATAATTAAATGAAATTAAATTCTGCGATTATGATTCATATATTTTATATGTTAATAGAAATATGTACACGGGAAAAAAAGAAATTAAAGTAAATAATTAAAAATTGATTACACTAAAAATTGTACTTCGTTTAGCAACAACTTTTCTGGTATAAAATAATAATAATAGTCTTTTTTCAAAAGGATTTAAAATGATATTAGAATAATTATAACCGTCGGTGTTTCGGTACAATATTTTACATTTATTAGCTCCTACCACTTACGAGAATACGTGCCGCGCTAATGCACCACCTAACGGTGAGCGTTCGAACAATGTAGCACTAAAAAAATGATTATTTATGTGGTTTATAAAAACTATTAAACGCTTCAAAACATGTACATTTATCACTATAATGCTTCCGTATCGACAATGGTACAAGATAGTGCAAAATTTCTAGAAGCCATTTTTGTAGAGCGTGAAATTTCCAATAAGAAACGTTCAGAGCAATTTCACTCTATTTTGTACCATTTTTGTTATAGAAGCGATAAAGTGAATAATGTACTTGTTATGACGCTTTTAACAGTTTTTACGAATTACGTGAATAATTTCATTGTCTAGAAACAACGCATACATGTTCTTAACAGTGCTAGGAAACTGTATCCATTCAGAAAAAAATTATTTTAAAATTATTTATATTTTTATTCGTAATTCGTGAAACATTCGCCTAAAATTGAGTTTCCGGCGCAAAAACCCCTCAGGCGTGCAAACAATGCAATGAGAGTAGATAAAGATTAAAAAAATGAAAATTCCAAAATCAAATTGAAAAAAGTATTAACGTATATAGAATGTCATACTGAAAAATGTTTACTTTTAATGTTTTTTCATTCGAATATCAGATTCTGAGAAAAATAATAAAAACGGTAAAATTTTGTAATCGTGAAATAATTATTTTTTGACACATATAATAAGATAAGTAGGGTATAAATGAATGAAAAAATTCGAAATTCGAACTGGATATTTATAATAGTTGTTCGAAAACAATACACCTTATAAAATATTTTTATTTTATTTTGGTCAAAAGTTAATAGTTGATAAACGCTGTACATTTATTTTTTTAAATGTCTCATCTTGAAGAGCTTCGAGCATCAAGCTAAGTTTTCGTAATCCGAAAACTGAAAATACCTTTTTTAGCGAAAGTATCGAAGAAGTTTTTAGTGAAAACAGAAATTCGATTTTATTATTCTACAAATAATTACGGTAGTTTTTCCATCGCGCTAACACCCGATACAGCGTGAGAGGCTCGCTTTATTCGGCGTCAACAATACCGGTCCTGGCCGGCCGTCAGCACACTTGAAATACTATCGTAGTTAATTATACATTCATAAAATCGATGTTCTGTTTTTACCAAAAACTCCTTCGATACTTCAGTTACAAACGGTATTTTGAGTTTTCTGAATTCGAAAAGATAGCTGGACTCCCCCAGTGCTTCAAACGAAACATTTAAAAATAAATGAATAACATTTATCAACTACTAACTTTTGATAAAAATAAAATTAAAACATTTTAGAATGTCTGTTGTTTTTGGATAGCTATCCTGAAGTCTCTGTATAAATTTAAAATTTTTTCATTCATTTATAGCCGATTTATCTTGTTATTTGTGTCGAAAAATAATTATTTCCTCAGTACAAAATTTTACAGTTTTTATTAATTTTCTCGGAATCCGATGGTCGAATTAAAAAACATTTGAGGTAAACATTGTTCAGCATGACATTCTTTATATGTGAAAATTTTTGTTAGTTCGTTTTTTGGATTAAAAATTCGGGCTCTGTATGGGTAATTCTAATTACTATATAGGCCAATCAATGAATGCCAACGAAATTAATTAGGAATTGATCGATCATCATTGGAAATTTTATTTATTTCCATTAACTCTCGTTCAATTCTTAATTAACGCCTTTGGCATCCTGTAAACGTCCGTGTATAAATAGTAAGCGAATATGATCAACTTTTACAATATTTGGTCGCCGTATTGGATCCGCCATTTTTAAATTTAAAAATCTGACACCACATTTGGATTCAGCGACCCAAAAAATCTCCAAGTAATAAGTTTCAAGCGAATATGATCGACTTTTGCAGTTTAAATAAATATTTTATAGAAAGGCTTCACCGCGCTTCGAAGATCACAAATCGACATAATATAGAATGTTATGAAATAACGGAATGATGTAAACAAATATCCTTATAATATCTTTTTAGGATCAATGAATACTTAAGTTTTATGACAGTCTCGCAAAGAAACACAAATATTAAGCAGTGATATAAGATATAAACACAACATTTATACGTAATTCACCTTATACATTATAAAGAGCATAGTTGAAAGTAATTTTTAAAGCATTGCAAAAAATTATTTATATTTTTATGTTACTTTACTGCAAAGAAATACATTAAGTATCCATTTTTGTTAAAATTTCACAAGTTTCCAACGCTCATTTTATAATAAAAGACAATTTTAAATTTAGTCTATATGCATGAAAAGTTAGTCAATATATTCTAGTTTAAGAATCAATTTATAGGAAATTGCAACAACATAATATTTATGACAGTATTTCATTTCGAAACAGTCAAATATCATTGACGACATATTTCAGTGTACTTTTCAGGAGAATCACCCCTATACAAAATGTTTTTCTCTCCAATTTCTTCGACGCTTGTCAATCGTGGACGATTTTCGTCGTTAACCGCTACTTTAAACGGTAATTACAATTGTTGATTATTCGAATATCTAACGCAATTTCTACTCGGCGGTGGTATAATTCTCTATGCGCGGACGCATCGCCGCGCTATAATTTCCCGCTTTACGCAGATGCATATAAAGACGATGAAAAAGTCATTGGCACCTCGGAGGCGAAGCGCATTATTAATATAATTACCGCGGCGAAGGCAATATAACTTGGGCCGAAGTTCCCCGAGCGGCAGCGCGCTGACACAAGCACGCCGCCAGGTATAACACGGCCCGAGAGCCGTACGTGCGTTGAACTCTCGCCTTTGTGTTCTCGCCACTAACGAGCATTGACGCGTGATGGATGCACGTGTGCGAGAACGAGAGTGCGAGAGAGAGAGAGAGAGAGAGAGAGAGAGAGTGCATATAGCGTGCCCGCGAGCGCCGGCAAATGCCACGAGGTCTGCGGAAACGTCTGGGGTCTGGGGGGAGTGGGGGTAATGTTGGGGAGGGGGGTGTTCGGGGGGGAAACGATGCGCGACACCCCCCACGCGTTAGCCGAGCAAACAAACGACCGAACCACCCGAGGTGGCGTACTTCTGTGCGGTGTTTGGTCCTGGGTGGCAGCGAACGGGGGTGTGGTGTTTGGGGGGGAGTGAGGTGTGGCAGGGGGTGGGGGTAGGGGGGTAACAAACAAGCGAGCCATCGACGTAGTGCCGGATCTCGGCAACCCTCTGTGCAATTAGAAGGATGCTAATTATTGCCTAGGCGGACGGAGCGATTCGTGGGCCGCTCTGCCGAAAGTATACCCCAGGATCCACACGCCCGCCGCGCCCGCCGTCGTCGAGACGAAAACGAGTTTGGTCATTTAAGGCACGAGAGCGTGCCCGGAACAATGCGGACCACACGGAGCGACGTAACGCGATCCTCGTTCGCTGCGGAGATTGCTTTACTGTTTTTCAAATTGATTTGTCCGAACGGAATTAACGTAGGTACGTCTGTCCTCCGGGAGTCACAGTAGGACGTCCTTTTTGTTTCGGTATGATGTCTTTTTCAACTTTCAGCAATTTTTCGACTTTCTGGAAAAGTTTTGTGGAAAAAACCTTATGATTAACTACTTCCTCTGTAGACAAAATTTCAGTTACAATACTTACAAGTAACGCTACCCACGTGACAGACGCCGATTTTTCTGAAATTTGGATGTGTTGTAGTACATGGAAAATTAAGAGACACATTTTTTTTATCGGCGATAAAACGTTTTCAGGGATAGAAAAATGGATAATTTTGAATAAAATAAAATAGCAAATTGAATAATTTTCAATGTAAAAGTATAGTTCGATAACAAACGAATACTTTTACACTGAATATTATTCAATTCGCTCCACTATTCTTAAAGATATCGCAATTTTTTTATTTTACCTCCGATTTTAAGGTGGCTCATTGACCATCTAAAAACGTTTTACCAACGATAAAAAAAATATTTAAGATAATAAAAACCGTGTCTCTTAGTTTTCCATGTACTGCAACATATCAAAATTTTAGAAAAATCGGCGTCTATCACTTGGGTAGTGTTACTTGTTAAACGTAATTTTGCCTCCTGAATACGAATATAAGACAATTAAAATTGGCGATCGGACAAACTGAAGACGCCATCTTGAAAATATTGCGAACATTTGTTGTGTTTATTTTCAAAAGTTGAAACTGCACGAAAATATGTTTCAAACATAAAATGCAATCGTACTTTAGGAAAATGTTTCATGGACACTTTCGTTCCTCATTTACGAGTTTGTCTTATATATTAGGAAGAAAGTGTATATAACCTTTTTTGTAGAGAATTTTCCGCGCTATATTTTTTGTTTACAACATTTTTTTGCACTTTTGCAAATAAACTCCAAAAAATGATACAATACATGATTTTTTAAGTTTTTGTTAAGATGGTGGCTTCAGTTTGTCGGCAATTTTTAACGTCATATTCGTAGTAAGGGGGTAAAAATACGTTTTTTGTGGGGGAAATTAGTAAAATTATAACAATATTACTTTATTAGTTTTTTAATTTAGTTACCTCGACAAACAAAAATTAGACTATATTTTGTTTTAATCAAATGTCGACGTTTCAGACCCCAAAGAACTAAAAAATGCAATAAAAAATGTGTGTTTCCGACATCTCGCCAACCGTAAAACCGATTTTAAACTCCAACCTCTTTTTGTGTTTGTTATGACCTAACTTAGATCTGATTAGTTTTTGGTGTCGATCCATACTAGATTATGTGAAGGAGGAACAAAAACACGTTTTTTGCATTTCTTATGAAAAATACGATACAAAAACATGCTTAAAAAAAAAAGATAGATTATCAAATGCTCTACATAAAAGGTATTATAAACTTTCTTCTTAAAATCATCGGTTATGACATAAACTGCGAATAAATATGAAGGAATTAAGGTTTATTTTTTTATTTTCACAAAAATATAAATCACATTAAAAAATGTTTCAAAAGGGTGGAGGATCAATTTTTCTACAAAAAAGTTCTATGCATTTTCTTCGTAAAATCAATGGTAATGCCGTAAGATGAATGAACATGAAAATAAGTTGACGTGTCTAGTGTGTTTTAGCATAAAAAGAATACAGTGGTCACGGAAGGGTACTTTTAATCAAAATGGCGTCCACAATAAAGATTTATTTTAAAAACGTCCGGACGTTGTAATTCTAAAACTATGAGAATTTCTAAAAAAATAGTAATAATGAAAGTTTTTAGAATTCATCGAGAAATATAATAGAATTTTTCAGATTTTTGTAAGGTATTTTGAAAAATTTTGCACTTAATTTTTTTTAACAATTTAAAAAGTTCAAAAATTCTATTATAGTTATAAAAAATATATTATAATTTGAAATTCTATGGTATTTTTGATCTTATCAATTTTATCCAAAAAATGATAGTTTAAGAGAAAAAATCTCAAATGTTATAGTTAAGGATGTTTTTTCTCCAAAACTGTCAACGTCTGGAAAAAAATCTAAGAACAAATTAGAATTTGTAGAATTGGAATTTACAATTTATAGAATTTATAGAATTAATTAATTTGTAGAATTAATTCATGTATATGTAATATAATTTACAGAATAATCATGGAATATTCTAGAATTTTTGGAAATTTTTAAGAAAAATGTAGGTAAAAAGTTTCTCAAAATACAATCACAAAAATCTGTAAAATTGATATGAAAATTATATTTCTCGATTAACTCTAAAAACCTTTCATCCTTACTATTTGGTTAAAGAAGTTCAGTTTTCGAGTTACAACCCTCTGAAATTTATAAGAAAATATTGTCGTTGTTGCGTCATTTTGTGAGCGTTAAAATGAAGAGGCACAAAAGAGTAAAATTTTTTATTAAAATTCAAGTATTCCGTGCTCTATCGGGCATACTTTCAATTGAATCCCATGGTACTAATGGTTCCAAAAATTGGTAAGAATAAAAAGTTCACATTTTTTAACAATTTTTTTTTTCAATATTCATGCCATATTGGAATTCCTGTTGACTGAAACTCAATTTTGACCAAACAAATTGAGAAATTGTCCAAAGATTTCATAACTAATGTAATCTTTCAAATAAAAGCAATTCTTTTGAACTCTTGGGCGTTAATAGGTTACTGTATTTTTGGCTCCTGATTACGAATGTGAAAATAAAAATTGTCGTTCCGAGAAATTGAAGACGCCAATTTAAAAACAACTTAAAAAAAAGACTTTTTCTAGTATTTTCCATTTTTTTTTCGAAAAATACGAATTTCATAAAAAATCTTTCCAACGAAAACTTGAAATTCTCTACAATAAAGTCGAAAGAGTTTATTTCGTATTATCAACGGCAATACTGTAAAATAAGGATGAACATGAGAATTTTTGTTTTTATACGACGAAAAATGTATGAAATGTAAGAAAATATTTTCTTTATTTAAATAAACATTTACTTGCTAAATGTTGCTGAAATATTAGCGAAATAGTATTAATATCATAAAAAATGTTAAATATCACGAAAATTATTTTATTGTACTTTTCATTAATTCTTGGGGTGTCGACAAGGAATTTCTGTATGCAAGAACATAAAGAAGCTCCCGCGTTCCAACAAAATGATACGTGTGTTAAGGGTCAACCTCAGGTGGCCCCCGTTCTTTACGCGAACACCTGACGTCAGGGGTCAGGAAAGTCTGTCCCCTATTGTAATGTCAGGTAACGACAAGAATCCTGAAATGATGGAATGTGGATGTTAAATTGAAAAAAAGGCTTGCAATATAACAACTGAACTATGCACCTGGGACGTTTCATGGACGGGAGATCGCATCACGATGTAACTAATATAGGCAACATGTGGCAAGCCACCCTCGAGCTTGCGTTACCACTTGAATAAACATCAGTTCAATATTGTGCGATCGGCACATAAATTAAAACGGCTTAAATTCATGCAGCAAATGCATTTACATAATTATATCTTAATAACGCCATTCGCCATACATCAGCGTGTTATTAATGACTGCTTTGTAAAATTAAAAGGTAATTCTTAATTTTCTGCGAAATATGAATTTTCTTATCGGCTGTCGTAAATTTAATTGTACGTAATAATTGTTATTATGCGTAATTCTTGCAGCGGCATGTTACACATTACTTACGAAGGGAAAAAATGAGATTTTTCACGTACATTATGAAAAATTTTTTGTCAAATGACTGAGACTTATAATCAATTATAGATATCATAATTAATTTTACATGCGGAAATTTTACTAGAGTAGACCAAGAGAAAAGATAAAACGTTTCTACATTCTCCTTTTTATTCTCTAAATTTAATAATAATTTTCAAAAAATGTTGAAAAAACTCTAGTATATTCTCAGATTAATTCCACGCCTTTTTATTCTTTTCAATTTTATTCCAAATATTGATACTTTTCGAGGTAGAAAATTTCAAATGTTACATAGGTCAGGATTTTTTACGCTCGAAAACTATGAAATTTTTTTTTTTTAAATTTGCAAAAAAGAAAACATGCTTGGCAGTCATCGAAGAATATACTTAAATTTCTTATGAATTTTTCGTAATTTTTTTTTTCAATTTTCACAAAAATTCAAATAAGATATTTTTTTGAAATGTCAACAGAAAAAACTGCAAAAATTGTGAATTTTATGGTCCCTGCAAAGAGTAAGAACTTGTCATTCTTATGTTTTTTTAAATTTCATAATTTTTTCATTGGAACGTCCAGATTAAAAAAAATTGTAATTTCGGACGCCATTTTGAGGATCGCCATGATAAATTTTTGATTCCAGATCCTACATGTCTTAAATTTTAGGAGTCGAAAATACTTTTCTAGGTTGAGAAGATATACCCCCGATTTCGCAATAAAAATGTTAGATCTAAAATTATTTTAACAGTCAAAATCGCATTTTTCTGCAAAAAATTTAATATAATTTTTTAAGCATCTATTTTAGATAAATTCCGGGGTAATATTCCATTCTATATTTTTGTAGAAACTGTTTTTGTTTCTGTAGCAAATTTTCAAAATATCAACAAAAAATCTAAAAAAATACCAGTGGAACCCTCAATTACTTTAGAAAACTGTTTACTCTTACTATTTTTTCAGAACCTTATTTTTAGTTAGTAATTCCTGGCAGTTTGTCAAAAATGGATGGCCATATTAAATGTTGATTTTGGACCCTACCAACCTTGATATCTAGGACTCGAATACGCTTTTATAGGTTAAGAAGGATGTGCTTTTTGCCAGCTGCTTAAAAAATTGAGCATTTAAAATTATTTTCATTAAAAAAAATTGCATTTTCCTGGAACATATTATGTATGTAGTATGAAAAGATACTATTCAATTTTTCTTGTTACCATTTTTTTTTTTGTAATTTCAATAATTTTTTTCTTCATACAGATTTACAGCAATTTCAGGTAATTATAACGAGAATATTTTACCAGTTTTCTTTCAATAGTAGTGTTTATAATACGCCATACAGAATTTTTCGATAAAGTCCATATATTTTGGTCACAATTAAATCACTGGAGATATGGATTTTATCAATAATATTCACAATTGATCAAATAAGGTTCATGTTTCGACATATCGATGTTTTAAAGAGGTTCTGTAATTTCCAGATAAGGAAAGAATTTATAATTGAAGTTCATAGATACTGAGCATTTTTTATAGCAACTTGTCATCGATCCCGCAACTTTATTAACACGACAAAATAACTAAAAAACAAAAAATTTTCTTGAAAATGCGCCATAATGGATTTTGGAAACTTTAAAATGCAATACTGCCAAAGCCAATCGAAAAAAGCATCCTCAACAATACACGTAGTTGAAGTTTAAAACGTTTTAATTGTACAGCACGATCAAAACAAACTGGCAATTGTTTTATCAAGTTCGGGCCGTATCTGTTGCATTTTCTGACATTTAAAAATCAAAATTGGGGAAAGCATACTTCTCTAGTAAAACTGTCGGGAATACATTACTCATAAAATAACATTTAAAAAGAATAGTAGCTAAAAAATTTCATTTTTTTTTAAATATTTTTGAAAAGAAATGTGTTAATCATCATTTTTTGAAAGCTTTCTCAACGCCATTAGAAAAAATAACCTCAAAACTAATGGGATATGCAGGTCTCCAGTTTTAAAATATTTGTATTGCATACAAAAAACGATGCTGAAATCCGTGTCAAAATTGTGTATATATATGGGCATTAAAGGATTAATTTTATGAATTTTAAGTATGTATTCTATATTTCGAATGACCGAACTGAAATTATTACGTGTTTTAAAATTCCGAAGCCTTGTTTTAATCCAACAGGAGTGAATATGGTCATTGAATGAAAAAGCGTCCTTATTTATTAAGCGAACTCGATGAAATTCACTGAAAGTTGCAAGATATATTTTCGTCACAACGGTAATGTTTAAAGGGCTTGCTAATTTTTAATACTCATTTAAAAAATTAACATAATTATGTCCACGGAGGGATAGGTCAAGAAAAGGTGACATTGTAAAACAATTCCGGTTTATTTTGGTCGTCCTATAAAATTAAAACGTATTAAACCTCAGCTACATAACAATAATGGAAAATGTACATTTGGTATTTGTATTTGATATTTTTAGTGCAGAAAATAAGAGTGCGGGTCTAAAAACTGTCAAATCGAAAAGGCGACAGGTCAAAAAACCGACAGTCATAAAGCCGATAACCGAAACATAAAAAAATAGACACATCGAGAAGGGAACAATCATTTTTTGAAGTGTCTATTTTTGACATGTCAGTTTTTTTATTTGTATCTTTTTCAACCGGCACCAACAGCTAACAGTAAATTTCCGGCTTTAATGAGTTCAACAAATTTTAGGATACTTAAAATTTGTATTTATTTATTTTTCTTCAAAAATTACTTCTCTCCATTTCAAGTTGGCATAAATCAGTGTCAATTCGTTTAATTATCCCGAAATTCACTTACTCCATTCGATATCCATAAATTTCATGGTCACCACTTGGAACAGAGCAGTGCTAACGAGCGGAAGGAAATGTTTGGGAACGTTAACGTGCTTCCATGTGTCCGTACGGCTCCATTCATCGAGTTGGCTGCAGGTACGACAGTAGCCTCCATAGTCGGACGTGGAAGATGACAATAATATATACAAGACGGAGGCGTGTTTCGAATACGAACAGCTGTAAAGCAACTCGGATTACGGGATCCCGAATACGGAACGAACCGTTCCCCGGTGCCCGCTCTAAGACGGTTCCGTTCATCCAAATTCATGATTTCCTCAATTTACTACGTCACGCTACGACAAATTGAATCAGTCCTCGACAATGAGAAATCATTTTCCCGCGCGCGCGTCCCGGGTTCCAAATCCTACGCGAAAACTCGCGATACGATTTTCCACGACTGCTGCTATCGAATTTTACGTCATCTGTCATGTGCTTAGGTGATATTTTAAATAAGTACAGGAAATTTGTATGTTGACAGCAAAAGCCTTAAAGAAAATGACAAGTGTTTTACATATTGGGTCAAAAAATTTGGCTCTGAGAACAGTCGCATCGTTCACATATCAACCTCCTAGACAGGGTCAAACGTCATGTCCACCAACCAGTGAAAAAACATAAGAGTGACATCATTTGTTGGTCAGTAATTGTGGGATGGGACATGATGACAAGTGCTCATTCAGCACATGTCATAATTCCACATCAACATTCGTCCTCCTCATTGATCACTATTTATTTTTCACCCGAGCCCAACCTTAATTCACTTAAAAAAAGGACCATCTTATCGTTTCAATCCATCTCGAGGACCACGAAAAGAGACTCGCCTTCAACCGGAAACGAGCAGAACATCAAAGGACTTTCTGGAAAAACGTCAGCGCCGACTTAAAAACCATCCCGATACACGCCACTGTTACCCGGTTCACCCTTATAAATCCTGGGCAAACTAGGCATGTCTCTTTAATTTGTCTTCCGGCGGCATACTCACTCTCTCTCCCCGGGAAGTCTCGTAAATTTATCGGCGCTCGTCGCGGCGACCTAAGGGAGATAAAATAAAATCAAACCCCGATAAATTTAGCGGAGGTTCCCAGGGGGGAATAAGTTCGATCCGCAAAAGTTTGCCGCATTCGTAACTCCCTGCCACCGGGTGAGTGACTTGCCGTCGTATTTTCGATCTCGTAGTTAATTCGTGGCATACCCAGTTTGTTCGACACCCCCGCCACAAGGGTGCGTCAGGTATCTTTTTCACCAACCACCCCCCTCGGGTTTTTCGAACGTATTCTGTATTCGTGTATATATTTCAGTCGGAGATCCACCGAAGGGAAGGCTCGACGCGTGACGGAATATCCTGGGGGATCCCCCGCTGACCCCCAGTCGTTTCTTGCGGCGCATGCACGAAGGTGCGACGAGGGGCGTCCTACGACACCGAGGCGTACTTTTTATCGCTTCCCTATCGCAGAGCCTCGTACGATCCCTACAGCCTGGGAAACGAAAGGAGTAAACGCGAACGAGTTAGATTTTTTTTTTTACGGACTTTTGCAAACGTCCGTGTGTGTTTTGCAGGTTTTTACAACGAACCGTTATAACCCCTCACGCAATAAAATCAACTGGAGGTTTTACGCGGGCATTTCGTTCGGTTCTTTTTAAGACGGGAGGTAACGTGTAACGGCAATTTATTGTTAATGCGGTCGGTGGAAACGTGTGCCCTGATGTTTCACTTCGATTTTTCCTTTTACATTTTATAGCTTCGGTAATGACACGGTCAGATGGGATATTTTTTATAGTTTGCTTTGACCGATAGAACATTTTTTGCCATTGGTAACATTTTCATATGCTCCTATTGAGGCGCAAGAACTAATCAGCGCCAGCATCGTGGTGCTCCCCTCCAGGCCTCCCCACTCGCTAGCTTCAAATGCACACTTGTCATTCAGTTTAGGCTTCCAAAATAATTTGGCGTTTTCATAAATGTAAATTGTAGAAAATATATTGTATTTTATTTATTTATAAATTGACTACTATTTCTTACAAGGAATATTAGAAAACGTTTGGCAGTATTATCCGACATCATATTCGAAATCAGCGATCTAAGAAACAATTAGATACCAAGATTCGTTTCGTTCGATCTGTTTGATCCTGATATACAGTTTTTCCATCTCATAAAGCAAAAGTTTATAATCAATATTTTTCAATGCCCTCTATTATGCAGTTTATTATCTTGAATTTCGTTCAAGTCTCGATGATTTTGGTCAATTCTATGGTGAAATATTATGTTTTGACACAACTTTCTAAAATTGTTCCACTGTGCGACGTGGGAACACCGTTAGCGTGGTCGGGAATTGCTCGACGATTCTCGTGCGCGTTCGGGATTATCGGCGGGGAGTGGGAGGACTCTAGCGGCACGGTGGTTGATCGGAAGATTTGGGCATGGTATAATAAGAATTGGGTACACTAACGATATCGCGAGTTCTTGTAGCGATATTACATACGGAGTGTCCGCCCTATGGACTGCGATGTCTCAGAAAAACGTTGATAAAATGTATCTAGTATAAGTAATTACGCTTAATGTATTCCATGAGTAATAAGTTCTTTTTAGAACCTTAAAACTGAAATGACTATACATCCAAGACGTTACTGATATCTGCTGAATATAAAACATTGATTTTCTATAACCAGTTTACAGACTTTTAAGCAAAATTACGCAACTTTTTTCGGACAATATTATCATCTACATTTTCAAAGTCTCGATATCAGTTTCCCTCTCCGGTAAAGCCGCGGGCTTTTATCACCCAGTGATTTACGCAGCAAAAGCACTTGTCAGAAGTTGTTTGACCCGTGTTCGCAACTTTGCCACCTCCCCGTGCTATCTTTGGTCCGGACTATTTCCCTTTCTTATCTGCAAAAAGATAGTTCATCCACAAGAAAGTCCGTCCGTCGGAACTGAATTTCCCGTCTACGTCGGATAAGTTTTATCCATCCAAGGAAAATGTGCATGCCTACGTGTTTCTGCGCTACGGCCTTGTATATGTAGATGCAACGCGCATAGTCGTTCGGCGAAATTGAACGATTCTACCGATAGCCGGGAGGTCATCGTTTTTTTTTTTTTGCGTCCGTTCGATTTAGTTCCGCGCTTTATAGCTCAGAAACGAAATACAAATTGTTTGATTCCGTCCATGCATCGAAAATGCAGTTTGGAATTAGATTTCACAACTGGAAAATCATGAAAATTAATACTGAGGGAAGATTTTGATAGAGAATTGCATAATTTCATTCCCAAATAACCAAAAAAACATGCTTAAGAAATGATTTCGAAACATTCTTGTTTTACTATGTTTCTTAAACGCTTTACCAAAAAAAAATAAAATAACCTGATTTTAGAAATCCTTAAAAATTAAACTAAATAGAAATCTATCCACTGGACTGTAAATAAAATAGCTGTGCAACAAAGTTCAAAATGAATTTACCAAATAGTTTGAAATCTGTCTGCATTTTTCTGTCGGGAATATAATTATTATTTACGACGAGCACTGCATGTAACGCAAGTAAATATTCGTCATAAATTGCTTTACGAGTAGCTCATTTTGTCAACCGTTAAAAATGTCCATTTCCATTTTTTAGCAACTTAGCTAGAAACGTAACATATTTGCAACCATTCTTCATCTCTCCAAAAACAAACGTGCGTTTCCATTATTCGAGCGTTGATCTCATTTTTATTTTCTTTTTTTTTGTAGATTTACATGTAATTTTATGGGATTCATTATTTCCTGCTTTTACGTTTTTAGTTAATAATTATGAATTCAAAAATTATTTATTCTCAAAATCGGTTATTTCTATATTATTTCCTTGGTTATGTTCCTCATTAATATTTAGGTAGTCAAGAAATTTTATTTCTTGGGATAGAAAACTTGGCAAAAATGCCTGCATTAAAATACTAAATCAAAAAGTATAATCAAACTAGTAGGTCCATTTAAAACAGAAAAAATAATATAACCATTTCTTCCCTAGGACATAAAATTACGATTTTTCTCTCCTAGAATTTCTTTCTTCTAGAATCCACGTGTCAGATTTCCAGTCACTCCGGTATGGAAAAAATACTGTCGTACGAGTGCAAAAGCATCAATTTCCTTACGGCCGTTAAAGAAACCAATCTCTCGGACCCCGCAGAGTGGTAACATTATAAAAAAAAAACCGCGACGTCCGCGTGATTCGAAATTTTTATGCGACATGGCCGGAACGAAGCCGATATCTGGTCGGCGTAAAAGTCGGATTTAAGTCGTCAAAGAAACGACATTGACCCATCTTCGATTTTACGTCCGCCGGTAAACTTGGGTAGAGGATCAGCCAGTCCATATATATATGTACCCGGGGTGTTTTACCGGATTCGCATGCGCTCGCGAGTTTCCCCATTCGGGATCGATCGCAGAACTCATGGTGCGGAGTGTACTTCGGACAATGGAATATTCTTGTCTGCCAAGGATTGCACGAGGATTTTCCTTCCTTCGGGATGCGAGGCTCGGATCGGATCGAGGAAGCGCGTCGCTGATCTATGTATATGCATGTTTTCCACGGCACATATCCAACGGAGGCTTTGGGAAAACGTGTCTCGGGCGTCGGCTTAAGACTTGCAAATTTACGCGCGCATCCGGAATTTTATTTAGGAGCGAAAACATTTTCAGACCCAGACCATTGTCGTGGCGGAGCGAATGCGGCATTATGCAGTGTACGGACGTCAACGTTTTATGAAAATAAACACTAAGCAATTGTAGCGATACGCCGGGGATGAAAATTTACCTTTGCATTTCGCGACGAGGGGAGAAAAATTACCTTTTTTGCATTGGAAAAAATCGAGCTCTTGGTGAAGGACGTTATTGCAGAAGAAAACAATGGAAAGAAACAACGTCCGTTTAAATTAACAATTAAAAATGACAACATCTGTTCAGGAAGAACATTGTACAATATTCCAGAATGTAATCTTAATTTTATTGGTAACATTATATTTCCTTTTAAAACTGTATATTTTTAAAAAATCCCAAAAATCAATATCAAAAATTACATATACAGTGAAAATTGACCTCTCCAAAAATTGAAGGGGATAGAGAAGGTCACCAGATGGTACCATTAACCTTGAACTCAAGGTCATTGATTTTCAAGGCCATTTGAAGGTTACAGTGTTTTGTTTAATGGAATCCCTTTATTTGGCTGCGGAATCGGGTTGAGTGTGAAAATTGACGTCGGAAATGCAATTTCAGGTTTGCTTTATTGACTTTCAACTATGTGAAATAGCCATGCAGTCTCTTCAAGGTCATTCAAAGGTCAGACTTTATTTTGACAAAGAACTGTTTGTGAAAGATTAGAAAATGGAACATGATAATGTAACAATGCTGAGACCTTATTATCGGTCTCCAAGGTTATTTAAAGGTCACAGTCATAATTCTTATAAAGGTTATTTCAGAACGTTAATTCTTAAGTAACTTTTGACATTTGACCTTAAGTACACTTGAAATGGTACCTCAAACTTATATTTTTCCGCTCTATTCGATTTCGGAGTTATAAAAACCATTGTAACCTTCAGGTCACCTTGAAAATTGATATCAAGAAAAATTCGGCATTTTTAAAAATACCAAACTGTATTTAAATTCGACCCAATTATACTAAGAATAAAATATTTGCATTAATTTTAATACGGCGTAACCCTGATCTTTGCCGGTTTGCTTTGTTAAATCAGTAATTACCATATCGTGTTTATTTCGGAAACAATTGCCTAAATTTCTGGATTGCAACGCACTGCAAGTCCTTCTTATTGATCACCGTGTTTGCCATAATGGACTGGGTTATCCATCTCATCAGCTGCGTCGATCTATTTCATCAAGTCGTATCAACAATCAAGTCCATTAACGTAATGTAACGTAATCTAATTTGACTACAGCGAGATACGAAAACGAAAGTATTCAATTCACTTAAACTGACTGTTCCGAGGGTGTCCGTAATGTTGTGAATTACATTAGTGAAAATGACATCATGTCGGGGTCACATGAAATCTACTAGGATTTTGGAAAATGCATAAATATTTGTTAACACGAGTTAGCCAAATGGAACGGATTTTTATTAAAAAGTTTTTAATTTAAATGTACTGAATTTTGTTGAATCGTTCCGTTATTTATACTCCATTCAAAATGAATATATTACACACTGAAGATTACAAAATTTCGAAATGGAGCAATTTTTTATGGTATAATCTTTGTGGTTCTGAAAACCCCTAATAATATTTTGATATCCTCGAGTTCTGTCAAATTTCCACAATTTTTGTTGGAAAACAATTTTTCATGCAGTTTCTTTGAAGTACATTGAAAGAAACTGTATATCACATTTTACAATTTTACATTGGACTTCAAGGATATACTCAATTACTTAAAATATCAGCAGCGCCGATTTTATAATAAAATTCAAAACCTTAACGTGGAAATGGCCAAATTGGGTTTAAAATATACAAAAAAAATTAGTTACTTGTAGGGCAAATAGCAAAAAATTATAACCTTCCATCAAATTAATGAAAATAAAAAGAAAACAGTTTCCTTATTACACTGTAATTTTAGTAAAGTACTAATATTACGTTCTTAGTATAATAAAAAAGAAACAAATATATCTGAAATTTATTCGTGTGTACAAAAGTAGTTAGAAAGTAATTTAATTTTACGTGCAACGAAGTGAAATATAAATAAATTTATTTCTTTTAGAGAGTAAACAATGGCTGTATACCCATTTTATTCTGCTGCTTTTAATTTTTATATTGATTTGAATTTAACAACGTTATTAAAGTTTATTTAATATTACCATAACGTAAAAGTGCTTGGATTTATCTTTTTCAAAAGATAAAATACATCAATATATTAAATGAATCAATAAACGGCTGCCCTCGGGCGTGCAATCATCAACCGTGGCGTAAAACTCTAATTTTACGCCCTTGGTACGAAAAATACTGTTATAATCTAGCAACACTATATTTAATCGAACCCACTGTGTAAAAACGTAACTCGACTGACGTTATTTTTATAGTTACACATTATTTATGCTCGCAAGCCATAACAGATGTTAATGTTATTAGTTGTAGATATTATTATTTTCCTACAAAAAATTAAACCGACAGAAATGGTTCTATAAAGTGATTAAAAACTTTCTATTATAGAATGTGAAAAACGTAACTCGACTTATTTTATTTCCATTATAAAATTTGTTAATTCTCACCTACTGCAACAAATATTATTGTCATAAAATCCGGGTACTATTATCTACTTCCAGAAAAAAAGCATAAGAAAAAATGGTTTTACCTCGTAGTAATACTATATAAAAAACAACTTTTCATAACGTAACACCGGTAATATTATTTTTATTGTACCTCTAAAATATTTCTAAATGTGTTCGTAGAGTATTGCGATATAAGTTCAGTGGTTTCCATTGTTATATTATTTATGTATAACTGTTCATTAATTATTTATGTTGAGACCTCATGCTTTTCCGAATCTAATGCCAGCTTCGGGTTTATATAAAATTTGAAGATAAGCTTAAAAAGAACAATCCGTATTACTTAGTTATAATGTTATATTAAACGTTAATAAATATTGGATAAAATTTTAATATATATCATTAATAAAGTGTTACAAGTGGTATACAAAACTGAAATAAAGTTTATCCAATCTGATAAAAATCGAGAAAAGTAGCAGTGCTTGAAGGAAAACCAAAATTCATAAAAGTCAAATAAAGGAAATGTCGAAGAAACTATACTCAGCAGTTCAAGTATCAATATTTCCCAAAGACTGCAGTCAATGTCTAGGATCCTAAAGAAATGTTCGTTGTATTAACGAAAAATGTTCATGTCAAAGTTACCCTAATAACATTATTTTAACTTTAAAATGAATTTTGTTGATCCTTGACAGATATTAATTATAATTATTTTTATTTAACTTTAATTCTTATATTAAAATTTGAGTTCATCTGTTAAGAAATAGTAACTATAAGTAAACATTCCTTTCGTGAGTATTTAAATATGTACTAAATATATAAAAAAACGTCGAATTTATATTTGATATTGAAAAATAGTAAGTTAATGTTGCTGATTTTACTACTACTTTAGTTAATAGGTATTAGATTCACTAAAATATGTAGTTAAAATGACACAATTTTCAAAATGCAATTAATTTTCAGTTTCATTCAACTAAGTTTTTGTCTTCTTTCTTAGTGGTTTTAACTACTTTAAGATTGTTATTATGACAACTGTTAATTAAAATTAAATGTTATTTCAACAATCGTAAATGCAGTAGCTAGTAATCTACTAAAATAATTAAAAAATAGTCTAATTTTATTAAGAATATTTTTTAGTGTAAGGCAATGTATAATATTAGTTTCATTAAAGTGCTACTAACAGATAAAACCACAATGTTAGGTTATGACTACGAAATTACTTTTATTAATATAATCAAACCGACGTTTTAATTTTATTACACTTTAATTCATAATCCTTTTTTAATAAATAACAAATAGGATAATTGTTGATGTTGTCATAAGATAATATAATGATGTTCAGTATTGTGAATTACTAATAGGATTAATATGGATTATGTTTGGTGACGAATTAAGAATTTATTAATGAATTTCGGGGATGAAAACTAAATTTTTTTCTTTCTCCAACCTATTGAGGAATGTCAATAACAATCAAATTGTTTTAAAAATGTTTTTTTTTTGTGATTCTATATGTGATTTCGGTATATGAAAAAGAACTAAATTTAGGTAAATATTTACTTTAATTAAGATATTTTCTTATATTTAATAAATCATTCGTTTCTTCGATAAATTTTATTAGTTGAAGAAATTCGTTATTGAAGTAATTAGTAAGGTATCCAGTCTGGACAATTTAATCAAATATTTTTTAATAAACCTACACTTTGCAATTTCTGCAAGATAGTATAAGAAAATTTTACTCATTCAACTTTAACAATAAAAGCTTATTATTAAATAATTTTATGGAAGTTTAGAGCAAACGATATTTTTTAAAGAGTCAATCACTAAAAATGTAATGGACTTATTACTGAAATTAAAAGGATTATTACTATGAAACAATATGATAAAAATGACAAATTCCACTTTAAAATTCCCAGAAAAATTCTTAGTAAATGTGATTATTTTTTATACTCAGCGTATTTCAAAAGGACCTGAGAAATGTTCCAGCTACAACCGTAATAGTTAAATCAACTAAAAATGTAGTTCTGTTAAAACGCAACTATAAAACTATACCATCAATGTATTCTTACTCTTTTTCGGTTACAAGATAGTCAAGCTCCAGTCATTTAAAATTTTATCAAATCTTCTAAAAAGTTCTAAAAATTCGTTGAAAACCTACTGAAACGCTTTGAGTAGTTAAAAAGTACTACAAAATTAAAGAAATGATTTTCTATCATTTTCATAAAATGAAAAAATGAACTGGTTTTAAACAATAGATTTTTAATGTCAACAAATTAATAAATAGTTACGTTCTTTATAATAAATAAATCTATCTTCAAAAAATCCAATATTTCGTCCATAAAACTCTTATAATAATCATTCTGGTTATAACCTACAAATAAAAACGACCCCGATATAACTTATGCAAGCACATCTCAAATTGATTACCCCCATGAAAGCTCGGGCGCTTTCCGCCCACGGGCGATAAGAAGCACAATCGGTTGTGCTTTTAAAAAAAGCATCGGAACACAAGACGATTACCGTTGAAAAAAATCAGCATTACTCGTTCGAACGAGCGGCGCTCTTTTAAAGCCCTTTTAAAAACTTCCCCTTTTAAGAACACACCACCCGCGTCTTTTACGGCTTCACCTTTTAGCGGGCGTATACGCGTATTACTTTGAACGACGATATATACATGCATGCTCTAGTAGGTCTAACAGTACATGCATATATATCTAAACCAGTGTATATATATTTATATGTGTGTATATATACACGTATATAAAACGTAAAACGGGCCGGCGGAGATCGCGTGTTCCGGAGAGCTCCTATAAACAATACAAAGCGCCATGCAGTCGCGCCGCAACAATGGACGTTTTTTTGACAGCTCAGAAAATACGAGTTTACGTTTGCGCAAACAATATTTCGATATTTGAGGCACGTTTTTTCCACAAAACATGAATTATTTTCAATCGGAACAAAACAGTACGAGAGGCCGCGTCGTATACCTGAACCGGCGGTGCCATGTAATACAAGCATTTTTATTTTTTATGCCGGGAAACGCACGAATTTAAGTACCCCGTTTTTGTAGGCACTTACGGACCTGATGGTGGGCGGTGTTACGCTAAATGGTACTTTTTAGTAAGTACTTGCTAGTAAACGTTACATCTCGTGCGAATTACTAATTACAGTCTTCGTTGATTATAAAAATTGAAGGTTGAACACTGTTTTTTTTATATTTTTACTGCTTCTACTTTTCCGTTGGGTTAGTCTTGGTTTCTGATGTTGATTATTGATGTACAATAATATTGTTCCATATATCACTTTCCTGCACTTAAATCAGTCGTACCTCAAATATAAACTATGACAAATAAAACAATAGACACATTGACAAGCGGACAGTCATTTCTTGAAGTGCCAGTTTTTTAAACTATTTTGCATTAATCAGATTCAACTAGTAGAACGATATTTGGTTAATGAATGATTCATTTTATAGCATTGAATTTTTGAAGTAGTAAAATTATTAAGTATTCTTCTAACTAATTGTAACTAGTAGAATCGTTCTACTGATGAATGAACAATTCGGGATTACTATTTCAATTGCTAATTTCATTATATCAATGAGTAACAGATGCAACGCAGGTAATTACAAAATTTGAATTACAAAGTATTATAAAACAAATTTTATTACTCCAACTAGAATTTCGAGGATAGGCATTGCTAACAACATAAACAACTATTCTACAAAATATTTCTATTCAGTTAATACTTTTTTTCTATTCTGAACGAAAATTGATCTACAAAGAATAGACACATTTACTAAAATAATGTAAAATTTCCTCGGTCCTTTATTGGGCGCCAATTTTGTCACGAAAAAAAAAACAGTTAAACACTTCAAATTCATTACTTTAATATTTTGTTTAAAAGAAAAAATGTCGATATGGAAAAGAATTACATTAAGAAGTGAATAAAAAATGGACAAAAAATCATTATGGTAAATAATAACACAATAGGATGACAATTATAATTTTGGACTTCGAAAACCAACGAGATTAAAATACATCGACAATTGTACAGTGATTTTTCGAAGTCGATTTTTCGACCCGTACCCAGTATTTTACAACATTTTTTTAATGGATTTCAAACAAAATGATGGATCAATTTAACAAAAATTACAACAGTTTGTTGCAGTCTATTCCTATTATTAATAAAAAGATCTAAAACAAGAAAATTTCTGAGCTTAAAATATTTACTTTCATGCCCAGTTTTTTCGCCGTTGAAATTTCTTTAAACGAGCTTAAAACAATGCATAACCTCATTAGGAATATTAAAAAAGTACATTATATAGTTAAGTCTGCGAATGCCCCTGGTATATACATATATATTTGAGAAAATAACCAACGGGCAGATTTTCAAGACCGACCGCAAGTACATCCTCTCGAGAGGGCCGAGGACACAATTTTCCCACCTTTACCGCCATAACGCGAGGAAAATTATTTTATCAAGGCAATTACCCGGTTATCTCTATTTCCTTTTTAGACGCGATAAAGAGGGTCTCCTTCTGTAATGCGCCGTGCAGACAACGGCTGGAGGTGCGCGCAAGTATTTTTTGTTCTTACCGTGGGAAGAATGGGACAAAAAAACTCTGTTTTATTCAAAAACATGAATTTTCGCAGCGAAATAATGTTTCGCAAGGATTACACGTGTTTTATTGTTGGTACAGCATTGTTTAAAATCGTTGTAACGAGATTCGTAGAAAATATCAACAACAACAAAAAATTAGGTTAGGAAGGTTGGTGTACTATTTCTTAATTTTAGAAATGTCGCTGCATTAATGGAGGAACTCTTGTCTAAAATATTTTGGACGTCTGAATTTTCAAAATAATGAAAATAAACATAAATATTCTTTTTTTAAAAGAAAAAGGTCAATATGGAAGAATTACATTAAGAAATCGACAAAAAAACAAAAAAAAAAATCATTATGAAAAATAATAAAATATAAAATACAAAGGAATGACAATAATAAATTTGGATTTCAGAATGGCGCCCAACAAGATTAAAATACATTTTGAAGTTATAACAACGACGTTATGACGAAACTAAAAATGTCGGTGTATACTTTGCCCATGGTAATTTTCAAATTCAAAATGGCGCCAAAGAATGGCGACGATTCATTCTCCAAAACAAAAAATGTATGAAGATGACCATGCGCTTTCTTATCTAATAGAATAAAAATGGACGACGATTGACTATTCAAAATGGCGGTATGAAGCATCAATGCCAGCTTTTAACGCTTTAGGTTTTATACCATCTCTGGTGAAACTTTAACACCAATTCCTTTAAGACAACTTTGAAACCACGCTTTTGGGAGGTGGTGATGGTTTTATTGACGGAATTCCAAGTTCCCCGACGCGTTCGAAAGATCTTAGTGCAACTCGTTACGAAACAATTCCGTTTCCCTACACAACCTGTTTTGAGTTAGCGGATCTGAAATAAGGGAACACTACGGCAAGCCGGATTTCCTGCGCGAGTAAAACGTTGTTAAAATGATTGGCGTCTCGCTCTCTTCCACCCCCGCCCCCGGGAGTTTGCCATTCTTTCTCCAAGACCGTATCGTCTGCTCATCATCAGGATTACGTACTAATGCGCTCTAGATCTAACGACGAGACCATCTTAAATGTAACCCCCCTCTCTTTCTCTCTCACTCTTGCAATATCTCAGCTGCATAACGAGGTTCGTTTAGCTAGTGCAGCAACCGGTGCAACGTACTCGGATGTACGCGCAATATGCACGTGCATATACACGTATACCGGAAATGACGGTGCGAGAGAGAGCCCCGACGCGATAAACAGCGAGGGAGACAGCGAGATGGCGATAGGAAACAACAGGAGCCCGCGTTTGATTGTATTAAAGGGAGAGGTGTTTAGCGCCTGTTCGTTATTTCATTTACTAAACGAATCAAATCAGAATGAAATGGAGTGACGTGTATCGAAAATGCTGGGCAAATTGCGCCAAAAGTTACCAGATCATTAATAAAGTTAGCATCTGTCGGGTTATTTGTTGTTCATTACGAATACAACACGAAGAAACAGGAAGTGGTACGGATACTAAAGATGTGGTATCGTAACAATCCGAATTGTTATGGAACCAACAATTTCGTTTGTTCATTCTGAATTTCAAAAATCTGACAACTGGTTTGCATCTTTTTTGTATGACACACATTTCAAGAATAAGAACAGAAAAGTTCTTTAAAGAAATTTAATCCGACGTAGAGATTTTTAGTTACAAGCATTTAATGTTAAAGAATGACAGTGCGTTCGCGCTACATGGTCACGTGGTCCGAGGTACCGAGCGCTCATCGCAATTCTACTTGACGCTCGAGTCGCGTATTGTTACTGGTCGATATAAAATACTTGCCGTTTGAATTCTATCCATCACAAAAACATTTTGTAAAGAACTTTTCGACTTGAAATTTCAGTAGGAATCGTTTCTCCACGGATTTTAAGATATCGCAATAGACCTTCATCGGAGTAATCCATTCACAATTACTGTCAATTCTTTTGCAAAATATATAAATAAATCAAATTCGCTTATTCTTTATGATAGATTCACTTGGAATATTAATAATTATTTTAGAACGCAAGTAATGCATTCGTTTATTTAAAGGAAAGCACGAGCCCAAACGGATTTAAAAAATAACACAAAGTAAACATAAATTTCTTCGTTCCGCGATATTTATTCATATATTTTGAAATACTTTCGTTTTAGCTATTAATATCATCGATGTGTTAGTTTTTAAAAAATACTGAGTTGCGAGAGTTTTAATTAATGTTTTCATCGTCAAATAAATAAATTTTGAAGGATTTAAACGCGAAAAAAATAGTTTTCAAGTAATATAATTCTAGTTTTTTTATTTTTTATTAAGAAAAAAGAAATGAATTTGATGGTGGATTAAAAAAATTAAATTAGTTTTGTTTAATGGTATACTGTAATAAAACATAATTTTAATTATATTTTCTCATTAATATAATTCGTTTAATCAATTTGTAATTTGATTTATTGATTTCTCACTGTTATTGTTAGTTATTTGAATTATCTAATTAAAAATATTGTGCGAGATTGCGATCGAATACAAGAAAATACATACGAGAATTCAAAATATTTCATAAAATTTCATCTTGAGAAGATTTTCAAAGAAGTTGGGTGAACAAAAATAGCGTGTGTAGGTAGACGCATCTTTTGATTTTTTAAAAATAAAGTAAAGGGAGAAAGTAAGAGAAAGAGAGAGGGACAAGACCGGCAGAGAGAAGGAGCGAGCATTAGCTAAAGAAAATACGTAAACGATAGAAGGAAATGAAATGAGGTTGAGTGGGAGCGAAAGTGAGTGTAAGTGAGAGAGAGTTGCTATAAATACGAGAAACACGAGAGACCGGGCTAAATATAAGGAAGACAGAAACAAGGGTCAGTAATAAGAGTAAGATGACACCAAACTAAAATAGATGTAAGAGGGAAACGAGGAATAACGAGAAAGTACTAGATAAGTGCTACCTCAAAATAGATCGCTCTATAAGACCTCGTGGAAAGTGTTTATGTTTAATGAGAAAAGTGAGCTGTAGATGCTTGCAAAGTTGTCAAATATTAGCAATTTGGTGTCTAAAATACATTCCATCTTGAATGGACCAATTTTTTTGCAAACTTTTTTCTTTCCAATTTTATTAATACATGTTTGGACTCAAATCGAAAAGAGCAGCGCTATCTATATTTCATTTTTAGAAATTCTGGTGAGTGACTTTTCTGGTCAAAATTGCAAATGTAAAAAGTTTTCCAAAATCCAGTGTTCTGATAGGTAATCAATACAAAATTCTGAAATGTAAATATCTGAATTTAAAATTAATTTATAATATCAATACATTTTTATAATTATTCATTAGTATCTAGTGGTGTACTTATACTTTTGATGTTTGAATTAATGGCATTTTTTGAAAATATTTATAGATTTTGGATTTGAAGGCAACTTTTGTTTTTCGCTATACGAAACTAACCTCAATTCTTAAAAATTATAAATTACTGGTACAGTATGACCTGAACTTCATTCCTCCATTTTGAATTTTAAAAATCTGAGGACATATTCGTTATTAGCGATCCGGAAAACTCCCGAATACTCGGATTTATTTGGATCGAGTAACCTTCACAATTTCGGTCCGCTATTTTGGGTCCGCCATTTTGAATTTTCGAAATCTGAGGTCAGATCATGTAAACAAAAACGTATGCTTGAAAGGTTTAAAATAACAATATAGTATCCACACAAAATTTTGTTTATTTCACTGATAAAATCGATTTAGCATTGCAACATAAAGATATTTTTCAAAAAATTTAAAAAATGTATTGAAATTTCTATGTGGAGAGGCAAAACATTAAATTTCAATATATTTTAATGAATAGATCATCAAAAATTGATGTTATGGATGTGTTGGAGAATATATTATTAATTGTATGTAATAAAATGCTATAAAACAATATTATACTACACAAATTTTGTAATAAATTTTCTCCAAAATAACCCTTTTTGCCGAGTTGAATTTTTAACTTTTTAATACTAAGTTCCAACATTGGATTAAGTAATTATAAAGTAGAAAATATCACACTTTTTTCAAAAAATGTTATTCTCAGGAAATAAACTACTCCACATACAAATTTATATGTTTGATCAAGAAAAAACACATTTTGTCGGAAAATATTTTCATATAAAAATAATCGAAACGAAAATAAAGTTGTTCGAGTTTTTATTCACCACAAAAATAGCAAACATTTTTTAAATATTACGGAAGTAGAGTAAAAAATCATTTGGGTAATTAAAAAAATAAAAAGTTTCGTAAGTTTTGTTCTGAGTTATAAAAATTCTTTAATATTCAAGATGCTGGTAGAAAAGCCGACAAATCAAAAACCGACAAATCAAAAAGCCGACAGGTCAAAAAACAGATAATAAAAAACCGACAATTCAAGATGCCGACAGGTAAAAAAATGACAGTCAGAGTAACGACAGTCAAAGAAACGACAATAAAAAGAACGACAACAATAATAACGACAATAAAAAAAACCGACAATAATAAAACCGACAATAATAAAACCGACAATCAAAAAACCGACAAACAAAAAACGACAGTCGGTGTCAATGTTTCTATTATTGTATGCATCGGGTTTTTAATTGTCGGTTTTGTTACTATGGGCTTTTCCATTTTCGGTTTTTTACTGTTGGCTTTTCAATTGTCGGTTTTTTACTGTCGGCTTTTCAATTGTCAGTTTTTTACTGTCGATTTTCGACATGTCGGCTGTATGATTTGTCGGTTTGTCAATCCGTACCCAAAATTTGTTAACTTAAAATTTCAGAATGTATAGAATGTATTACCATTGTGGTGTTCAGTTGTATTTTTAGTTTCGTACTAATTTTTAGTATTACTTAGTAATTACTCACTAACGATATAAACTTACTTATTTGCCTAACTAAAAAAATTTTTGCAAGTTTCATGAGCAGTTACAGGGAATATATTTTAAATCTTTAAAGTCTTCACTATTTATTTTAAAACTTCCTATATTAAGATAGATCAAATTTGAAAAAAAAAATTGAAAATATTTACCTTAAATTGTTTATTTAAAGTTATTTACAATAAAACGTAACTTCAGAATTCAAATAAAAATGTTATCAAATAAATTTACCAATTTAAATGATATTTAATAAATGACATTTGCAATTTTAAAACTCAGTACTCGTAACATCGCTCTGAATACTTTTTAATATTTGTCATCACGGACGAAACTAATTATCATGCATTCCTGAATAGACAATTTGTACGTTTTATGAATGAAATTCATGAATACGTAATTCGTAGGAATTTAAAATGCAAATTCAATACATATTACTTTTATTAACCTTAAATGTAATTTCGTTATTAATATACAGTGGGCTGGTACTACTACACTAGATACTACTATAATGACTTTAGGTACACAGCTGTTTAATATGTATCTACAGGTATATTGAGCGAGTACACAATGGTGCCTCTGTTGTAGTGTGTTACGTACTCTACATTCGAACAAACTTGGAAATTCTCTTGAGAGTATGAACATGCGTTAATTTTATGTATTTTAAACTAATTCCAGCTTGACTGAATACGTGATATGAGAATATATTTATAAGTAAATGAGATTTATAATAAGATACTTTATTGATACATTTAAAAATGCATATAAAATTTTACCGTTTAAAACTTTGAAATAATGATAACATTTTAGAAATTTAATTTTAATGATGCATTTTTTTCTTTGTTTCAGGTAAGTGTTTCAATCACCAGTCCATTGATAATTTCGTAGTCTCTATGAGATTTTTTTCGATGCCCGTTCTAGGTAACTAAACACTTTTTAAATACATAATTTTTCCATACACTTAAAAATTGCCAGTTGAAATGTTTCTAAAGTGAGACTTTTATTATTTTTATTATTATTCAGTTTAAAGAGAATAAAAGAAATTTGATGAGTTTCGTTTTTACTAGACTATATTTAGTAAGTAATTACGTCACATACTTATCATGATTTGAGAAGGAAAGGTTAAAGAACTAGAGGCATAAATACGTAGCAAATAATAAAGTATGTCTGCTTCCAGATGCTCAGTATTTCATGGTATATTTTTGTTTAACGTAAGAGAGTATATAACGAAAGGTAGAGAGGGAAGCACGAATTTAGAGATACTAAGATAGACAAAGCGGGTCAGAGAAAACGACTGAATGAGAGACGGCAATAAAAAGAAACAGAAAAGGATGAGTGATCACGAGTACTCGAGGCCGAAAGATGTACACAATATTATATGAACATTTAAGGCAATGAGCATATGTTTGTTTAACAAAAAAGTGAGGTTAATTACACGACGAGCGAGATAGAGATATCCTGCAAATTCGGTAGATCCTGCGCGGTGCCTTGGTAATATCCGGCAGACAGCAACACTCTTATCTCTGGGGTCGGGTTCACGCCCCATCCCCTCAGACAACCCTTCTTACAGAGGCCGCTGTTTGCACGTCTCAGTCATTCGTGTAAGTAAGCGCACTATACCCGAACGTCGAAACTTCCGGATTAGTAGTGTTCCCCAAGTTTGTTGTGATTTCATTTTCAATCTTGATATGCGATCGATTTTAACGATCGACTGAACAAGATAAATGCTCAACTTGACGTGGAGTAAAGCGACGAAAACGTTTCCGTCCGCAAGGGTTTCAAATTGAAATTTCCGTTGTTTTAAAGCGATCTTATTGTAGTTATGTCGATTTTGACACTTGCGAAAACTAGAATTAAATGAGATTTGATAAATGAGCCGATAAATCCGGTAACATTCGTTGTGGCTGTCGTTTTGAAATTAATTTTAATCTATGAAAGTGAAAGAGCTATATATATTGTTCCTTAGAAAATTTCATATGTAAAAGTTCTTTACAGAAGTTTAATCCGACGTATAGATTTTTAGTTACAAGCATTTAAAGTTAAAGAATGACAGTGCGTTCACGCTACATAGTCACGTGTACCGTGGTTCCGTGCGTTCACCGCAATTGCACATGGCGCTCGAGTCGCGCGTTGTTATTGTTCACATTAAAATACTCCTCATTTAAAATCTATCCATCAAACAAAAAAGTTTTAAAGAACTTTTCGATTTGTAATTTCATTTGGAATCATCTCCTCACAGATTTGAAAGCGTAAGATACCGCAATACGTTACAATCAGTGACTTTATCAGACGTAATCGACGACACGAAATCCGGATTCGCTTTCATACATCATTTACCATAGAACTGGCAGAGTAGGTAGTCGTAAATCTGTCGCATCATCAGTCTTCGCATGTAAATTTCGCTAAAGTTGAGAGACTTTGCGCCGGAGAAAAACTCTTCTAAATTTCCTTCGTTCCGGTTGTTGGTAAGTTTTCGGCATCGGCGATATTTTACCCGTATCGCAGTGGCGTCGCACGGGATGACTTACTCCTCGGTGGCGATACGCTAAGTCCCTCATTGAGATCGAAGACGCCCGAAGATGGAACTAAATAGGACTCGAGAACCGTCTGAGGAGAAGAGAAGTGGGCGGAAGGAGCTGAAAGTAAGATCGGGATTATAGATCTGCCCGACGAGAAGATCGCGATGGGGAAATCCGAAAAATATACGGCACGACGGGCGGAAATAAAGCCGCGTTCCGCGAGGAAGATTACCCGGTTCCAACGTCGACGCGTGTACTCGGGTTTGGCTTTCTCTCCCTCTGTCTTATATATATAAATATCTCTCTTTTTACTACGCTCCACTTCGCTGGCCAATCTTATAGGACTGAAGGAAAGAGGGCGGATAAAATATTCGGTATAAATTGCAATCGCATTGTATTAAATATCGAGTTCAGATATTCCGAAGGAAAGCTTAGTGTTCCGGATAAAGATGCTGAGGACTGGTGGATCAAGGGACGATAAGAATACGAAACAATAACTTTAACGTCACTGCAACTGGACAGAGGAAGAATACGGTTAAATCAACCACGAAGCCGGTTGGAATATACACGCAATGATATTTTAATGTTAGAAGGTATAATAAGAAAATTTCAAACGTATCATTATAAATAATAATTGCATAATGACAAAAATAATATTAGTAGTATGCTTGGTATATAAAGCAGAAGAAGTTAGTCCTGTCGATTGCGAGAAAACAAGACAGACCAGCGCGCCACATGGTGGACGACGATGAAACTCTCATAGCATCATTACGCAAAGATATCTTAATGTTAGAAGGTATAATAACAAAATTTCAAACATTTCATAATAAATAATAATTGCATAATGACAAAAATAACATTAGCAGTATGCTTGGTATATAAAGCAGAAGAAGTTAGTCCTGTCGATTGTGAGAAAACAAGTCAGACCAGCGCGCCACGTGGTGGACGACGACGGAACTTTATCATAGCATCATTTATTTAATAAATAACGAATGAGAATATATTCGTTTATGAATGCGTTTTCCTCTACATCGGACTGAAAAAAATGTTCCTGTCGTTAGAAGAACGAGCATCTCATTTCTCTCGGCGCGAATTCCACGGTCGTTTCTAATTCATTAAAGGCATTAATAAGTAAAATGTAATTGCAGTAATCTAAAGTTTCGTGGGAATTGAAATTTCGTTGGCTTACGTAATAATAACATAAAGAAAATTTACTACGTGAAGTTTCGTGCCGAGTTGTAACGAACGCTACCTTGGAATTGACGGCGCTTTCTGTCAAATGCGCAGTTGCGGTCTCTCCCTCGGTTTATTACTCATAAAGCGCAGAAAGTTTAATTTTACACCCAATTACTATTGGATTATGGAATGTACCGAATGTAATTTAGAAACTGCAATCACGATTGAAGAGAGCATTCGGGCTTTTTTCCCTCCCTTTTGTAATGGATGATATTAAAATCTGCATCGGTGCCGCGAAACAATGCCAAATTGATTGCCATTATTAATCGCGTGCAGAGTAGCCGACAGTCCATTCACAATTTTTCTTTGCCGAGGCCTTTCTTTTTCCAATGCAATTTGTCATATTATAATTGCATTACGCTTACCTGAGCACAGATAAATGTATGGGACAATTTGAAAGCGACGACATGTGTGTTTCAATTTGGATGATTTTTTTTTTTGAAAAATTAATTTTCGAGAATGTTGACGATTGAAATTTTATACTAAAAGCTTTATAAAAACGATTAATTTTTCTGCTATTTTATATGGACGATTATTCACTAAATTATTTATGAAAACATTGTATTTAATTAGTGAAACCTAACTTTTAATTAGTAAGAACCTATTTCTTAGTAACCGCCTTTTCCGTTTTCAGTAACTAGAAAAACACTAACGTTAGTCCTAATCTTTCACTTTCTAATTAGTAATATTTGACGGTCATAAGTAGTCGGAACTACGGGATGTATTAGTAAATATAAATTACTAGTTCAGCTTGTAAAACAATAAATTCCATTCTAAATTAGTTCAATATTCCTTATTAGCAAAATACTGGTTGTAAGCGATTCACTTATTTAGTAATATTTCACTAATTGTATCAATAAATCTAAATTGCTAAATCAGTTAACAGGACATTTAATCCATTCTTAAGTTTTAATAATAATTAGTAAGAAACTATTTCTTAACAACTCTTTTTTCCTATTTGGAACTATCGTAATGCACAGCAAAAGGCTTTTTAACTGAAGAGTTGTTTATAATTAATAATATAAATACAAATAACTTTGCCGTTATAACAATCCTTCTAGTCGTTTAAGATCTTAGAACTAGAAAGCTTCAGAGTCAGTCTTGCAGTTAATTACAAACAACTACAAACAAGTACGAATAATTTTGAACCTTCTAAGAAGTTGGGAGTTATTATCATCGACATAATTCATTGCAAGCGTCTTGAAAGTTTTGAACTTTTGTAGTTTTTAGAAAATTAACTACAAAGTATCATGAGTCCTCAAAGTTCTTTGAGTTTCGTGTCGTTTTGAGAAAATTATCCTTATCTGCAAAGAAATGTCAAACTTCTAGGATTACAGAATTTCGCTTTTGAAAAGGTCTCTAATAGCGAAGATAAAGTAAAGGTATTACTGTACGAAGGAAATTTTGATTTTGAAGGGACAGAATTTGATGGAGTAAAGGCAACACAATTCCGCTTCGTTAGGCTTCCTTTGCTTGATAAAAATGCTTCTTAAATTTTATTTAGTTAATATATACGGGTGTTTCGTTAAAAATCCCCCCAAAAGTGCCAATAAGATTATAAATAAGAATTACACAAAATGTGGAAACGTTATATTCAACAATTATTACAGTTAACAGAAAAATAATTAATAATTTTCAACTTTCTGGCAGTAGTTTAGTATTTTGTTAAAGGCGATTATCTTAGGACTAAGTAAGTAATGAATACATATTAGTATCACTAGGCAACTAAAAAAAATAATGAAACGTTTTATTAAATTATGTAAAAAGACATTTTTTATTTTATTCGCGCATTTAGTAAGTTGGATTTACTATTACGTCTGATAGTTTTCACTAACTTGTTTGTAATAGTCCAACATTACTAATTGTGAGCGAAATATTAAACTTCTGGTGTTCAAAATATAGATCTAATGCCTAAGTAATTCTTTTGGTAATTTATATTTACTAATACATATAGCAGTACTGACTACTTTTATATAGAGGTTAGCAAAAAGTTACAAATTACAAAAGTAAAAAGGCGTTAGTAACGGTAGCGTTTTATAATTGTACAGTATATAATAAATTACTAGACACATCCTGTTCATTGAAAATAGAATATTTTATTAATATCATTAAATAATTTACATTTTCTAATAAAAATATTAGAATTGTCCTAGTTAAAAGCGGAAAAAGAGTTGTTATGAAATAGTTTCTTACTAATTATTAGTAGTAAAACTTAAGAATGGATTTAATGTCCTGTTAATTGATTTAGCCATTTAGATTTATTGATACGATTAGTGAAATATTACTAAATAAGTGAATCGCGCTAACAGGTCTCACTAAATATTAGTATGGATATAAGCAAGTGAATATTACTAATTAATAGACATAAATGTTGCTAACAACAAGTAGTTTGCTAATATGGAATATTGAACTAATTTAGAATGGAATTTATTGTTTTACTAGCTGAACTGGTAATTTATATTTACTGATACATCACGATGTTCCGACTACTTGCGACAGTTAGTCGAATATTACTAATTAGTGAAAGGTTATGACTAACGTTAGTCTTTGCTAGTTACTAAAAAGGGAAAAGGGGATTGCTAAGAAATAGGTTCTTACTAATTAAAAGTTAAAATTTCACTAATTAAATATAATGTTTTAATAATTAATTTAGTGAATTTTATTTACTGTTAGAACTATAAGGATGATACTAAATAAGGATGTTTACCTAATAAATAGTGTTTTACTAATTAACAGCAATATTCCATTTATAGAAGGGCTTTATTTGCTCCATTTGAAATTTATATATACTCACACATTTATAGTAATTTTACTTGTGGTAATTAGTCCAATATTACTAAATATAAGTGAAAAATGTATTACTAACGTTCGTATTTTACTAATTAGTAGAAACCTTTTATTACTTAACAACGGAATAGAATATTATATTAATTCATGTCATAATTTAGATTTACTAATAAAAATAGTATAATTTTACTAGTTAAAAAAGAAAAGGGTGTTGCCAAAAAATAGTTTCTTACTAATTATTAAGCAAATCCCACAAATTAAATATAATGATTAAATGTATTGTTAACTGATTTAGCAACTTATATCTGCATTATGCCATCTGGAATATTACCAAATAACTACAGTGTATTACTAAAAAGTAGCGATTACTAAATATTAGTAAAGTTTAACTAATTAAAAATATGAAATTCATTTAATAATTTATATTTATTTTGAGAATGTTACTAATCAATGGAAATATACATTGCAAGCAACTAGCGTATTTCTAATCGACATCATTGAACTAATAGCAAGGAGCTATACTTCATTTATTTTTACTAATCTAGTAGTTCGATCTATTTGCCCTGCAGTCTAATATTACAATTTAGGGAAAACTTTGTGACTAACACTTATGTTTTACTAATTTCTAAAAACATTCTGCTAATTGAAAATTGAATACAAAAAGGGTGTTATTAACAAGCAGTCAATTTACTTATTCTACTTAAAGTGCAGTTAATTAAAAATATGGATAAAACGTTTTAAGGATTCGTTTAGTAAGTTTTAATTACTAATATAGTTTGATACCGATGTTTTGGAAATTGTCAGCAAAATTCAAGTAATTTAGAAAAAAATCTTAGTAGGTCAGTATATCCAGTCATTTATATTTTTTAATACGTCGAATAGTTTCGACTATGGCAAAATTCCGATTAAATGTGGTTAGTCCAATATTACTATCTACTAGGGAAAGTTTATGCTAACCTAGGGTTTTACGAATTAATAATAACACTCTGCTAATTAGAAACTGAATAAAATAGTTTACTAATTCATATAATAACCTCGATTTACTAATAGAATTAGTGGAGCATCACTAAATAAAAAAGTGTGTTACTAACAAGTACTATTTCACTAATCATCATCATAGCAAGGAACAATCCTGCTGTAAGAGCTCATCTAGTAATTTATGTTTACTAATACACCTAGCAGTTCCTACTACTTATGGTAACTCGTTTAATATTTTTAATTACAGAAGATAGAGTGTTACTAACCTTAGTGTTTTACTAATTACTAGAAACTATCCTCTTTACTAGCTCACCTAGTAAATTATATTTATTAATACATCTAATCGTTCAGACTACTTGAGGAAATTAGTTCAATATTACTATTTACTAGGTAGTTTTTTACTAACGTTAGCGTTTTACTAATTACTAGAGACACTATGCTAATTGGGGTATAATAGTGTACTAATTCATATAAGAATTTCGATTTACTAATAGAGTTAATGGAGCATCACTAAATAAAAAGTTTATTGCTAACTAGTTGCATTTCACTAATCATCATCATTGAACTAATAGTAAGGAACTATCATGTTTTACTAGCTCATCTAGTAATTTCTATTTACTAATACATCTAGCAGTTCCTACTACTGATGCTACTTCGTCGAACATTACTAATTACAAGGGAATAAAGTGATACTAAGTTATATATATCTATACTAACGTTAGTGATTTAACTAATTACTAGAAACATTCTGTCAATTTGAGACTGAATTGATTATTTTACTAATTCATTTAATAACCTGGATTTATTCATTCGATTAGTGGAGTATTACTAAATAAAAATGTGTTGCTAACAAGTATCGTTTCACTAATCGTCATCAATGAACTAGTAGCAAGGAACTATCCTGCTTTACTAGCTCATTTAGACATTTATGTTTACTAATACATCTAGCAGTTCTTACTACTTGCGGTAGCTCGTCCAATATTCCTAATTACAAGAGGATAGAGCCTTACTAACATTAGTGATTTACTAATTACTAGAAACATCACTTTATTCTATAAACATTTACTAATACAATTAGTGTAGCATTTCTAAATAAAATAACAGTGTACTAACATTAGTTACTAAATACAAGTAAAATTCAAAATGTATTTGATGTGTTAATAATTAATTTAATAATTCTGATTTACTAGTGCATAATCGACCGTGTTAACTTATTATATGCATTATAACGATCTACCACATAAACAAAATGGTCGAATCATTAAATCTGGTCAAAGCACAATGAAATTTAATCTACAGACAAATCTAAGCAGAAAATCGATAAAAAATCGATGGTCCCCATCAGGGAAAGGATCCCATTCGTCATGGGACGGATCCTTGTCGCCGTGGAGCGCAACATCCATATTAACTCGAGCCATTCGGCATGTCGGTAAGACTCGATTATTGCCAATTACCCCACGGCAGCCGATGATTCACACCCGGAGATTGTCACGTTCGCTGGAGGTCCGATTCTAATAACAATTTATTGCTCTACCGCCGACCACCCCCTTGGTCTACTCCACCCCCTGGTCTACTCCACCCCCTTGGCTAGTGATTCCCCAATGCTCCGTCCACCCCCGTATACCGCGTGTCCATCCGACTGGCCACCGCGTCCGTCCCGCTGTACATTGACGCGCTACATTTAAGCCCATATATTTCAGCGATCCTACATATATAACGTCGATGTGCGCATTATGTGCATCCGGATAAATGATAATATCCTGGCTTCGCGATGTTGGTTGGCATTTAACTACTCCTGGCTGCATTATGCACCAATGTGCTAATCTACAGGGTGTTACGGAATTTGCGATTATTATGACACGACAACGTTCACAATTGAATTACTACGAAAATTTGGTGGAAACTCAATCGTATGAGCATTTCTTTATCGATCGAGCTTCACCCCTTGCGAGAATGGCAGAGATGCAGGCGCCACCAAGCGGTGAGCGCGGAAGTCTTTCTCTTTTTCTCACACTGCAAGTTCATTACCATCGATTCTTCATTCCTGACATTATTGGAGGCAATATTCGACGTATTGCTCGAATGCCGCACAACAAGGTACAAAAGCGTTGGAATGCACCAATGCTAGATTAGCTTTCGGGATATTTCAATTAGGATTTTTCACTCTCGTTACAAGTACACGTACTCGAATGCTTTAATTGCATCGGGTACAATGGTGGCTACAGGGGGCTTTTTCGTTGGTGGAACTCCAAAAAGCAGCTTTCGAACGTAATATCGCTTAAATGCGGACCCGTTCTACAACGTTAGTACATACGGTACGTTTATACGAGGTTCTGCATCTGTATCGTTTACATTGCAGCATACGTAATGGGTAATACGCACAGTGTATATCTGACCTCTCTCTCGAACAGCATCTACCCCTCCATATAATTTTCCGTCTGCTCTCTCTTTTGCATTATGTTAATGTTTCTACTGCGTTTCGTTGTCATTTTGCTTTGTGCTATTATTACGTTACTTTATTGCGTTATATTTTATGCAGCACAAAAAGAAATTGCATATAATAATGTCCATACAAATGGTTAATGTTTGTTTATGATTGCGACTCGTTTCATTTATTTCTTTAATGGAGCTTTGGGGGTACATCTTTCAAAAGGCCAGAACAATTTTTGTCTCATGTTGTATAATGCATTACAACTAAATCTGTATGAACATTTTTCTTTCGTTTAACCCTTTAACGACCGGTTTTTTTGCACTAAGTTTGATACTAAATTTTAGCATTTAAACTTCACGAGAAAAATTTGTCATTATTAATTTCTTATTGGCTAAGATCCGCTTTTTCGGGTGTACCTCAAAAACCAGACAAATTACAAAACAGACCAGATATTTCAAATTGCAGATAAAATAATTGTTGAAAAATAACTTAAAAATCGAACTTAAACTATTATGTCCCAAATATCGTAAAAGTTTGGTTAGTTTCTTTTTAATACTGTATTTTCCAAAAGAATTGATAAAAAATAAATTCTTAATAAGAAAAACAATTTCACGCTTTAAGTACTGAATGTACAACAATTTTTATCGACAGTTACTTTTAGTTAGTTTACTTTTTAGTATGAAAGCGCAGTCAACAAGATTTTGAAATTGACGTTTTTTATTGTCCAAACTTTGCTCTTTCAAATGGTGTATCGAAAAATGCCGCAAATGTAAAAGTAACAAAATTACAAGCATTTACTTAACAAAAATCAAAAATATTTTTAGTTTTTTTTTTCATTTATCGTTAATTTTCTATCACTTCCCACATTAGAATATCTCAGATATTTATAAATATACCGTAAAAAATGTTTGGACTAGAAGATATATTGTAAAAAATTAAAATTCAAAATGGCCGCTCAAATTTCCTTCTAAATTTGATTTTTTTTCCAAATAATAGTCGCATGTATTCAATAGATTGGCCCGAATGAAATCACTTCAAACATGGTATCCTGTTTTCAGGGATGTTGTGTCCAAATTTGAAGTTAGTTTTCAAAAATTCAAAATGGCGGATCAATCGGGAATCAACGACATTAAAATCCGCCGAGTACCAAAAAGGAAGTGATTTCGTTTGATTTTAGTAAATACGTTTGCCATGTTGGTTTCGCCATTTTGAATTTTTGAAAACTAACTTCAAATCTCGAGTCAGTAACCCCAAAAAAAACATCGGGAACCAAATTTGAAGTGATTTCATTCGGATCAATCGACTAAGTACACGTGACTTTTGTACACGTGACACGTTCCAACCATTTTTGAGCCGCCATTTTGAAATTTAATTTTTGCACCAGTTTTATCTTCCAGTCCAAACATTTTTTACGCATTGTTTATATATATCTGAGATATTCTAATGCTGGAAATGATAAAACAGTGGCGATAAGTGTACAGAGTTCTACGAGATTCCTAATTTTTGTTAAATAATTTTGTCGTAATTTTTTTAGCAGGGTTTGGTAATAAAAACGTTCATTCCTGCATTTTTTACTGCGCTTTAATACTAAAACTCTCTAAAGAAAGGGTTAACACAATTTATTGCAGAGAAATGCGATTTTTTCTATTCAAATAAGTTTAGATCTAAACTTTTTATATAAAACCGGTGAAATACTCATCCTTATCCACCTAAGAAAGACATGTAGAGTCCAGAATAAAAAACGGTGATCCTCAAAATGGTGTCCGTAACGAAGATTTTCAAAAAATGTCAGGACGTTCTAACTAAAAAACTACGAGCTTCTCGTAAAAAATGGTAAGAGCGAACAGTTTTCAGAATTAATTGAAGAATACGTTAGAATTTTTCTAGATTTCCATGGATATTTTGAATATTTTTTTGAAAATTTAATCACGAAATTTATGAAAAATGATATGAAACCAATGGAAAACTGAAAACAGTATCGACCAATCAATTTTTTTTCAATAACACGAGTTTAATTACTTTCCTGATTGAAATTCGTTTCGTTCGATCCTTTCTGGTTGCTTTCCAGGATTTCTTCTCTGACCCAGGTTGTAGGTGCGTTCGTACCTACCGCATGCTATCAATGATTGCGACTCATTACGGCCCGAGTAATTTGGCGTAGGGTCGTGTTCGACGTTTTGTCGTTTATCTCATTGCGACTCGCTATTGCACGGTGCATATATGCACCCCTGCACATATTTGGTTCGCGATCGGCAATTTGCTAGCACGCGTGATCTTTGGTGTCTTCGTTCCGTTTCCCCCCTTTGTCCCTCCTGATGGTCGAATTATGCCAGGGGTACCATTTTTAGGCCTCCTCCAAATTGAATCTGAAATTGCCGATCTTTACTTTCGACGTTTAATCGATAATTTCGGATACCGAATGTATATCGAATTAATTTATGAATATTTTTGTTAAGTTTTTCAATATTTTCTTTTTTGGATAAGTGAATGACCAATGTGTTATTTTCGGATATTTTTTTCGTAGTCGGAATAGGAGTAGATATTATTGTTGTGCTGTTACGTTGAAATTTAGGTTAGGCTAGGTTAAATGACATCAGAATGGGTTAGGTTAAATGAAGTTAGATTATGTTAGGTCAAGTCAAACGACATTAGGTTAGGTTGGATGAAATGAAGTTAGGTTAGGCCAGACAAACGTCATTAGGTTAGGTTAGGTTAAATTGTGTTAGGTTAGGTTAGATGAAATGAAGTTAGGTTAGGTTAAACCGTATCACTTACAATTTTGAAAAATCACATTTTCCTCGCATGAGATTACGTTAGGGAAGGTTAGGTTAAGTTTAGTTAGATTAGGTCAGATCAAACATCATTAGGTTAGGTCAGATCAAATATCATTTGGTTAGGTTATGTTAAAAGAAATTAGGTTAGGTTAGATGAAACGAAGTTAGGTTAGGTTAAACCTAATCACTTACAATTTTGAAAAATCACATTTTCCTCGCATGAGGTTAGGTTAGGCTAGGTTAGGTTAAGTTCAGTTAGGTCAGATTGAATCTAATCACTTTTACTTCTGAAAATCCCATCGTCCTTAGAGTTAGGTTAGATTCGATTGTGGCAGATTAGGTTAAGTTAAAACTATCACTTATTCCTCTGAAAAATCGCATGTTTGGCGTATGAGAGGGGAGGTAGATTAGGTTATGTTAGGTGAAGTTGGGTTAGGTTATGTCAGGTTAGGTTCAGGCTAAATCCAAACACGTACACATCACCAGGGATCACGTGAAACGGTTGGATATCTAGTCTGGATGATAAAATCTATTTAGTAACATTAGCGGCAGTTTTCTTTGTCGCGAACGTCAAATTTTATTGAAAATCATTGAAATTTGACATTTTCGAAATGAACCAGTGCATAGAACATTTGCTGCAGGGAGTTACCATGCAAGCAGAATGTCGAAAGCCCGATGCAGGTCGCCACTTGAACGCGAATCATCGAATATGTAATGCGCCAAAGAGAGGTTTGGGTCGCGAGATACAGAGGTCGCTGTATATGAAAGCAGAGGAGAATCTCGCAGGCGCCGCGGGGCAACGGCTGTCAAATGTCACTCAGGTAATTAAACGACGTACGGTATATGCCGTATACACACTCGACTGATGTCGGTTGATTCGCGATCCCCGTCGCGCACGCCGCCGCCCGCCGGAAATTCGACGTAGAATCGACCGAGGGTGCAGCATATATATATATATACATATATATACATGGGACACTGGTGCCTTTGTGAGAAATTCATGTCCAACCGCACGCGGCGCCGGCCGCGAATAATTCAAATCGATTGTTGGGAAATTGGCCACTTTGTCCGCACCCTCCCGACTTGGTAAATAGAGGCGCGGACTTCTTTTTTTTTCGCCTCTTTATTGATTTTGCGCGTGTTTACGAGAAATTAACGCGTTCGGCCAATTTCGAGATGCCGACGTGAAAGGCGACGATTGTTGGAGTAAACGCCACCGGTTTAGGCGGAGTGCGTTTTTATTCCACAGTCCGTTTGAACTTTTCTGCCGATCAGTCGTTTCGAATGCACGATTCGGGTAAAGAAGAGGGAAAGTAACGAGTGTATGGTTTACGCTACCGTGAATTTTCCGTCCTCGTCGAAACGGCACTCTCGTCGCTCTAGTTGAGTAAACACGTCTGAAACGAGGATGGTAACATTGAGCGGGAGACTTTTACGGGGGTTTGAAACGGTTACTTATTTTTCAATAGGTTGTACTTTTTGGAATGTCTTCCAAAAACTAAATATTGTTCTGACATTTTTCAAGATTACAAGATAGGCCCTATAATAGTCGCAGGTAGTGGGGAAAAAGGCTCCGAAAATACTAAGGATTAACTGCGCTAATTTTTGTTACTACAATTTTCCTACAAACGGGGTGGAGACATTGTAATAATTGAATTTCAAAAACACGTTAGTTAATACCACTCAACTGGTAAAATTTTCCATCTCGCTGATGTACACACTAAATAAATTTAGAATTGGTGATGGTATAGGAGAAAATTGAGGATAATGGAAAGTGAAAGATCATATCTCCATCCCTAGCTTCTATGTTTTCCTCCAACATAATGTAAGTAACCCAATAATGTGTATAGCTCCATTCTCCATTACGGGGATTTGTTTACTCGTGACAATATTTTCGATCAGATTATATACGTACTCGACAAATATCTAATAAGTTTTTGGTTATAACGAAATGTTTACACATTAAATTAATTACATAAACCTAATTATTTTCTTTACAAATAATTAAATTATATTTAAAGTCATTTTCTTTAAAAATGTATAGAGTTTAATTTTAGAGTGAAATTTTAGTCGTTAAAAATGTCGGTAATTCATAAAAACATTTGGTGATGTTTACAGTATTGTTCTGATAAATCTTATTTAAATAGCAAATGTCATTTTAAACGAATTTTGGTTGTATAGTATCATAAAAATACTAAAAATTTCCATTTCTATAAGATCTTTCAACACAATAGTTTGATTAACACTCTCCCAAATATTTTTTTTCGTACTTTTTGTGAATTGTCTAAATTAAAAAGTTTTATTGTAATTTATTGTGTACAAGAGTTAAGGATTTTTTTGTAAAAAAGACTACCCGATGTGGTGAATTTCTTTACGCCTGACACTGATTGATTTTTCGTGACTCTCTCTCGAGGCCGACAAAGTAAACCGCATGGAGGCGCATCGAACACCTTGTGCCTCCCACCATACTGCGGATTCTCTTTTTCCCCTTCCATTCTCCCTTCCTCTTGAACCACGCACTGCGAGAGCAATGGATGGGAGGCGACGGCCAGCTGCAACGGAGCGAAAGGAAAATATTAGCAGGTAGTGGGGGGCACAGAGCGTTTGGGATGACACTGAAATGTGCTTCAAAACTGGTGTCACGAGTTTCCACAGCGCAAGTTAGGCAGTGCCCCGCAGTTGAACTAACATTTTCCTTTCAGATAGTAAGTCCAACTTTTTGCCATGTAAGACAAAAGTTCTATGGATTTGGCCACATATATATGCATGCGCTGCAGGTGGCCGTCGAGGGGGTGGTGGCGCCGGGCGTTTCTCCTGGCAGGCACGTTATAAAAGCCACCTCCAGGAGGTCGCATGAGGGAAAAAAGTCCGTTTCTCCGAAACACGCCACTCGCATGTTTCTTGCGTAGTATCGCACCCTCCTGTTATTAGGCGCACGGATCACCGGCCGATAGACAAGCGGTGATAAGAGCGACACGCGTCGTTTCTGGATAAGGGCGTTGCTCGCCGTATGCCAAACGCGTCCTTTTCTTCCTTGCGGGACGAATCGTCCGCTATTTCACTTTCCTTTTATTGATAATAATTATACACAAGTACATGGATACTGGGCACGCCATCTTGAGTGATATCATCCCCACCCAAAAGGATTAGATGGCTTCCCGCCTCTATAAATTTATTAGTGCAAAATTGAAACCACTCTTGTGTATATTACAAAATTTCTAATTGCCTAGAAGGCTCATGACTGATTACAATTTTCTCTCAACAGAAAAAAAATTATAATAACATTAACATTTTGGACTTTTCCCAGAAAAAGGCAAATCTTTGTCAGGATATAAAGTAGACTAACAAATTCTGGAATTTATGAAAAATAAAACCAAATCCATTTCTAGACAGTCTAAGGTGTACTGAATATTATGGCGTTGTCCATTTTCATAATCGCTATGTAAAAAAAATATATAAATCCACAAAGATGGTAGTTTCCACAATTTTTGCAAAATCTTAGTCATGAAGTATGACATTGTGTTCAATCAATTTATGCATAAAAAGTTTATAAAACTGCATGAAATTTGTTATTCGGAGGGTTTCAGGGTCGCTGATTACGAATCCGAGGTCAAATTTTGGAAATTCAAAATGTCAGATCCAATATGGCGGACACTTTTTTAAAAAGTCTAACCATTCTGCTTGAAACTTGTTATTCGGGGTGTTTCGGGGTCGCTGATTACGAATCTGATGCCAGATTTTGAAAATTTAAAATGACGGTTACAATATGGCGGAGAAATTTTCCAAAAATGGAACCATTTTGGCTGAAAAATGTTCAAAATCCAAGTTCAAATTCGTAATCAACGGTCCCGAAAACCCCCAGAGTAACAAATATCAAGTGAAATGGTTGGAATTTAAAAAATTTGTCCGCCATTTTAAATTATCAAAATCTGACTTCCGATTCGTAGTCAGCAACCCGGAAAAACCCCCGAGTCAAATTTCAAGCGAAATGGTTGGAATTTGGAAAATTTATCCGCCATATTGAATCCGCCATTTTGAATTTTCAAAATCCGACTGCAGATTCGTAATCAGCGTCCCAAAATACCCTATAAATCAAGTTAAAGTAAAATCTCACAAATTATTTTTTGTCATTTTGGGCATTTTTTGTGAAATTCTCGTGGCAGTCAAGGGGTATTATGATGCTTCAGTCAATAAGTAGTACCTTAAGGTCATAGATGTCCTTCCAAGCATTACAGTTTAGTTTCTTTTCGCTACCGCATAGGTTTTATTATTGGAATAAATTGGATTACGTGTTTTAGTAAACGCATAAAAAGAAATAATTAGATAAACTGCGATAAACGAATAAACCGCATTTAACAATATATTTGATCAAATGAAACGACATTAATAAATAAAATATAATTTAATAATTGATGTGTTTCACTAAAAACTCACAGCAGGAGCCACGGGAATATAAATACTGTATAATAAAAGAACAGAAACAAACGGAAACTACAAGCGCAGAGTTTCATTCGAAAAACACGAATTCAAAAGCGGTTTTTTAATTAAATAAATTAATTTACACGACAATCCATACGCGGAACCAGCTAAAAAAGACTTTACGTCGTACAATTTGATTACTGTTTTTTTTTCTCTCCCATTCTCCGGGTACATGTGCCGTAAACACAATTCCCGGAACGATCCTTTGATTTAGTGCATTGTAACATCCTTTGCAATTGGTATTGGCGTATCAATTTTGATTTTCAAGAAATCTCGGTAGATACTAGCGGCGTTCGCTTTATCGCTTGGCGCCTGTCCCAAAAGATAAAGATGCAGATAAAAGAGACGCGACATGCCGACAGATAAACCTGAAATATTCCTAGGTAAATAGGATCTAGTGAACAATTACGAGTAAACAGACAACGTTTCGCTTCAAGGCGAAGACAAATCGCGGATACAAATAACGGTAATGAATGGACTGATAACGCCATCTACTGTATAAGTCACTCCTACTTTGGATTTCGATGCTGGGATTTCTACTGGAACACGCTGCTGCGGATGTAACGTCTTTAGGGAAACAAATCTCTATTGTTATTATTACAAATGGAGAGTTTTTAGTCGATTCATTTCTTTCGTTCCATTTTAGATGTCTTTTTCAAGCCGATCCTTGTTTATGGTACATTTTGTCATTCTTCAAAAATAATGACATATTAACTATAAATTAGAACATCATCCAAGTAGAATAAATATGGGTCTTAAAGGCATCGAATTTAATTTTCAGTAGCGATGTTAAGGTTCACGTTTTAGTAATAAGTAAATTCATATTATTTAACCCCTTAACTGGAGATGACGTCTATAAACGTCATATCAATATCTTTGAAACTACTCAACCAATCGTTTTGAAATTTGTAACTGATGGGTTTTTGGGGTCGCTGAATTCAAATTTGAAACCTGTCAAAATTTCAAAATTCAAAATGGCCGATACAATATGGCGATCTAAAAAGCATAAAAGTTTTTCATTTTCGCAATGTTTACTACTCACAGGTTTTTGGAGTCGCGGATTACGAATCTGTCATCGGTTGCTCAAAATTCAAAATGGCTGACCTAATATAGTGTGAAAAATTTTAAATAATTTAAAGTCTTGTATATTGTATAATTTAATATGGTAGATCCAAGATGGCAGGCCGAATGTGGAATATGAATTTCGACCTTATATTAGCGACCTCAACTTCATGTATTTCATAAAATACTTTTGCCATAGTTTTGCGAGACTCCAGAACTGCACTAGTGATCTAATAGTGCACGAAATTACTATTAGTGAACACTACTAGTGCTGATCATTTTACGCACTAGTAGTTTTTTTTTACGAGCGGAGTCATTCTCTCTTTCTTCTGCTCAACGAAAAGAAGAGGACGGAGAGCATTTTAGACCCCAAAAACTCACGAGTAACAAATTTCTGTTGCAACAAGTAATTTTATCCATCTTGGATCCGACATTCTGAATTTTGAAATTCTGACATTATATTCGTAATCAGCGACCCTCAAACCCCCCTAATTAACATTGCCATCGAAATTGGACGAAAATTGGCTCGTACCAGTTTTGGCACTTTTTATTTGAAAACGTTTACCAGTGAAGGGGTTGAGTAACGTAATTAATATAATAATGGCATTTTTTTTACAATTTTTTAATGAATTTTTTATTTTTGAAAAAAAATTCATGATCTGGACTTGAACCCGGGACCTTTTGGTTGCCAGTCAATTATTCTTTTTTCAGTTCGGAACGCATAGAGTATAATGTACATTATACTCGTGTTCCACTACTTTCATGTTATAAATTATATAAAAAAATGTATCGTGTTGTAACGTAAATATATACATTTCACACATTATTCTATATCGATGTAATGCTTTATTATTAAATATAGTTTATTCAGAGAGATATTCTTAGGATAACAATATTGACTGAATTTACTATCAATACTTAATAAAAAAAAAGTATCTTTTCGAATAGGTCATTTTTATACTAATCGACCTACCACTTGTGAGAAACTGCTACAGTAGCGCATCTATCGGATAGTTACAGAAGTTCCTCATATTTCGTAATTTTTTTATCTGACTATACTATGTTCGTCAAATTGCATTTCTGCAAGTTTTGCAATTATTCTTACATTTATTGTTGTGAATTTACATATTTTGTATTCACGTTTTTGTATTACAAAATTTCACTAAAATTGATTTGGAAATGACTGACTATTAGTGTAGCAAAATATGATTTTTTTCTTATGATATAAAAAAAGATCAATTAAAAAAAGTGATGAAAAATTATGAAAATAAATAATGTAAATAAAATTACTTCAATATTTAATTGAATATTCAAATTATAGTTGGGTACGATTTACAAAAAAAATGTGCATACTCTATGTTTCTGTCTAATAATTAGATATGAAATATTAGGCAGTTTTTACTAAAAATTACTGTCCACAAACTGCTTTAATTCATCAATTTTTTCCGATAGATTTTTTACCTGGGTACATGTTTATTTATTTTCTATCAAATATTACATCGTTTATATGCTGCGAAATATGGAAACTATTCGATTTCAGTCAAATTAACTCGGAATTATGAAGGTTTTGTAGTATACGTATCACCTAAATACTGTTTAGTGAAATTACTTGATACATCGTGAGACTCCGTTTTCCTGACAGTAAATTCAAATTGCTGAATAGCCCTGGCATAAAATCCGACTATTCCTTTCTTGCCCGATAGCCTTGTAGTGAATTAAGTGCTATTGATCGCTTTTCGCAATATTAGCGATTCACGGAAGCCCAACGTTTTGGCCCGGTAAATCGTACCCAACTATAATTTGAATATTCAATTAAATATTAAAGTAATTTTATTTACATTATTTACGTTGATAATTTTTCATGCCTTTTTTTAATGATCTACTTTTTTATATCATTAGAAAAAAATCATATTTTGCTATACTAATAGTAATTTCCTAAACAATTTTAGTGAAATTTTGTAGTACAAAAATTTTAATACAAAATATGTAAATTCACAACAATAAATGTAAGAAAAATTATAAAACTTTGTAGAAATGCAATTTGATGGACATAGTATAGTCAGATAAAAAAATTAGGAACTTCTGCAACTATCCGATAGATGCGCTACTGTAGACGTTTCTCACAAGTGGTAGCAGTTTCGTTTGATTAGTATAAAAATGACCTATTCGAAAAGATACTTTTTATTATGTCATGTACAATTTAGACAGCCTAGTTAGTAGTCTGCAGTCAGCTTGATCGAACATGTAAGACAATATTTTTATTGATAGTAAATTCAGTCAATATTTTTATTATAAGAATATTTTTCTTAATAAACCATTACAACGAAGTATTTTAATGTTTTAGATGCATTGTTACCCGATTTTGTTTTTATTTACGTTACAACACGATACATTTTTTTATACATAATTTATAACATGAAAGTATTACAATTTATTTGTTTAGTAGAAGTTGTCAATAAATCCAAAGTCTCACGAAATTCAAGATGGGATCGTTTCTTAATTTCGTGTCATGCACAGTAATAAACTTTCAACATCAACTTTCGTGCTTCGACACTGCACACAAACAATCGAAACTGTCGGTATAGTTTGAATATGGGAGGTTTTGCTTTCGTGTCGAAATTTACGAGTCACAGCTGCCCATTGCCGAACATTTATGGGACCTCTGAACACGAAGAATTTACGGCAATTGCAACAATAATATTTGGCGTTTTTACCGAGTTTTATGATCGACGTAGATTTCCACATGAATTCTTAATGATGTCTCTTTGTACCCTAAACTCTACTTTATTTTAATTTTATGAAAAGGTGTAAAGGATACGAAACGACATCTGGTGGTACATTTTTTATTACGTTTTATATCAAATTTATTTGTTCGACAAAGAGAACATTTTACCTTCATGTTGAGTTGCGTCAGTTATTTTTCTGAAATATGGATTTTTTTACTGAATGACAGGAATTTTCATAACAGTAAGTAAAATGATAAATTAGCAATTAGCTTGACATTAAGTATAATACTGTTGATACACAACCATTTTTCGTTTCTCATAACTCGACAGCCGCACCGATTACAATCTCCCCTGACCTAGCTAACCTGATGTCTGCCCACCGTTAGTAACGCGTTCCAGACTAACCACCCTCTTGCTTCTCGTTGACGGAATATAATTGACAAACTTACCAGGCAACAGAGGGGGGGGGGAGGGGGAAGTGTAAACTTGGTTAAATTATACGACGTTTCTTCAGAAAACAGTAAGACAGTAAATATAAGAATAACGAAGTAGAAAGAGGTAAGGCTGTTCTTAAAATCGCCGATCCATGAAAATAAAAAACTGCCCAAAAATAGTACAAAATATGAAATATGTCAATACAGTATGTAATAAAAAGCAATAAATTTCTTTCCTTGAATATAATAAACAAAATAGGAAGTTGGAATTCTTTAAAAAATATGTCTTCAGCGCGTTAAAAAATAGGTCAAGGAAGTATATTATAAGAGATGCGAAAGCTGAAGGGGAAAGTGGAAAGTGATAACGAAAGAAGACAAAACTACAAAAAATATTCCAAAGAGATAAAAAAAATAAAGATAACCGATAATTGACATAAATCAAGGTAGTGAGCGAAAGAGATAGAGACAAGAACAAATAAGTGAATAAAAGTAAACTAAAAGGGAATCAAACGGAAGACAATAAGGTGTCAGTTGAAGGAAGAAAAAGAGGCTAGGAAATGGTGACAAAAGAACTGGACAAGGATAACAAGAGAAAGGTAGCAAACAAGTGCGACAAACGGACAATAAGTGGGGGAAAGGTAGCGACAGAGAAAGTTTAGACCGAGGCTTAATGGGCAAATAATCGTAGGCGAAAGAGACAACGAGCAGACCGCGAACACCCAAGTAGGGCGATCGGTAGGAAAGCTGGACAGCTGCACCGGACGGAACTACAAGTCGAGCGAACCGGTGGTAAATACCCAAACACACACAAACACATATATATAAACGTGGACAGGGGCCTGTCCACGCGCTGCTCGGGTCTGCTTCTGTCATCCGAGACAAACATATCGCCATTTCGTGTCCCGAGCGCGCCTACGTATACAAAGGCCGGCCGGGGGTTCCCTCTGATGTGTTTCGCAACTCGCAACGCCTTCGCGCGCTCACAAAGACGCGTGAAACACCTCAACATTTACGGAACACCGGCTACCAATGCCTCTACAACACGGGAACCTATTTGTCCCCATGCGGAAATCCAGCACCGGCCAATTCCCGGAGAAATTCGAACCGGTGTCTTCTGGACTGCGGGAACTGGATTCGATTTCAAACTCTCGGGTCATTTTCAGAGTGGACAATGACGAGAGCAATGATTTTCATGATTGTGGGGCCTTTGTGGTATGATGGATCATCAAATTCTGATGAATAATTGAGATGAGGTAATAGACGTGAAAGAAAAGTAGTCATTTGGTCCTTATTTTGTTTGTATCTTGTTAGGTCATAATCGCTTATGGTTATTCTAATCATTCCTTTCCCTTTTCAATAAATAACAAAGTACTAGGTTAAGTATAACTACACCTAATCCAAAAAACGTCAATGCTACAAAAAGGAATTAAGTTTTTCAAGAAAATCATATACCATTAGATCTTTCGTCAAATTCTTTCTCGAATCCGAAACTAATTAAGCTTCCTGCAGAGTCTCTTGGGCGTCGCCTGACTCCTCGCTCAATTATACATGGAGCTGCCAAGTTAATTTCACCACCTTCACCCCAGACTCACCATCATTCCCATTCGTTGCACTCGTTTCTCTTTGACCTTCTCTTTCTCTCATCTTCAGTAACCATCTGAATACCTCTTTCTCCTTTCAAGCTCGTACCGGATATTGGCTAGTCTGGTCCTGGAAAAATCCGTTCAGAAGGAATCTACCAATGTGTTTTTTTTTTGCAAAAGTCCCCTCGCATCCTTTTCTTCCTGGACTGATCCTTTTCCACGGTCATTTCGATTTCCTTTTCCTTTCTCCGTGATTAGATTACGCGCGTCCGTACGTGGTGGTACTTTTCTCTATCAGACCCTGCGTCGTCCCTCTTCCTCGGCCTCATCATTCGACGCATAAAAGAAACGATCTTCCCTTTCGGTCTCATACTGAGCTACACCAATATCGCAAACAGGACCGATCAAGTCCTGAAACTAATTCGGGTTTCCAAAGGAACTTGATTTCTCGTCGCATCGATACTGGATCGATCGTAACTTAAATTGAACGCGCCATTTCCCACGTGAATACCTGCCGATTTCATTCATAGGATGGCGTTTCAACATAGATAAATGATTTAATTTATGACAGATACATTTTTAATTGTTCGATTTGTTGCAGATCTTACAAAAATGGACTTTCAATATATTTCTAAGAATATTTGAGAAGGAATATCCAAAGGATAGACTGAGTTCTAACATTGAAATCAATCACTATCATCTGTCATCGGGACACCTCTGTATTTGTTTATAAGTGTCTAATAACGCCAAAGCTCAGGTGGTTAGGATTCCACCTTCATAAACTGTAGGTTCTGTTGCGATTTAGTCCCATATGGGTTCAGAAAAGTCGACATAAAAAAAAAAGTACTGCACAATTCCTTAACGGACTTTCAATGCCAAACTGAAGTCTAAAAGAATAATTGTAAGATTTTAAAAAAAAAAAAAAAAACATTACCCGGACCGGGAATCGAACCCCACCTATCTCATCAGTAGTCCACTCCCTTAACCACTTGACTACATTAACACTTGTTAACAATTGCAAAAATATTGAATACTCAGTACCCCGATTCAACTTAAAATTTTCATCGACACACAAAACATTTCTTAATATTTCTTTTTTTTTTTAAACATTATTTATTTAAGCATGTAATTATAATTGTCAAAAATTGAAAAACACAAGAATTTCTCGTTTTAAACGATGATCGCCAGGATTCTACTTTTTTTCGAAATTGCTGACCTGAGTACAATTCAAACTTCTTCAATAAAACTCCATACAATCGGATCGATTAAAAAAAACTAGCTCGCATAGCCTATTAAGAAACAATCGCTTTGAAAGCGTACTTTCGTGTTTTCGGGATTGCATCGAAAAACGTCGAGAGGTCTTCGTTGTTCGCTCTGCTTGCCGCCGGGAGGAAAAACCTTTTTCCTTTTGACGTCGTCCCGTCTTCATGTGTATCTTGTTACCCCGTGAAATTTGATTTGTCCCGTTCGCGCGTCTTTTGAGGGGGACGCGCCGGCCGCCGGCGACGGTGTCGCCACAAGAAACCGGAGAGATACGCCGGAGGAATTAAAGGACGAAAAGGGGGAAAAGGATCGCAAAAAAGGTGGGAACCTCAAAGGAAGAGACGCATTATCGATGAAACAAGATTTGTGGTATCCGATGCGAATGTAGGAGAACGAGCTCGGCCTTTTCTACTTAACCCCGTGTTTTTTTTCCTCGTTCCGGTTACAATGGTACCAGTCGGGAAAAAAGAAAGCGTCCATAAAGGACGAGCTGTGTGAGAGAGGGAGAGAGAAGGAAGGAGATGGTCAATAGCCAATCGGTTTTTATTGGTCAGACGGGTCGTTACTACTTTTGTTCGCCGCTAGAAAGAGTCCCACTATCCGATTCAACTAATTATGCTAGATATTGTATGGAGTTTTACGATATTTTAGTTACCGCATGAACTATAAGATAATAATGCGAGTAAACTTCAAATACATGTTTGACAACGTTATTTGTCAAATCTTCAGAATAATAGACTCGAACTCATAGGACAATTGAAATTCGAACTTATCGAATTCGTCCATTATCTCAAATCAATTCCTGTCTCTGAGCCGTGAAATAAAAACAAATACTACTCACTAGCAGACCCTCGGGACTCGTTGAAATTCAAATTCCGAAATCCACTTCAGCGGATAAAATCAGTAATTCCAGCAATTACACAAACAAAGCGATCAAGTGCGCGTTTGTAAAAATCGTCAAAATTAAATTCCACCAACGGGAATGAGGGAGGAGTTTTTTCCACTCGACAGCTTTTTCGCTATTTAACGGATGCCGCTCTTTCCACCCTGAATACAAGCCGATGCATCTACCTCCCACACCATCGTCGTCTCAAGTTCGTCTTGTTCCCCTCCTGTTCTGCGGTGGGCGCAAGAACCGAGTGGGTCTTAGAAGCCCGATGGTGCCGAGCTTAGCGAAACGGGAGCTCCGGTATTTCTTGGTTTGGGGCAAACGCGCCGTAAATTCAACAAGCTCAAGGGATGAAGAGGGTAAGATAAGGGAAGACGCAGAGAAGATGGTCTCGAGGAAGATGCGATATAGAAGAAGGTCAGCCAGCCGGGCCAAAAGGACTCGGACCTTCTGGACCGCACGTACATTGTACATGAACTAAACGCATATATATCTGGATGCTACATTTTACAACAGCAAGCATACATCGGGTGGATAATAAGTAACGTCACATTCTGCATTTTCAGCCGGAGAATGTTCCGATAATGAACGAAGACCCAGCAATTAGGATCGTTAAGTTGGCGCAATGCGATCCCAGCAAATTCCAACTTTGGAAACACCACTTTATTGAAATGCAACAATGAATTTGCGCGTTGGCAGTTTCGGGGCACCTTGTGTATACACTTGGAGGAAAGTGCAAGAGGATGGAAGCGATGCACTGTTCAAATATACGAGTTCGACCAACCGGCGATTCCTCGTTAACTTTGTGGGAAAGCCTCTCGTGTCCACCGAGAAACTCCGAGTCGCCCAGGCTGGTGCACTTCGGCTAACAATAAGAACCGGAAGTCGAAGGAAACGAAAACTTCTTTAAAGACGTAACGAGGACGTCTTGGGAAGAGCTATTTTTGACGGTCCAATTCTTCGCTCGCAAATGTCCGGATTTCGGATTCTCGAGTCCAGCTTTTAATTGGGGGATGAAACTCCCCCGAAAGCATTCTTCTCTGTCGGAAATAAACAAATTGCTGCATAACAGACAGGAAACTATTCGAAATTGCGTGACGTCGAGTGCTATAGTGGAATTGTTACTATCATGGTTGTGCATGGTATCGTGATTTCGTTGCAAGAATTGCATTCGAATTAACTCTTTGCCGAAACTAAACTTCAGCGATGGAATTACTACCGTAGCGCATTCGGCTGCTGTAACATCGAGCCCTTTCAAAAGCCTACTTTGCTGTTCGAACTTAGTTAATTATTAACTCGCATAATATTCACAACGTATAAACTTTCTGGGTGACCACTATCGAAACTCTAACAGAGCAAGGCATCGTTTGAATTCTGTCGTTACTTGGGACCAAATAGTTTAGGTTAAATTATATTCATTGTAATCAATTTGTTTATAATGCAGTATTACTTCAATACTACTTCACTTAGTGGTCAGAATATGACCAGTTCTTCTTTAGAATGATAAAATTTCTTTTTAGGATTACTGTCAAACATTTCCATGTTGGGGTCGTTACTGCTGTAAGTTTTCTAGGTAATCAGGAATTAGCAGTGTGGAGCGTTGTTACAAGATCCATATATGCGTCCTCTGTTATCAAACAATTTACAAACGTAATAAAAAAGTGGCGACCAAGCGAATTAACAATAGTGGCAGCGTAATCAAGTATTGGAGAGAAACCCTGAGACTGGCATTGGTTGATTTTTCATGTCACCTTATCGAGGCCAATTATTAATTCGTTCAGTGACACCAGTATGTTATAGGAGCTCCCCACTCCTTATACTACTTGCCCCTCCTACTATTCCCCTTCCAGCTGTAGATAGCCATTGTGGGGGGTAACTAAGGGATACTAGCCGAACCCCGCGGATTAGTTCATCCTCACTTTTCAATAAAGAAATCTCATAGATATACGTAGGCATTGTCAGCTCGGTGACATAAACTTAAAGAAAATGTATTTTTCCACCAGCTGATGATTGAAAACTAAAGTGTAATTAGATGTTTTCTGGCATAAATAATGAAACATTTCGAGGACGTCCCGGTTTCGAATGAAAATGGCAAGTAATTAATTTCGTAGCTGCTTTCATCTACTCGGGCATCTGCTTGTTGAGTGGTTTGCAGAACTGCAAAGTCGTGGAGGATCAAACAAGATATAGAGCAAGGTGTAGGTACATAGGTACGGCTGGGAGGTACTAGTAGCTGCTAGTTCCGTGCTAACGGACTGGAGAGCCCGGGGAGACCACACAGTGTACATAGGAAAGAGTAAACGTACTACCCTTCAGACAGTCGAACGCCCATTTCCGGCTATCGTAAACGCGCGATAGTGCGAGAGATATATTGAAGGGGATCATAGACGGTTAAGCAGGAAGGGTGGAAACGTCCGCACGAAGAAAATGGGAGAGAAAAATGAAATTTCCAATCACGCGAAAGGTGAGGAAAATTGCAATCACTCGATGTATAGGAGTAAAAATTGACTTTTTCAAAAGTGAAAAACTATGTCAATGGACAAAAGAAAAATTTTTTATACGGTTATCAAATAATGAAATATTTATTTCTCTGAGTTCTAGTGCAGTCAGTCAGTATTGAAGTTTTCTGCGCTAAACAATTAAAATAAAATTTTCTAAATTCATTTTTCAAAATCGAAATCTGTGCAAGTATTTTTTATTGAGTTTCGAAACATGACAATGCCATGTTATGAAGGGAAACGTACAAAATGTATTGTTACTGAAAAATGAAAATTAGTAAAATTTTAATGTATAGAATAAATCAAAGTACTGAATAAAAACGTACAACATATTGTAGGTTAAATCGAAGAAACTTTACAATTTTACAATTTTAACGACGGAAATTAAATATTCGCACTTACATTTTGAATTTCAATATTTCACAGGATTTTAATATTTAAAAAAACATTTTTTAATTACACACTATTCCAGAGTGAGTTAGAACTAGTTATATGCACGGAACTCATAATTATGTACGTTATTATTGATTTATAACGCAAATAAGCGTAAAAGTCACTTCGTTACTGTTTCATTTCAACTTATTTGTTAGAAATTCGAAACTATTCTTTAGAACCATCTATACGATACAGGGTATTGTATTTGACATATCAGAATACATCTTGCATTTGCCAGAAAATTATGAGCTATTGTTATTTATCGCGTGACCACAAAATTGATAAATTACTAGAAAATTACTAGCAGATCATAATGAATACTGAGCTTTAAAATAGTCCAAATGCGATGAAACGATGAGCAGTTACTGGAAAAAAAAATCTTTTGAACTTTTCCCTGGTGTTCATTTATTAATTTAGTTATTTGACAATTAAATTTTAAATAATGTTATAAAATAGGCCACAAAAAAGAAAACAAAACAGATAATGCAACCCTTTAGAAAATGAGCCCAGTTTCTAGACAGTTTCTTCTAGTTTACTTAGTTGTGAAATGTAAAATATGTTCATAAACGTAAAAACGGGGTTTTTGTTTCAAAAAAAGGTTTTAACACTTTTTTTTAGAAAGATTCAGGAAAGTCTTGATTATAATCGAAATTATAGATAAGAAATTATCTATTATTTTGACATATGAATTGCTAAAACTATTAGTGAAATTATTATGTAGTTTTTTAATATATTTATTACATGTATGTAAAGAGTGACTCTCTCTCTAAAAAGGACCTGAATTAGGGTCGAAATGTCAAATTTATTGAATTTTATTATTTAAATTTTCTTTCCTTTATTCATTAATTTTTATTAAATTTTATTATTATTATTTTTATAACAGACCATAATAACACCAAAACTATATAATATAAACAGCTGAAATAGTTTTTGAAATCAGTCCAGTCTAGTCCAAGTTCAGTAATTTCTATCATTAAATTTCAGTAAAAACTAGAAAAATACTCGAATATCCTCGGCTGCACTAAAATGTTATCTGAATTGATTTTTTCTTACGTTAAAATAAAATTTAAGGAATCATTAAATTTTAAATGTAAAACGTACACATTTTGAATTTAAACGTGTTTAAAGATTTTATTGATTTCGTTAATTTAATTTATATTTTATATATGGAATGTAGTGGCTGTATACATTTCGGTTATGTACATAAAAATTTTGATATAAACATTTTTCTGTTTATCTTTGGAATTAACGATTTTGATACCAATCTAATGCAACGGAAGATTCAACGGTTTAAACATTTTTATGTAAATATTTGAAAGCCTTTGTAGAAAATGTGGGCACATTTTCCATAGTAAAACGCATCGTCGATATTACAATTTATTATTTTGATTATAATCAGTTTGATATCCATATTTAATATTTAAGATTACCTATTAAGGTATACTATTATATTACCGAAGTGTAACAAAAATTACTCGAAATAATGAAACATTAAATTAAAAGGTTTTTAATTTGTTAATGAAATTTATAAAAAGGTTATGTTCTCTATCTGTTTATAATAAAATGTTTAGTTCATGTACAATTTTCATCTAATAATTGTATCCACTTTCTGTCAATTTTTATAATTTTCATAAGTTTTACAATATTAACTTGTTTTTATATAATGCGAATAATAATAATAATAATAATAATATATTTTTAGGATACTAACTATTGTTAAATTATTCTAATAAATTAAAATTCATATCTTATAATATTTTAATTAGTATTACGTATGAACAAAATAATTAGTTGGACTAGCCAGTTATTCTCGGTGTTCATGAAACAAATATTTTAGTAATTTTTCACGAGTGAAGAAAGCCACGAATTTATTATATCATCCTAAACTAAATAAAACGAGTTACTTTCACTCATTTTTTTATTAAAAAATATTACCTTCCAACAACTCTTTCCGGTAAATCGACTTCCAAATGGCCATAAAAAATTATGATTTAATTTTTATATTTTGCACTTGGTCATTGGGATTGATCATCTAAAAATGTCTATTGATTTAGGTAAATAATGGTGAATTAGGTAAACTAATGTTTGATCGTATGATTTAAAAAAGTATACACTTTTTACCAAATGGCGGACAGTCAAAGTTAATAGTTAGATTTTCACTACAAACGTTTATTTTTTCGCTATAACAGTCAATTTTTCTTAAAAAGACTCGCAAAACATATTACAACAAAATTTAGTAGTATTGGCAAAATTTGTAACTATTGGCACTTAAATATTCAGTCAATTAAACTAAAACGTAGTTTGCTGCGAACAGGCAACCATTTAGTCAATATTACTAAATTAGATTCCCAGTGCACTACAGTTTGGTGTATTGTATAAGCCTGCGAAGTGTCAAAAAGATCGTTCAGTAGTTTTCTAGTAATTTTGGTCACTGACTTCAAGAATATCATTTTGAAAAAATCACTTTTAAATTTTCAATTTGAATCCATTTACGTAAAAGATTCTTCTCTTTCATTCTCATATCTTCGTTAATTTGATGTTGATCGACTTGAAATTTTAAGTGATAATTTTCAGATAATTATACATCAAAACATTCATTTTTTTAACTAAAGCTGGTGTTAACTCTTTAAGTGAAGGAAAGAAGTCCCATCTGACCAAAAGATATTTTCCAATAAATATTGATTTTGAAATTTGATTTTACAGAACAAAACTATTTGTACGATATTTATAATCATTTAATATTCATCTACCATTATTGTATTATTAAACGATATTCATTTCAAAACTCTCTAACAATTTCAGTGGATGAAATCCACTTAATTACCATTATCCTCCATGCCATTGATTATTTGCACTGTATGCTTCATTAAGTACTCTGATTGTTTTAATTTTAGCATACATGCATTCGAATTACTAAAACGAATCAACACTAAACGGACTCGGTTATCTTTTTTGAAATCTTTATTTAGTAGAACTTAATGAACCAAACATCACTTTCAGTTGATTGGAATTAATATTTAAAGTCAAATTTCTGTATGGGTGAATGCAACGTTGAATAGAGCAAAAATCGATAGCTTATATTCGAAACGTTAAGTAGTTTGCCGTTTCAATTCCAGCGGATATGTATTTCTGAACTCTATTATCAATTGACGGGATTATCGGAGAGGATTCGTACCGTACACAATTTTCAATACCGGCACTAATTGTAAATAGTTCTACCATAATAGCATTTAGCGCGATTGTTGATGTGCTCTCAATGTAATGTGAACGTCGACGTTTCATGGTGGCCAAATCGTTTTAAATGAAATATAAAATTGCCATTTTTGGTAATTTTTATTTTAAAAAAATGTTAATAAATAAATCAAGCATTTAGTGCATTCAGACACATTTTATAGTGACATTTCCTGTTCTGCGATTTTTTAATACGGGCGTGGAGCTCGAAAATTTCGCTGCAGGGCGCAAAATCGAGTTCTGCTCCCGGTGTGTTAAAAATTAATTTGTTATTAATATTTAAAATGATTAAAACAATTACTTATTGACAAAATTCTACTTTTAATTCAGTAAGTAAAAGAGGAATATCCTCAGTATACTTTTAACCATATGAATTAATAAACTACTAAGAAATTAATGACAATTTTTGAAGTTTGAAATAGCTACTAAATTTAAGAAATAGGAAAAAAACAAAATACTAAAAAGTAATTATGGAATTCTCTAACCGGACTTTCGTTTGCACGCGTCACTGACTATTGATTTTGGTTACTTAATAAGTCACTACTTAAGGGCACTTTGGGAAACTTTTTAAAATACCGACAATCGCAGTAATTCATCGTTTCAGTCCAATAACCACGATTCCTCTCCCGCTTTTTGTCTCAATTTTCCATCTCTAAAGTATGTTATTATTTTTTTTCTCTCTTGTCAAGATTTTTTGTTGTTATGAATCTGATTTATTTTAGCTTTATATATTTGAAAATATCAACGAACAAAATCAAATATTGTTAACAACTTTTTTGTAAATGAATGCATAAAGTTTCATTTTACCCACTGATTCAATGAGTGAAGAAACTTTTATACGATGTATCTATAATCAACTAGCAGTGTGTGAAATCGAACTTTACGTATTGGGGTACATAAAATACGCTAGAATCCTGAAAATGCGATAGAATTTTTTAATAAAAATGATGAAAAAAAAAAATTAACAAAGAATGTCTGCACAATTACAAATACAAAATGTAATCATTGTCAATTGTCGAATACATTAAAAAATGTGTAGTTAAAAAAATATCGTAATAATAAATCCAATATTGTAAGAATACTATATTGTACTACCAGTGAGTAAAATGGTACTTTTATGCACGAATAGCTTATCCGCATTTTTTGTACCAGAATAGTTCGATATTACGCAACGTTTATACTTTTGCACGCCGCTATTTACTTTTTAGACATAGTATGCGTAAAAGTGGTACTTAACGCACGTAAAAAACAGTGGGTAAAATGGCACTTTACACATTCTAGAAAAAATCAATACAAACCCCTTCCGAACAGTGCAGTGTTTCATTAGTATCCATTTTCTGCCATCAAGATGAGTAATTTGTAAAAAATTCGACATGGTACTTAGAGAAGAATAATGGGTATCTTCCCGAATGGGTCGTAAATGGCTAAAAAATACCCAAATTCTCGGAGTGATAAAAAGAGGTATCGAAGTACGGATGAAAGTACCGGCACGAGAGACGCAAAATAAATAAGCTGCCGAGACGACGGTAAAGAAAGGATGGCTGGATCGCTCTGGGGGGTTAGGGCAAAGGACACGGGGGGCGTTGGGGGCTTTGGGGGGCTGGGGCAGGGATGGGGGGGGGGGGGAGTTAAGAGACGTTTATTCGACGAGTTCGACAGTTTACCGTTTGAAAATGTGGTCTCAATCTCGCGGAAATCGCGGTAATGCGCTTCTGCCTGCACGTGAATCAGGATCCGCGGCGCATCCTGTTGGGATTAGGTTCTGAGCCCCTTTCAGGCGTTCCCCTATACGGACGCCTTACTTTCTCGAAACCGATTGAATTTTCTCTCCGACGGCAGTGCGACTAGCGAAAGTTTTCCACTAAAGCCTTGCATTTCCCCAGTGTTACGCTATTTATTTGGGTTCGAGAGCGCGAAAAGCGGAATATAATTGGAATCGAGCGTTTCCAATTTGATCTATTTTTCCAACAATTAATTGATTCACCAAAGTACTTTCGAAAGGTTCGATAAAGTGCTTTGGATGATTGGTAAACCTCCGTATAAACAACATAAAAATACAAAAAATGAGGTTTTTTGAAGATGTAGCTAAAGTCAATTTGTATGCTTATTATTGATAAAAAAAAGTAATGTAATAATGATAAATACTGGTGTATTAAGCAAAAAGTACAAATGAACTCAGAATCGCATAAAATAAAAATTGAACAAAATAGTTTTCGAATCTTCGTTCAACATTTTAGGCGTACTTCGGCCTCTTGATTGATCCATTAACGCATGCCATTTTGTGCCAGAAAAAAAATGATTCAAAAATACATATCAATTTTTTTTAGCTATTATTGTATTGGTATTTTATTGAAACTGTTGAGAAAGGTGGATAAAATATATTCGATTACTTTATGAATAAACAGATAATTGTAATCAGTTTAACTCACTCTGTCCCGAACGTCTCAAATTTGGACACAACTTTCAATGCTGTAACTTTTGTTCATACCTCTAAAAAAAATTGAAATACGTCAAGTTCTTGAAAGACCTTGTCGTGGTAAGAATTAGTCGGAGATAAAGTCGGAGAGAAAGAAAAATGATTTGACCATTTAAAAAAAAAATACCATTTTTTTGCACGTTTTTCGGAAGAATTCCGTTTTTTATATTTGTATTTGTACAACCTTTTATTTTCCAGTGGAACTTTTATTCCACAGAATGAAATGGCCGCTGCAAGATGGCGCCAGGAATTTGCAATTTTTGCGATTTCACGTAAATATCGAGTATTTTACACTCTAGCGGTCGAAAACATAACTAGCATCATTTGTGAATATCTAATTGTAATATATATGACCTCAAATTAGTTATATATTTATAAAATAGGTTTTTACTGATTTTTTGGGTGATTTTTATTTAACTTCCATTGATTTCCTGTCATTTCGTAAGCGAGAAATTGAAAATGCTCATATACACTTGCAACTTATCAATAATCGATTTATAACCTAAAAATTGAGCGCAGCGTTACAATTTATTTATGAGCGTGTTGTAAGCTTTTACTATGAAGATTGAAAGCTTAATAAAAATGAATCATCTAGTGAAATTCGTAATCCTTGGAAGCCTCATCTTTGAGATTGTTCATTAGAAACGTTAAATATTATAGATTTATTTAGAAATAATATTATATATAATTATTACAAATTAAAATATTATGTACCGTTAAATACCGAAAAACTCTGATTTACAACTATTAGAATTTTGATGGCTTCCTTAGAATTTTAAAGATTTCCTTAGAAGTTTGCAGAATTTCTTAGAAATTTCAAAATCTCTAGGATTTCAAAGAATTTCAAATATTTCCTTACAATTTCAAAGGGTTCTTTAGAATTACGAAGGATTTCTTAGAATTTCAAAGATTTCCTTCGAATGAAGAAGAACTCCTCGGAATTTTGAAACTTTTCTTAGAATTTTAATGATTTCTTTACAATTTCTGAGATTTTCTTAGAATCCCGTTAAATTTCGACAGTTGCCTTAGTATTTTTAAGTTTTCTTTAAAATTTTTAGATTTCCTTCGAATGACGAAGAATTTTTTGGAATCTTGAAGCTTTTCTTAGAATTTTAACGATTTCCTTCCAATCTCAAAGAATTCTTTGAATTCTGTAAAATGTCTCGATGGAATCCTTAGAAGATTGTAGATTGCCGTGAATATTCTTAGAATTTTGATAGATTCCTTAAAATTTTGAAGATATCCTTTGAATTATGAAGAATTCCCTGGAATTTTGAAGCTTTCCTTAGAATCTGGGTAGATCTCTTATTAAATTTCTCTACGCCTAACCTCATGGGGCGTTCAGTTTTTAAAAAATCTCTAAACATTTTCAAATTTTCAATCTTGAACTCTGAACTCTTTTAAAATAAATATTAATAAATTTATAAGAAAAATGATTGTAGTGAAATTCGTTAAGATTTTGTGAATGATATTTTGCAAAATTTGTCTTTTAAAGCGTTTAAAAAAGTGAATATTTATGAAAAAGTCTGAAAAAATTCTATGATGAATTCTCAGTACTTTCTGCTTTTTGCAACCTTTTCAGAAATTCATAGATTTCAAGAAAAAGTCATAAACGATAATATTCGAAATGCTTTTCCTCAATCTTCTATCGATTAAATTTAACAATCGTTATTATATTTATTTTTAAATAAACACGTTAGGTAAATCGAACAAGAAACATAATACTTTTAAAAAAATCGAAAACTCATTGAATTTGATAAAATTCGGGTACATGAGCGCGCACATAAAGTCGCAAAAAGAAAATTATTTTTATAGGGTTTTACATTAAAAGGATCACTATATGTTCTACATTTTGACAGTATACGAAAAATATACAAATAATTAACGAATTATATAATTTTATGGTAATTTTCAAAAGGCAGCAATGTGCAAAATATGTAATCTAAAATATTTAAAGTGCGCTAGAGTTGTTAATACATTTTTTTAATTCGGCCACTTCCATTTCGTGGCTTCTAGATTAAACAAATATTTTAAAATAATTTACTTTTCGATTTAATTAATTCTTAATTTAATTAAATTTTTAATTAAAATTGCATCACGTTTCATTTAACATTTAATTAAATGTTTATTAATTACATTATTTTTTATATTTTTATTTTTTAAATTGAATATTGTCTGTTTACTTATATTTTGGTTTTATCAGAGTACATTCTGTTTGTTTAAGTACGTTTGTTTATTTTTTAAACAGTCGAATTACATATAATTTATGAGTATGGAACAGACCATAAGCCAGTTACCGTGTTGATATTTTTTATATTACTGATGTCAGTAATATCTTTTAACATCAAGTTCAAATAGAAAACCGATAAGTAAATAAACTCGTAAAACAGAAACACACAATTATGGTAACAATTGCAATAAAGTGACTGATAAAATCTTTTGTCGAACACATAGGTAAAAGTTTGTCTCGTTAGAGGTTTTTCCGACCAAATCTAAATCGACACGATTGAAATTTACTCCTATATTTCATAAATATTGCCTATAATACACTTTGGAAACTTGTGTCACCTGTTTCGACGTAAGTTTCGAAGGGATGAACTAATCCGTACGTCGTCACTCTAAGCACCTTGTACCTCCCACTCCCATGAAGTTAATTCCCCCCTCAGGTCTATTTCTCCCGTTACAAATGTTCGTATTGTGCGGTTCAAGAGGAAGGGATATTCGAAGGGGAAAACGCGACTGCGGTGGGGGGCACATGTTGCTCGATGCGCCAGTGTGCGGTTTAGTTCGTCGGCCTCGAGAAAGCGACCACGAAAAATCGCCTAGTGCCAGCCCTCTCTTGTCAAACAATGAATTATTATCTACTGATGCATATTACTCTCAGAATTTGTCTGCTTCATTTCCATAGTGTTTATTTCAGTGAATATTACGTGAACGCATCAACGGATTTGGAGCTTAATGGGAAAAATAAGGAGCTCTTCCAGGGGATGTCCTATAGTTGCGCAATATACTGATAAAGATCGCGGTGCAAGGATTACCTAGGAAACGCATCAAAAGTCGCTTAAAACTGCATCGCCCCGTGACTCTAATTATGCAGAGTCTTTTCCGTGGTATCTAACGTCTCAGTCGACGGCAAATCCTTCAATCAGCGCACACGGAGGGGCATCGGCGAAAGTTTCACCAAGCCGAGAACTTTATCGCTTTCAGAACGGACGGGAAACTTTGATCTCGTATAACGGTCGTACAAACAGATCCGACGACGCTTTTATAACGTGAGTGGTAGGGGAAAGGGATACATTTCCGCGCAATTATTTCGCCGGTGTAAAGTCGTCGAGTTGGGAAAGCGTCAATAACGACGTCGGTCTTAAAGTGTTTAATCGATACACGAACCACCAGAGATATGCTGAGGAGTTCTAGGAAAGCTCAAATTCCTCAGCTAAGTACATTTTGGAAAGTCACTCGGAGTTTCCTCGAATGGGATTACTTGGACATTGCGGATTTCTTAGAAATTCTAAGAATCCCTAGAATTACACAGAAATGTGATATTTCTCTAAATTCGTCTTGGAAAAACTACTATCCCGAATTGACCTTAGAATTCCCAGAAAACTAAGTTATTGGAATTTCCAAAATTACTTAGAAAAGGTCAGTTTTGAAAATCCTTCTGCGATTCTTCGAATTTTACATGGAGACGTCTAGAATTCCTCAGAATTTCCCGAAATTGTCTAAGAATTCATCAATAGCCCACGTTTCATCAACATTTTTAAACAATTCCATCGTTTCGTAGAATCTCAGGTATCCTGGAAAATTTCAAATCCTTCTAAGAAACTCTTTTTAATAACCTAGGATTCGTGGAAGTCTTTTCAAATTTCAGATTCCAGTGAATTCTCTTTTAAGATATCAGACTATCCTTTAAAATTTCTTTCTTAACTAACCTTCTTCTCAATTATTGGGAACCTCAAATTCCTCAGCTAAGTTCGTTTTGAAGTTTTATGGAATTAAAAATTTGCAGCATTTTCTAGAAGTCAAGAATTACTTAGAAAATCGGACAATCCTCAGAATTATATAGAAATTTGACATTTATCAGTAAAATTCATCATGAAAAAACTGAAAAGTTACTTTAGAATTAAATGAATTTCCTTATCTTCTTTCAAATTTCATTGTTTCATAGAATTTTACAGAATTCGCAAAATTTTCTGGGACATCGCAATTTTTTATGAAACCTTCATGAAAGCAATTCAAATTTCTGATTTTAAACTATTTAAATCAGTTAAATCATTTTAATAAGTCAAATTATCTGAGATTTATAGATCTATAAATATCCAAGTTATTTGAAATCTTCTCAATTCCTGCGAAAAATTAGAATCTCTCAAAATTGGTATAAATCTAGGAATTTTGCTTGTCCTTCGGAATCTAAAAGGTTGTAAGAATTTTGAAGCTCTGATCAACTCTTTAATGCAACAGTGTTGCAGTTACGAAGAATTCTTAGAATGTTGAAGATTCCGTTAGAATTTCCACGAATTCCTTGGGATTTTGATTGATTTCTTACAATTTCGAATAATTCCTTGGAATTTTAAAGGTTTCTTTAAAATTTAGTTGAATCCTTTATTAAAATTATTTACACATAATATGACAAGGCATTAAGTTTATATAAAATCCCTAAACATTTTCGAATTTTCCAAAAAAAAAAGATTCTACTTACTTTAAACATAATAAGATTTTGATAATTCTAGAAATGTAGATCAATTGTATCATTCTACATAGAGAATCGATGGAATCCTTAGGGTTCCGAAGAATTCCTTGGAATTTCGAAAACTGTTAAACAGTTTGGATGAATTTGAAGATTTCTTTAGAATTTTGAAAATTTTGTTACAATTTCAAAGAATTCCTCAGAATTCCGTAATATTTCTTTTTAGAATTTCCATGGATTCCTTACAATTTGTGAGATTTTTTTAAAACTTTGAAGATTTCCTTAGAATGTCGAAGAATTCCTTAGAATTCCGTCGAATGTCTCGGAATTTAAAAAATTTTCTCCTTCCGGAGGAATTCCTTAGAATTTGGATGAATTCCTGAGAATATGGGTAAATTTCAATAAGGCATTAACCTTATAAGAAATCTCTAAACATTTTGGAATTTTCCAAAATAACATTCCAGTTACTTAATACACAATAGAAGATTTTCAAAATTGTAAAAATATAGAGTAATTGAACGCACTAAGCACAGAATATCGATGGATTCCTTACAGTTTCGTAGAATTCTTTAGAATTTTGATTAATTTCTTAGAGTTTCGAATCATTCCTTAGAATTCCGCAACTTTTCTTACAATTGCGATTGATTCCTTACAATTTTAAAGATTTCCTTAGAATTTGGGTGAATCCCTTCTTAAAATTTTGTACGAATAATGTCGCAAGGTATTAAGCTTATAAAAGATCTCTAAACATTCTCGAATTTTCCAAAATAACATTCCAGTTACTTAATATTCAATATAAGATTTTCAAAATTGTAACAATATAGAGTAATTGCATCGCTCTACGCATAGAATATCGATGAATTCCTTAGAGTTTCAAATAATTTTTTAACATTCTGAAGGTTCCGTTTGCATTGTAACAAATTCCTCAGAATTTAGATGAATTACTTTGTACCTCTTAGAATTTCTTAGTTTTGGAAATTTCCTTACAATTTCAAAGAATTCCTTAGGATTTTGAAGCGTTCCTTAGAATTTGAATGAAATTGTTGGAAACTTCTCTGTGCGTAATCTCACACGGCAATGAATTTATATAGAATCTCGAAACATTTTCGAATTTTCTATACAAAATATTCCAGTTACTTACTATACAAAATAAGAATTCAAAGAGTTTCAAAATTCTAAAAATGTAGAGCAATTGTATTGCACAGTGTACAATCAAAATGTTTCGTGGACATATCGCGAGGCAAACTTGTGCAAGTAGTACATTTAAATCAATGCGCATATTCGCGCAATTGAATATGCACACGACGACCCTATATATCTCTCTCGGATACAATCGGTTTTACGCTCACACTGATTGAAGTATCGCCATTACCGTGTCACGGGGCCGACCAGGTCGCGAAAAAAAAAACTCTTCATCCTTTTTTTCCTCGACAGTGTTTCTCTTTCGTTTAATGATTTCTCTCCTTTTTTTTGCCCGTTAGGTGCCTAACTCGGTATCAATATTTACTTTTTAGTTTTATTTTCAGAGACCGACATTTCCCGCAGCGGGAAAAAGCAATTTTTTAGCGTGAAAATATAAACTTTGTCGCGTACGCGTGTATTTGGAAATCCTTTACGATAGCAACGAACCATTAGATCCGATGGAGAAAGATGCGACATTTCGAATTGCAAAAAACAGCGAAAATACGAAATGGAGCAACCAATAAACTTTTGTATTTTTTATTGAAATTTCGGGAACGCTGAGATTCATTGCGTTTTTAGGCTATTTTTTTAGCTTTCCTGCTTGTACACTGTGGGTGATAAAACAATATTCATTGTTTGCATTGAATACTGTAGAACCATAATATTTCATACTCTTATTCTGCGTGCAATTTGAGATACAATAGACTTTTCGAAGTTCTATTCGTCGTATATTTTTTAGGAAGATTTTTATTAAGATTGATGTACATAACGCAAAAAATACCGAACTGTGTTATTTTAAACTATCGACACCTTTTGTTTGTATAAATATGTAGTGAGCAATAAATTTTATACCAAATTTGAAAATTGTGTTAACTAATGAATATCTTTGTTTGTTTCAGGTAAGCCATTATTTATGATTTTTCGTCCCTCCATCGGTAAGGTAGGATATAATTTTAATTATTTTTTACTCTTCTTTCTTCTTCTTTGTCAAAAATTCTGTGGGACAGATTGGGTAAAGAAGGGGAAGATATAATAGCACATACTATCGTTAGACGACCCAGACACCATAAATCCCATGAGTTTTCCCGGGGGCTTTTGGGAGGCACACTCCCGAATTAGCTCGACGCGGTCAGGGGTGCATTTCGCAATTGACAGAAACCGGCCGTATTTCCAGCCACATCGCGATCGGGAATCGATACCTTCACTTGGCAAATTTCACGTGTATGTACTTATAGAAATTAGTAATTACTATTGCGACAGAAAGGGAGGAGTTTGTCCTAGTTGCCTAATATCCCCATTGTCACAGCGGTCGAAATCACTGAAGTATTTAAATCTGTAATTGTCAATATTGTTAAATATTAAATTACAATGTTAGGATAATATTTTTCTGATAAACGAAGTTCGAAGTGAATGAATGAAGTCTTATCAGTACTTACAATTTTTTTGGTTTATTACTTTTAAATGTTTAAAAATGTAAATAATTATTGTGGCGTTTATTTGATAATAAGAGTATACAACAATTTTTTTTTTAAATAAGTTATGCTTGAAGGAAATTTTATACTAGGAAATTATTACAAATCTTGCAATTTCAAAATTGTTGGCAATTTATTATTTTCAAATTGTTTCATTTTTGTCGGTCGTTTTGGAGTCGACAATCAGAATTCAAATTTGGGTGCAGGTCGAAAAACTGACAAATAAGCAAACTACAGGTAAAAACCGACACTGGTTTGTCTTTCTTTAGTTTGTCCACACTGGTCTGATAACTCTTATTTTATTGAAACTGTGAGCATATTAAGAAATGCTTATTTTAACCTCTAATTTGACTTTTACTAAAGATTACACGAAGTTAGCAAATGGATATTATCTCTGTTACGAAGCTTTGGGTAAATTACGCAAGTTGTGAATCAAACTCTAGTTCAACTGGCAATGTGCCATTGAAAAATGCTAACTTCTTAAATCAGTTATGCTCGTGATTCCTCAAATGAACCTTATTTTTACTAACTACCCTTGCGTGTACGTACTTCTAGGTAACTTAGATCCGCTTGTTTTTGTTCACTGAAATCCAAACATTTGTAGTAGTAATTATTTTAAACTACCGTGCAGATGGCAACAAATTGTTACTCATTTGCAAAAATTACTTAGGTACACGTATCACCATGTTCTGACTGTAAATTTGGAGATTTAGAAACGTTTCATCGTGGGAAAGGTTGTCAAATTTAGAAAAATGGTTAGTTATTATACCAGTATTAAATATTAATAACTATACTATAAACTCAGAAATATATGAACAATATTAATTTATTTGGTATGTCATCATCAGCATCATCTTACCTGATAATTCATGACGTTGAATTATTAGTAAACCCCTCTAGTCATCCATGACATTGAGGTCGGACGAAGTGGGGTTGTTGATCATGATGTCAAATGATACATTGACATCAATAAATAATCAACTTCATACATCAGGATCTATCTAACTTTTAAACCTTGACGTCATTAAGTTAAACCCAATTCACGAAAAAATCAACTGTCAAAATTATTGTCACCAGATCAAATAGTACGTAAACAATATTGGGAAAAGAGATAGATACTCATAAAAATTCTTAATTTTGCATTTGTTGCTGATCAACTTTTTGAGTTCCACAATCGCCTGTCAATAATGGGCTGCCAAATATTGTAGATTACAAACACCAGTAATATAAAGACACGGTTCAATAAAACACTGTTTTGCTGCGACAATTTTATTATCATAGAAAACACCCATTTTCCAGATTTGACGTTTACTAATGCAGCGAATGCACAATGTGCAACAATTAAACATTCAGGAAGGCGTCTTTACGAATTCGTAATGCATGACGGACGGGGAATTGCTGAATGATTAAGCACGATAAAAACATTTCCCAGTTGCGGTGTATTGTGGTGGAGCTCTTGCGAGAATGGCAGGGCATACATTTTTGCCGAATTCGATGATTATTTTATAAGATAGCGCGATGCACCTAGTTCTCTATATTGCACTTTATTCGTTCCCTCGACGCAGATGTACTCTCTAGATGAAATCGGTCTTCGCGTTACGCTTCCCTTGTTATTAGCTTCATTCTCGTCGATCGAAACTATTCAGCCTAATAAGATAGGCTCTTAGGCTTTCGTTCCCCAAATTTACATGAAATTTGGTGTTTCCTCTTTTTGGTTTTAATTATCTGCAGTATTTAGTATCTGCAATATGATATATGGTGTCCTTTTCAGTTACTCATGAGTAACCAATTGCGTTTCTGTTGCCAATAGCATTATTATTTACAATTATACTGACTTTTAAATAATCATTAAATTCGTCAAAATCTGTTTAAAAATTTAATTAAGAAGATAATTGAGCTCAATAATGGAATAAAAAACGATTCAAAAATACGAGCATTGCAGAGCTCTTAGACATGCGCAAATTCCTTAGAATTTCGAATATTTCCTTAGAATTATGAAAAATTCTTTAGAAACTTGAAGATTTCCTCAGAATTTCGAATAATTCCTTAGGAAGTTGTATATTTCCTTTCGAATTTCAAAGATCTTCATATAATTTCGAATATTTCCTTAGAATTTCGATGAATTTATTATAAATTTGAAACTTTCCTTAGAATTTTGAAAAATTCCTTAAGGCGTTGAAGATTTCCTTAGAATTTCGAATAATTTCTTAGTAAATTGTGCATTTCCTTAATATTTCAAAGATTTTCATATAATTTCGAATATTTCCTTAGAATTTCGACGTATTTCTTAGAAATTAGAAAATTTCCTTTAAATTTTGAAAAAATCTTTAGTAACTCGAAGATTTCTTCAGAATTTCGTATAATTCCTTAGAAAGTTGTAAATTTCCTTACAATTTCAAAGATTTTCATATAATTTCGAATATTTCCTTAGAATGTCGATGAATTTCTTATAAAATTGAAACTTTTCTTAAAATTTTGAAATTTTCGGGGAATTTCGATAAATTCCTTAGACTTCATTACTCTTAGAATTTCCTGGAATTTCAAACAATTTCCAGTTGTCAATTTTGAAGAATTCTGTAGAATGTCGAGTACTTAAAAGAAATACCAAGAATAATTTCTTAGGAAGTTGAAGATTTCCTTCGAATTTCAAAAGATTTTGGATACAATTTCGACTATTTCCTTCGAATTTCAAAGACTTTCATAGAATTTGGAGGAATTACTTAAAATTTCGGCGCATTCGTTAGAATTTCGATAAATTCCTTAGAATTCCTTATAATTTCTTAGAATTTCCTGGAATTTCGAACAATTTCGAGTTGTTAATTTCGAAGAATTCCTTGGAATCTCGAAGAATTCTTTAAAATGTCAACTACTTAAAAGAATTATGAAAAATTTCCTAGAAATTTGAAGATTTCCATTTAATTTCGAATAATTCCTTAGGAAGTTGAAGATCTCCTTAGAAGTTAAAAAGATTTTGCATATAATTTCGATAATTTCGAATATTTTGTTAGAATTTCGAAGATTTTCTTAGACTTTGGGGGAATTACTTAAAATTTTGGCGAATTCTTTAGAATTTCGATGAATTCCTAAGAATTCCTTGTAATTTCTTATAATTTCTTGGAATTTCGAATAATTTCGGATTGTTAATTTCGAAGAATTCCTTAGAATATCGAATTCTTAATTTCGAACTGTTCCTTCTAATTTTACAGATTTTTTTAGAATTTCTAAGAATTCCTTAGAATATCGAATTTTTAATTTCGAGCTGTTCCTTCTAATTTTACAGATTTTTCTAGAATTTCTAAGAATTCCTTAGAACAATTCTCTAAACATAATCTGACAAATTTTCGAATTTTGAAAAAAGTCATAATTCGACGACTTCTCAGATTTGCAGGGAATTTAGAAATTCTTCAACAAAAAAACTCCTAATCTCAGAATTTCTTAAATTTCCGTGCAATTTTGGAGTTCTGCGGAATACTGATTTTAACCGCTTACATAAAAAAACAAATTGCCAAAAATTGCCGTTTTTACTTTTTAAATTTGTTTCCAATGAAAGTGTCAGGCGAAATTAGGAAAAGCCGATCCGACACCGCCTATCCGGGCATGAGCCTCAATCAGTGACGCAATTAATTAGAAGCGCATCATCTCGACCCGCCCTTATCCACGAAGACAATGGAAAGAAAGATTCGTTAAGAGTCAGAAAGGAACACCCGCGTGTACGTCGGATTCGTTCAGAGATTAAACGGAAATACGAAGCCATTTGTCGTTTCGGAACAGCATCCGAAACGAATGAGAATAAATATAAATTTGATTGCGAGTTCAGATATACGCCATCGCCCAACTGCTTTTTTGAGCACAAATAAAAAAGAATGGAGGGAATAACGAGGAAAGACGAAGTGAAAGGTGATAACTTCTTTAAATTTCTTGGAGTGAAAATTCACTATTTATTTAATCTTAAAATGAGTTTTGGTATTAAACTCGTATAATTTTGGTCCTAAATTATTTAATATAAATATCGCGTTTTTATTAATCTTTTCTTACTCAAGCTATTACTCAAACATTTGCTGGAAATCACTGTAATGGTGCTAAATTTTCATTTAATTGTTAAGAAAGAAAATGAACCACTTTCTTTTTCTAGAAAAATTGACGTTTCACTCTGTCAATTTTAGAAAGACATCAAGGGAATATTTTTATCCCTCGATGCGTGCATTATTTTATTCGTTTCGAATTGTCTTCAATGACGTCACTGTCAGATTGATCCTCAGCACCAAAAAGGAGAATATAAATTCGCCCGTTTACAAGATCCAAGGGTGAGACTATGCGGGAAGGGGCTCAAAGTGAGATATCGAAACAGGGCGTGAAGTGCTCCACATGCGGGAAAGAGTCTGGAGTGATGACTTGAGATACAAGGAGGGGGGTGCGAGGGTAAAAACGGGAAAGAGGTTGAAGAACATCCCGGCAGATCGTGTCAAAGATAGACTGGGGGGACTCTTTAGGCGAAGATTTCGAAACAGAGGACTGGAGGGTGGCTTTGTTCGAGGCGAGGAGATATTCATGGTGATATTCATGGCTTCCAGATCTACCGAGAGACTATATTAACTCGGTTTAATGGAAAATATACTGCGGATGGCACTGAATCGAGTGTAATTGTTCATGATGCGAAGAAGCTGTACAATCCGGTTGATTGTACGCGTCTCGCATATTCGCTACGTTGAAATTTATTCTCCCTTTCTGTTGTTGAGAATTGTCGAGAATTTAACGCAATAGAAACAATGAAACGGTATTACTTTAGCAAAATTTAAGAAAATAGTGCGTTGATGATCATTGATGAAAGGGGGTGGGAACTCCTGGACAATAACCAATTGCAGAACATTTAGTTTTTTGTGCAATTTATAAATATTTGCAGACGAAGGTAAACTATAATTTTAGCGTTACTGATATTTTTACGTGCAGAAATAAGTTTGGTAAAAATTACTATTAAAATCACTCTCGAAACAAACTGCTTCGTCATCTCTGGTTAAAATCGGTGAGAATTGCAATATAATGATCGAAGATACCCGCCAAAATGAGAAGTAAGAATCGCGATAACGGAAAATCGACATGAAAATAAAAGCGTTTCGAAAACGGAATGAAACGAGGCAAAATTAAATGGAGCGGAAGAGAAAAACTGTGTCAGAAACATGGAAAAAGCGCGTGATAAGAGGCTAGACGGAGTTAGACTCTGGTCGCAATGACATGTCAGGAGTGGGAAAAAGGGCAAGAGAGAGAAAAATAAAGAGAGACGAGAAAGCAATTGCTCGATGAAAGGGCCAAGGCAGCCGGAATTTCCAGGCACGCTTCGCACCGAGATAAAAAAAACAAAGGAGAGCCCCGAATTGTTTCACTGGGAAAAGCGACGATCATCGACTCGGTGCCGATCGAAGGAAAACTATTTTTCTCGATGCTTTCCGAATGGCCCTGGAAGCTGCGCACGTCCAACGCTCTTTTTCGCGTGCCGAGACTTTAATTCTTCGAGTTGGGCTTTTTTCGGCACTAGTCGTTCCTTCCCTTTCATGGAGGCCGATCGAGAGGAAGCATCGCCTTAGGGGAGCAATCTAGAAAAATTCAAACGCTCTTTTATTCCCTCATACAGCTTCAGCCTCTTTACCCGTTCGCTCCTTCTGTCTTTCTCCATTTGTCTTTCGCTTTTTATCTCGGCGGCTATCTGTATGTCTGTCTGTCTGTCTGTCTGTCTGCCTGCCTTTCGATCAGTCTGCCCGCGTATTCCTTTTCTCGGTATTTATCTTCCTTCTGCGCTAATAGCGATGTTGATCGAAAATTGCAAGCGAGTTATTACCCCGCAAACTCCATACTGCTCCAGAGATATTGTTTCTTACGGGTTTTCAAAACAATGACTTGCTTTTGAAAATTTCTCTCTCTGAGCACTTCGCTGAGTTTTTTAAAAAGATAACCTAGTTATTACACAAGCTTCTACAAAATAGTTTTGCACTCGTTGAAGATTTCATCTACGTTCAAAAGCAGATATTTAACAGGCTATACTTTTTTAAATGATTTTTCATGAATTTCGATCATTTTCTTTCAATTATCGCGTTCAGTAGTCATCAATTTTAATGAAATAACATCGTTAGTAGATGTATACATGGCTATAGTAAGACGTTAATGTAGTAAACGAGAGGTCCGGGTTCGATCCCACCCGTAGGCGAGATTTTTTTCTTTGATTTTTTAAATTAAAAAGTTTTAAATATGTTTGTAAGCGATAAAAATGTAAAAAAATATAACTGGCGGTCGGTCAGTAGTGTCCTGAATGTTCTCTTCTTGTAATCGCTATTTTAACATTAAAAACGTGTGAAAATATAAAAATAACTCATCAAAATAAGCCACATTTTATGAAAATGGTAAAAATGGGTCGTACATAATCAGAAATTTTCTTCTTCCTTTCCCCAGGAAACTGTGACAAACTTCAGGACGACTTGTTCATTTTAGAATATTTATTAATTACATACTTTTGTATTTCGCATTTTTGATTAATTTCTTTACTTTTGTTCTGACAATTTGTTTAGGTTTTCAACAAGTTTTTCAACGTTTTCTATAATTTCTGACTTGTTTTCATCAATTTAGTTATTTCCGATAAATTTTTACTGATTTTAAAAGATGTCGGAGACAATTTGCATCTATTTTTCTACATTTATGTTCTTCTTACACTTTTTTTGCTTTGTAGTTTTTTGAAACTTTTGATAATTTAATAATTGTTTACTATTTTTAATAATGTTTCTTGGTTTTGGACATTTTAGATTTCATTTTATCAATTTTCAACAATTTGTGCTGTTATTGTTACAATTTCCTTCAATTTTGTACGTCTTTCACCAATTTTTTCATTTTTTTGTGGTATTTATCGTTTCCAATTTCAATGGTTTTTTTATCAAATTTTCCAATTTTTTATGTTAATTTTTAACAATTTCTAAGAATGTTTGTTAATTTTCTAATATTCTCAATTGTTCTTAACAATAATTGTGATTTTACCACGAAATTACTGCAATATTCGAGTATTTCCATAAATATTTTCTTTTTTTTAATGTTTTTCAGTTCTCAACTTTTTTAGTCCTGATATTCATTTACTTTTTGTAATAATTTGAAATTGTTGACCAAACAATTTCTAATGATTATACACGATTTCTACGAGTATTTCCATTTTTATGCTAAAAAAAATGCTTCATTCCTCATATTTTTCCAAGAACTCTCAATGTTTTTTTTGGAAATTTGTAATATTTTTCGACGAAATTTAGCAATTTTCGGTTCTTTCAAGGATTTTTGCAACTTTTCATATTTTTTATTTCTCATCTTTTTTTGGTCCTGATATTTGAAATAATTTGAAATTGTTCTCTGTTTCCAACAATTTATGGCAATGTTGTATATCTTTCTAAGAACTCTTAATGGTTTTTTGGAAACTTGTAATATTTTTATTGGAATTTTAGCAATATTCGAGTATTTTCACAAATATTTTCCTCTTTTTGATATTTTTCAGTTCTCGTCTTTTTAGTCCTGATTTTTTGAATAATTTGAAATTGTTGAATATTTCCAACAGTTTCTAATGATTTTACACGATTTCTGCGAGTATCTCCATTTTTATGCTCAAAAAATGTTTCGTTCCTTACATTTTTATTTACTTCGAACAATTTTTAATAATTTATTACAAAGTAGTATATTTTTCCAAGAACTTTCAATGTTTCTTTTGGAATTTTCTAAGATTATTCCTGGAATTTTGTCAATTTTCAATTATGTTCAAAGGTTGTTTCTTTTTTTTTTCGATTTTTCAGTTGTAGTATATTATTCAATATTTCTAGACTATTTCTAGCAATTAGTAATTTTATTTGATGTCGACGCATTTCCTTCGTTAATTGTTAGTTCCTTTCAATAATTGACCACCATATTTCATTTTTTCCATATTTTGTATAGCTTTAGAATTTTTTACAAAATTCACAAATTTGAATTCAAAACTCGCAAATAATGATAATGTTGTATTGATTCCAATAACTGCCTGTTGGTTTTTCCTATTATTTTGTATGTCTGCATGTTTTCAAGATTTTATATAAGTTTTCTGTCATCCTACTATAAAATATGAAAAAAGTTTAGAGACTAAAACAATTTTGAAAAATTAATTGATTATTTAGTAAAATATTTAATTAAAAATTCATTCCAAGAACACAATGATTGCTTGAGAATGTCGGCTACAATTTAAAAAAAATTGACAATTAGCAACCAGTTGCTTACCGTTTCAGTTTATTTTCCTGTAAAAACAGAATTTTACAGATATAAAGAAAAAATCTGACATTCGTCTGAGGAGGGTTACATAGCAGTTTTCTTACAAAATGTGAAATTTAAAAAGTGTATATGACGTTAAAACGGTTATTTAGAACACATGGATAGTCACATGTTTAATTTTAAGACATAAATTGTGCATTTCTGATAGAAAATAGTACATTTGGTAACTAGTGCGTAAAACGGTACTTTATGCACGACTTTTCGATGCGCAAAGTACACTTGTGAGTAAAGTAAACATTACGCGCTCGATTTTACTTTACGCACAGAAATATTCATAAAATAGGATGTTCAACTCTATGGCGTGCGTCAAGTGCATGTACTTGTTGCATAATGTATTATTTCCATAGTAAAAGAGTACCGTTCTCTATCTGCATGTGTACGTAAAGTTTTATTTTACGCATTGCTTTCATTTTAACGCATAAAAATGCTGTCTAATCCATTTCACTCAGCATTCTTTAAAAAATGTTGTCAATTTCAAAATATAGCCATTCTCAATAATACGTTATTTTCAAACAATTTGTATTTTTTATAATTTTCCATTAAATGTCCACGATTTCGACTTCAAAAACAGACAATAGTCAATGATAATACTTCTTATTCAATGAGAAAATCTTTATTAATCAATTGTCCCCAGCAGATCCAAACCCTAAATATAACGACTCCAAAATTGTGCAAAACCATGAAAAATTTGTCAAAATTCAAAGATTTTTGTTCAAATTACCATCCTTACTACCTCTAGAAAAAAAGATACGACTTCCGGAAGATCCGAAAATGCAGCATAAAATGTAGAAACAAAGGTAGATGCAAATGCCCTCTCGCGTACCGATAACGCAGGAAGGAAACGTCGACAAGCCCCGCATTTCCGAATGCCAAGCGACTGGAGGATGCGCCAACGGGAAGTAGATACGAATAATCCAGGGGAATGCAGATATAGTCATATTCAGGTACAGATGAAAGTAGCAGAAGATGAATTTAGCGTCGCGCCGGAAGCGGACCCCGCGTAATGCCGTTATAGAGAAATAACGGCTAATATAAGAGAAATCGAGCAAAAGGGGATACCTCGCAGACGGTGGTCGGGGACGTCAGACGAGGGACGACTGTAAGACGTCCCCAAGGAATATTCCTATTCGTTCGTGCCTGGAGGCGCAGTCGAGCTACCGTTGACTTTGCATAATTCAAGCCGAAGCCGCGTCACACGCTCCAGACATCTTTTATCCGGGCGGCGTTCTCTTCCGGTGGAGATGATCCTCGTGATCCTCCTAGTAAGAAGGATGCTGGGGGTCCACCCGATCGTCCTGGAAGCTCATCGAATAAATCGACGTGTGTGTGTGTGTCGTCCGAGAGGTGGCGAGGATCGCAAGGACGTCTTGAGGACAAGTGACGACGTCGTTGGGAAATGCGTACATTCCATGCCCTAGGGCTGAGGGGATTCCCCTGGCCTAAAGGCGATGGAACGACGTCGTCGACTTCTCGCCCATATATGAATAATATTCGCGTTTGCAGCTGTTCCGAGACATTTGCATGCGCATACATTTTGAATACCGATGCGAACGTAATGATTTGTTTTAATGGTATGTGTGCTGTTTTAAAGAACCGATCGACATTTTTCAGCATTTCTCCTCCCTCTGAAGGCCCTTGTGATTTGCGATTCATCGCGGCGTGCGTCGTTTGAATAAGACTGTAGTTTTAAGGGCGGAAGGATGCATAGAAATGTATGATGATTCGATTTTTATTCATACGAACATTATGCAGCCGTATGTAAATCGTTGTTTGCAGTACCCTCGTAACCATTATTATACGTCGCATCACTTGCTCTAATAGAACCGGTGGCAGTGTTATACAAACATATGGAATTGCTCTACGTACGGTGTTACGCTGCTATTCAATAAAAGCTAAGCAAATTGCTGGAAGAATGTAACAAGTTTCATACTTTAGAGGCTTTAGATGCTGCATAAACTGAACGATTGACCTCAAATCAAGAAATTGAAAAAATTGAAATTTGTTTCAAAACATCAATTTTCTTTTCAGTAACGTTTCGATTAGTCAAATAGTATAATCAAAAAAATAAATTATATATGTACTATTATACATCTTTAAATATCAGATTCATTTACGTATTAATGACACGACAAATCATTTTTCTAATGTTGTAAAAAAAAATGACTATTTGTATTTAAATTCCTTTTCCATATATCAAAGTGAAAGTTGCACTTTTAATTAGTTAATAAAATGTATGAACGACTGTGCGTACTGCAGAAAAACTGTTACAACAAACAGTGGTGAGTAAACCTCCAAAGACACTGTTATGTAAATTGTAGATCAAAAGAAGAAAAAATAATAATAATAATATCCGTCTTTATTGCACAAAGGGCGAGACACAGCTTAAAGCTACTGTATAGCCTGACCCAAATCGAAAAAAAAAGTTTTTATTTATGGAATGCATTATTATATACGACCAAACAATTTCATCTTTTTTTCTTTCTTCATTTTTCTTCCCTTACCTAACCTTCCCTCACTTTCTCTTTTTGTTGTAGTAGTAAAGGTCAAAACTACCCTTGATTTTGCAGTCTTGACATTGGTCTTGCATTTTTTTGAAACACCGAATGCAAAATTTCCTAGAAGATCAAAAACCGCTAACTTGTGACAAACCAATTACGAGACTCAGACGAGACCAAGAAATAGTGAAAAGTCTTTGGAAAATTTTTCATTGAATGTTTAATATCATTAATTAAATAACAGTAGGGAAAGTGAATACCTCAAAATTGAGGATTTGTCGAATTGTCTCGATGGAAGCCTTCGACATTGGCCGCCATAAGGCAATCACTTTCCCCCACTCTTCTCTCAAATAGTATTGTATATTATCCAGAAAACGAAAAGGAATAAAAAAGAGACAATTATTGCAGTCATTTTTAGTAATTTTAACGAAAAATGTGAAACTTATTGAAACTAATCAAAATTTTGACAAATCCAGGCTAAGAAGGTGAGGTTAAGATAAACCTAAAGTAGGGATCACCTACCCTTCGCTCGTTTTCATGACTTGCAGACAATTTCGTTTTATGTAGCAAGATTCGCAAATCCATAGGTACCAAGGTACGAGAGCATGACATCTCGTCTTAGTCTTGGTCTTAGTCTTGGTCTTATTTTTAACACCACTAATTTTATCTATTTACTTCTCTCTCTCTCTCTCTCTCTCTCTCTCTCTCTCTCTCTCTCTCTCTGTCAATCCTTATTATACAAATATTCCATTTTATGATGAATTCTACATAGAATACGCTAGAAAAAATACAGAGTAAATTTTACTTACGTTAAGAAAACTGTTTTGCAGATACCAGCAAGTAAATTATCGAATGTCAATAAAGACATGTCAAAGTAATGAAATTATTCACTTGAATCGCTTTTTTAATTACAGAAAATAAGTGTTTAATTGCTGCAGAAAAGTTTGACGTTAAAGAAACTATTTCTTTCTCTTAATTAAATTTTTTCTCAGGACAAAATCGAGGGGAATGGATTATCTCATTTAAAAAAAAGTAGCTTTAAATGGTACATTGTTATTGACATTTTTGTTTAGAAACTCTTTTAAAGAAAATCTAATAAATATTTACTAATTTTAATGAATATTTCGTTGATTAAAGATATTGTGGTCTTTGAAATATTATTGAAATTAACTATAAAAATTGTAAAATTATTTTTGAAATGAATTGCATTTCTATATTTCAGTAGTAATATTAGTATTAAATTTTTATTTAAAATTCAGTATTTTTGTGTGAAAGTTCAATAGAAACTCATGAAATGTTGACTTGAAAAAAGTTTGATTAACCCATTAACACCTGAAATGACTTTTTTTCTTAAATTTCAAGGAAGTGTTTCGTATCAAAATCAAAGTTGAAGAAATTGAAGTACTTTATATCCTTTTATTTCCGTGGTCGCTCTTCAAAATTCCGACATAAAATTTGAGTTTCAGCCATCAGAAATTCCAATATGGCGCCAAATTTTTAAAAATTACCAACAATTTACAAATATTTTTTTTCAAAATGTTAAAAATGAAATACATCGAAAATGAAATATATATAGAAATACATAAAAAATTAAGCACAAAAAAACATGGTTAAAATTCATCAAAGAATATAACAAAATTTATTCAGTATTTTTCGTCAATTTTTATAAATTTGTTGAAGAATGTAAATAAATGATTTCTATAAATATTGTTTAAAAAATTGATGATTTTTAAGACTTTTCGTTCGTAGCATCTTTTAAAAAAAGCCCATAAGTTGCAGCGTCCAGAGATTTTTCAATAGAAATGTTCACGTTGACGTCATTTTGAGGTCGTTTCAATACAATGAAAGTAAATTTTTTTGTTTAATTTAAATATTTTATCTACCTTTGTCCGTAGTTTCAATAAAATCTCAATATTCTGGTTATCGACAAAAAAAAAAAAATTTGACGCAATATTAGTATTAATGTTGGCTGAAACTCAATTTTGACCGATGAATCCTCAAGAGCGACCTCGGAAAAGTAGAAGTGCTTTTAAACTTTTTTCAACTTTGTTTTGATATAAACTATTTGCTTGAAATTGACGTAAAAGAAATGTAATTTCAAGCGTTAATGGGTTCATTTTAAAGGCAAATATTTGTATAGCACTAAATTAAATTAATATAAAAATGATTGATATAAAAGGCATCAATTAATTGATCTGACCATGCTTATACAAATTTTTAAGAATTATTTGACAGTGATTCAAAAGTAAGAAAAAATCGTTTGTATATAGGTCAAAATTTTCAATTTTACAAAAATGGCAAAAAAAAATCTTTTAAAACTTTTCAATTTAAAAAAAAATGATCAAAATCGAGAAAAACGTAAAAAACGTAAATTATTACGATTAACGAAAAAATCAAAATTTACTCAACATCAAATTGTTGTTATATAACTACTATGTTTGCGTTTTCTCGGTATGAAAAAATACCAAAATGGTTCGAATATATGAAAATTGCAAGGGATGTTTCAAAATTATAGAAAAATATGACAAATGTTGGATTATAATAGACAAGAAGGTGGCAAAGGATGACTTTTTTCTACATTCTCAAATAAACTTAATAGAAATAGAAATTTTGCAATGACTTTCAAACAAAATATTGAAAAATAGTATTCGATATTACTACCAAACAAATACTAATTTAATAAATGAATTTTTAATGAAAAGTGTATCTGGTTTATAAAGTAAATACGTTTAAACACTTTCATTTCTGAATGTGTGACAAAATTAACAAAATGTTTGACACATATACGTAACAAGCGTTAAAAGCCGAAGACACTTAAATCAACAAAAGTGTGAACAGTTTATTCAAATCGCTGAAAACGAATTTCACAACTTCGTAATTATCATCGTAAACTGAAAAAATGAGTGCAATTTTTGTTTCTACACTTTCAAAAGTGATTTTAAATTTTCACTAGACAAAATTGAGAAAGTACTTTCACTCAGTGTTCTTTTTAAGTGCAGTTTTCACATTTCTGTCGTTCATTTTTGCTAACATTAAGTTAGAATATATTTTTGTTTTCCTGCGATTTAAAAAAATATTAATATAAAAGAAGTTTTCAAATGTAATCGACCGTTTGAGATAAACTGTCTTTAGAACACATTACTATGTTTAAGACATTTCGCGAAAACCTTATTTCTCTAAAGAACAATTTCGCCAATTGCGCAATTTCTTGCGTCATTTCGCAATAACAATTGTAATCATCGTCTCGAACGCCTGATTGGTCTAATCGAATCGATTCCTCGCTCCTTTTTCTGTTTGGCGGTTCATTTTTTTTCAAGTTCGACGTCATCAACGTAGCTCGAGATATTTAAGCAAGCACTTTTTATGACACCGACAGGCTTTTCACTCTATTGACGGATTCGCCCCATGGCGAATTACCGAACGACAGTCTCTCCACGCAATGACGTAGCCTCGATACTTTATCTTCTCTCTCACTCCGTCTCTTTTTTTTAGATCACGATGAGAACAGGTGATTCGCCTTCGTGAGAACGGCAATCACCGATCAACGGGGAAAAGAAATCTCAGCTTCGTTATCCGTGACTTTCCCAGCGGTTGGCAGGCACGCAAAAAAATTTTCGGCTGGAAAAGAAATCATTCCGCACACAAATTTCAAATAGGTTATAATTTTCGAATTCTTGTTTTCTGAGGGTTCATTAAGTGGGATTAGTTAGAAGAACCAAACTTTGGTAATTTTCTAAAACATTTCTGTTTAGCAGTCTTGCCATTGAAATAAGTAGTTAATTGTTCACATAAACTTACTATCTTTAGTTAATGCCATAGTGGTTCTTCGTATCCAATAGGTATGTATTAAGTTTCCATAAATTATTGCAAGGCACTTCATCAGACCCGATGTGAACTCCCATACTGAAGTGCTTCATTTCTGTTGCCTCGTTATATTATAACAATAATTCTTTGTCTTTATTCTTCGCCATTTTAGACAAATTATATTAGACGATATCCCAATTAAGTTGGAAAAATAAGAAGCTAATTGTATCTAAAGGAGTGTCTGTTAAGAAGTTCCAATCATGCCTGATGAAGCACATTTCAATATTTACCAAATGGCAACAATTGTATTCATCTCATTCGACGAAGGTTATCATTTAATGAAAACTACTATATGGTGATGATATGCTATGAAAACTAGGGACAATAATTACAACACGGAAAACGCCATCTTGAAGTACACCATTTATTGTCGTGACGCACGCTTATATTTGCAAGCCAAGACATGTACATGGGTAAATTGGTCGTAGTATTTGCCCATCCATTTAGTTACACATTTTATGGTTGGTCCAGAGAGGATTATCCCGATAAACGGAATTAGCCGAAGAGAATCGAGGGGAGCCGAAGGGAGACCTTAGCCCAGATGATGTTTATCTCTATCTTACCGCATTTATTTCGAAAACACAGAGAGCAAGGGCAGAATTGACGATGCTACATCCTGCCGTTATCGCGCCGAAGCACTTCCTAAATATCGTACCAAATTATTATTATGGCGAAATAATTATTATCATATCATGGCGTACTCGCGCTCAGGCGTACTTAAAGCGCGAGCTTTGGCCCGGTTCGGCTTCAGCGCCGAGCTTCCGATGGCTTCCGGAGATTTCGCGTCCTCTCGGTGCGAGCAAACACACCAAGCGTACGGAAAGCTCATTAAAGCTGAATTTCATACAATATCGAGAAAAAATCTGTTGATTTTATGACTTTTATGATCCTCAAATCTGATGCAAATACAATTTTTACCCTTTCTATTATTTAACTTTCTGCTGCAGGGTGAAAGGTAATTATTATTGTTTTTACCCTTCCATTTTTGTGAAATTTTATTGATCATTTGAAAATTTTTATTTAACTAGGAATTAATGAATATTAATTTATTTACGCAATTTCCAAAAAGATAATTTCGATATTTCGAACCATTTTCGAAGTGTTCGACGTTCTCGACGATTTATAATTGTCCATGATTCTTCAAATACACCAGTCCAACTTTTTTTTATAATTTATTATTTTTTTGAACAATTTTAAAAAGCTCTGAGAAGTTTGGTTATTTTCTAATCATGGATCATTGTATTTGATAATTTATAATTTTTTAAAAACCATGTAAGGCGAATTATGTCAAATTTATATAAATTTCAACAACGTACTCAGAATAAAATGATTTTCCAACAAATTGTAATATTTTTCTATATTTTCAATTTTTCATTGTATTGTTTAACAGTTCTTGACATTTTTAAAAAACTTTTTATTATTTTTCAATCGTTTTCAATGAATTCCAATAAGTCACGACATTTTTCATAGCAATTTTTATTGTTTTCTCCAAATCCCCTAATATTTTTTTCTATTTTCCTTTTTTTTTATCTTCCTACATTAGAATTTTGTTTTATTTTGTTTAATAAGTTTTAAAATCATAAATTTTGAATAAATTAAATGAGAGGATATCTAAGTCAAGTTGGCAAAATATCGCGGTAATTGGCGATTCAAAGAATAGTAATTCATCATTGTACCTAAAGGAGCATCTGTCATGGAGTTCCAAACCACACCTGATGAAGCACATTTCAATATTTAGGAAACGGCAACAATTGTGCTTACCTCATTGGACAAAGGTTTGTTAATAATCTAAAATAAAAAATGTTCAAGAAATACGAGGAAACGAAGGAAATTAGACATTTTTTAAAATGTTTTTCTGTATTCGAAAATTTGTCTTGTTTAGACAGTCGCACAATTTTTTAAATTTATCTTGAGTTACAAACTATTTTTTAATTATGATTAGACCATTTTTAATCATTTTTAATAATTGTCCATGATATTCAATAAGTTATGGCCTTTTCTAAATTTCTTTTTTGGCTTTTCATCCTGATTTTTTAACGTTTGGATATATTTTTTAATATCTTATCTTTAAATTCTGATAGTTCATGTTAGTATTTTTCAGCTGACTTTTCATTTTTAACATTTTTAATAACTTCTTTTAAAATGTTTAATATTTCTCAAAAACAATGTTTTTAATGTCGTTCAATTTTTATTTTTTTGGGTTTGACCAGATCGATGTATTTTTTAAATATTTTGACCATTTCTAAACTTTTGCAAATTTAATTTATAAACAATTACAAAAATTTCTTAATAATGTATTTTTTTTGCTAATTCCGACAATTTTTGATCATTTCTTAATATTCCAAACTAATATTCTTGAATCGTTTTCTATTTCCTTTTTTTTTAATCTACGATTATTTTTTTTAACCTACGATAACTTAGGATATTGTCAAACAAATTAACATTTTTTTCTATTTTTTCGAAATTATTTAAATTATTCATGGTTATATCTAATGGTATAAAGATAGATACATGAGGCGTCTCACAACAGAAATGGCTAAGTCCATTTTTTTCGAAAATTGAGTTATTCAGATATTCATATTTTTTAGTCTATTTTTTGTTATACTTCATTATAAAATGGACAAAAAATGTGCTTTTTCGTTTCTTTTTCTCGCATGTTAGAAAACTGATGCAAATCAAAAAACCGCTAAGTCCATTGGACGTGTTTATTAAAAATGGCTAAGTCCAATGTTACTTTTAAGAATAAAATATACATGTACATTTATGAAAAAAAAACACACATTTCATAATTATATGCACATCCACACAAATACATACTCGTACGTACGCAATAATATGTATACACGTACATAATAATATACTATATTATTATCTATATACGTGTATACAATAAACGCGTATAATATATTGTACGTATAAAATTTATACAGTAGACGATACAAATGAAGATGAAAGTGAATAAACGGTTGTTTTGTTGAAATTTTATAAAATTGTTATATTGTTATATGTTAACCAATTATTTGATTAATTTTCTTGTGTATATACGGCACTTAAAAATAAAATTTATTTAATGAATTATTAAAAAACTATGTTGATAAAAAAAAAGGTAACCATTTTTTGATAAAAACTAAAAGATATTTCTTTTAAATTTTTTTCCCTTAATAGTAATCATGAAAATACGCATTGTTATTACATTATTTTACAACTTTATAAATTGCAAATCTAAAATCGCTAAGTCCATTAAAATTTTTGAAACAAAAATAGCTAAGTCATAATTTCAGATCAAAATGAGTTAAGTCCTTAAATTTTTTTTTCAAAAATAGCCAAGTCCAAAAGTCACACCAAAATTGGCTAAGTCCATATTAAAAAATGACTTTTCTCTATAAAAAATCGATTTTTATTTTTGGGAATGCGTTCAAAAATCTTATTTTTCATGAGTGAATCGAACAGTTTATTGGTTAACAAGCAATTTAGATGCATTAAAGACATAGAGGTTTTTGTGTTTTTTTTTTCAAAACGTATTTATTGTGACTTAGCCATTTCTGTTGTGAGACGCCTCACATATTTCAGATAATTTCCATACATTTTTTATTTTTGTGAAATTTAATTGAATCATACTTTTTATGTCCTCTTTTATTATTTCCAACAATGTTTAATAATTTTTAAAAAGTCTATTTAAGTTCCATATTCTCAATTTCTTCCATGCTTTGACTGTCCAACCATTTATTAAAGCGATAGTCAATTCCGAACAAATTGCGTCAATTTCTTTTATTTTCTAACAATTACTGGTTTTCTTCAGCAAAAGTGACATATCTGACGTTTTTCGGGCACATTTTATTTTCCTTATTTCTTTAATTAACTTGTTAATTATTTTTAAATTCCGATGATGAAATTTATCGTGACAGTATTAATTTTTCTGCGGTATCTAATTTCTGAAACCATGAAAAACCCAACAAAATGAGATAAATGAAATAAATGTTCAGTTTTCAATGCGTCCAATCATGAGTCCAACTCGAATACCATCCGATAACACGTGTTTCTCCGTAATTCAATGGGTTTAATGAATTTGTTACTAGGTGTCTTTATCATTTGTTTTATCATTAGGCTTCAAAGGGTCGTAATTATCAGATTGATCGGAAGCTGTTACGTGTACCAAAAGGGCAGAGCGGCGCCTTTTACAAAAATTTTCGGGTGACATTCACGTATGCCGCTGCAGTGGCAAAAGCAGCAGCCCTTTTCGCCACGTGCGAGTTTCGAAATATCAGTTACGGCATCTGGGTCGGCCTGGGTTCAATTTGCTGTCGCGCTTCTTTTTGCCTTGCGTTCCCTTTCTTTCGTTCCAGTACCGCCGTTTCAGTAGCGTTATCTAGCACCGGCATTTACGTCGGCCGGGTGCAGCCTCTGGTTGTCAAAACAAAAAAAAAAAAAAAAAAGAAAAAGAGAAGATTTGGTTGCATGTAGAGAAAGGAGAGATTTCGAAGATGCGAACTGCACTCTCCCCTTTGCGAGCGCCCGAGAACTCGATTAACGAAATTGAAATGCAAATCTCGCCTAGCGTCGGGACATTTTTATTTTAATTGCGAAATAAGCGAACGAGTAAAGGTCCCGAACAAATCGCGAAGACGAAGCATGGATTGTTAAAGTTGGCCGTTCGCCCCCTTTCTCCAACTTTTTTAATCTGCTGCAGAATAATTATTTCTATTGACGAATGTTAAGCACGTCGGGACTTCCTTTACTTGTTCCCGAACTTTTTTAGTATTGATGAAATACGCCTGGAATGCAGTAGTCGCAAAGTTATTTTCATTATTTCTAGGACAATAATGCGTTTTTTAGGTTTCATTACGTATGGTGATTCCCTTTTTATAGTTCAGTCTGATTTCATTATTTTCCGATGTCATTTCCTCTCTCTCTCTCTCTCTCTGGTTTTTATCATTGTCGTTTTTAATAAATTATTTACATGTCTACATTTCCTACGGGAACACCTCAAAAATCCGAAACATTGATAAATCGACATTTAAAAAGCCGACACTCAAAAAATGATGACCGTCAAAAAGCCAATGAGTCATAAAGCTGTAATATTCATGAAAACAACAATGTCAGCTTTTTAAATGTCGATTTATCAATGTTTCGGATTTTTGAAGTGTTCCCATTTCCTACAATAGTCAAATAATAAAAAAACGAAAAACCGATATTACACAACGTGTATACGGGTCGTGTCTCGCATAACCGAATCGAATCCACCGTAAAAAGTTAGTGCTTTGCATTCTTTTCCCCTCGCGAATTTCCTGCACGCGAGGGAAAGGGGGTCTTCGTTAGCATAAAAAATGTTTTCGACCTCCGAATGAAAATTCTCGCAAGTAAAATGACGACAGAGGTAGAAAGTGCAGCGTTGAAACTGTCTAGATGCACGCGTAATGCACAATGTCGCGTGTCCGAGTGTCGTTTCCCGCCTGTCCCCGTGGCCAGATGCCATACTCGGCCCCCCGTACCATTTTTTAGATCGAAAACCCCCAGGAAAAGGGGCTTTTCCTTGCTTTTCCTTATCGCGAAGGGTCGTATACGCATTATTGTGATTAAGCCGCGATAACGCCGTGAATCCACTTAAGCCCTTTTCCAGCTCTTTACGAATCCCCAACGTACTTAATAGGCACCAACGGGGAAAACGATCCTGGGGAGGTGAGGGGAAAACCTCGCTAGAGAGGAATTATTCCTTTTTTTTTTTAAAGTGGTGATTCGTTTTTCTGATTTCCCCGATGCTGATTGTGTCTCCCGACGCTGTAATTTGCGACATCTAGATCCGACACGTCACGGCTTACTACGTTGTCTACGAGTTCTGTAATAGGGATGCTAATGTCCTCCGATTTAAAAAGAAACCTCTACAGGGAACGTTTTAATGAGGGAAAAATTAAAATTCTCAAGTTTAGATATGGGGAAAATTATTGTAGGTTAATAAATTCAATAACAGATTTCAATTTTTTATTCAAGAAAACAATTTGTAATTATTTAATTTTTAAACGAATAAATAAATTTAGTTAAGGGCTTTGAACTGACCAATTCTAAAAAAGTAAAAAATAAAATATGTAATTATATTGAAAAAGGAAAAAATATAAAATAAAATGTAATTAAGTTGTAAAAAAAAATTAAATCGGTAATTATATTGAGAAAGGACGGAGAGGGGGGGGGGGATTATAAAAATAAACATTTTCGTGAAACACCCAATGTTTTGGACCTCTCGGGTCCCTCTTCAGGGGTTGAATTATTATTTTTTAAAAATTTCCCTGTACTACTATTTACTTTTTAATAAAGACTCTTTTATCGTTAAACAAAAAAAAATAACATTATTTGGCTTTAAATCCAACAGCATACATTTAATTAAAGACTAAATTGATGGATCATGCTGAAAAGCAACATTCGGATTTAATACACTTTTAACAATCATCGTCAGCACAAATAGTGGTTTTAACATTTTTTTTTAGTGGGTTGCGACACCGCTGGTAATTTTTGACCACTTTCAAAAGGCTTTTTGCTGAACTCGTTTGTACAAACAATAGCTTTGAATCATACCAACGTCAGGCCATTTTTATCACTTTGTGCAATTGTTCGTTTTATTTGCAACTCGGCCAGTCGATTTCTGTAATTTCCACCACTTTATAACGTTTTCACTATTTTCGTTTTTATTTTCTCTTGCATTGCAATTTTCAATGTGTATATACTCAAAATTTACTAAAATATCGAAATTTCTCCTGAATTTTTTAAAAATGTTATTATTCTCAACACGAGAATGAAAAATCTCTCTTGCTCATACATAAAAGTACCACTTTACCAACTACTGGCACAATGTACTATAATTACACCACATTTTCATCCAATTTCTAAAAATGTTGATTTGTGTACCTCAAAAATGATTCGATACCAATTACCGATGATGTTTAGGCCAGTTGCTCAACCGTTGAGCAATTTCGTGGATGGTGAATGCCATAACCGTATTTCGTCGTCACTGATTGATGTCCAGTACCGCCAGTATATAAGTTATACGCCCCGGACCACGTGGGGCGTATCGCGGATCTGCCGACATAATTGGAAACGTTACATCAATCGAAATTTTCCGCATTTCCGCATTACGTTTTGCCCTGTGGATGCAATATTGCGGTTCGCCAAAGTACCGGAGCATTAAGCCGATTACGACACTTCCACCCAAACGGAACATGTACTTAAATCCTGATTAAATTGTAATTTCGAACTTACATGCGTCATGCGGTGTTCGCTAAATTCCGTAATTACGCTTACGTGTGCGGAATTTAGACATACACTGGGAAATCCAACCATGTTATTTTAACGTACTCAATGTTGATGTTACTTTTCTACAATGTGCCGTGCGTTATGCAAGTAAGCCCCAGTACATTTTCGAAATTCGGTTAAATATGGATTTGTATCCTGGAAGATTAAAAGCTAAAATGGAAATGCATAGATAAGTAGTTAGCATTATGTATGCGGCATAGAATTTAAAAAATGTTTAAATTCCAGAAACAATCTATTAAAAAATTTGGCAGAAAGAAATTGTTCTTCTAAAGGATTTTGACATTCTAGCATTTTTAATATTCAAGGGGCTTAGTTGCGCTTCATTTCAATTCCAAACATTACAGTTTTTATCTATTTTATAGTGTACTGATGTAGACTACAGACACGGTAAAAAGTTAGGTTAGGTTTGAAGTTCGCGACCGCGCCTGATTGGTCCAATGTCTTTTAATTGTCAATTTGTTAGTGTCTTAAACGATCTGGGTTTTTTAGTTTTTTGCTATATTTCTTAAAAATAGCGTGAAAATGTCATTTTTTCAAAGATTTGTCCCAGTTTTCGCGTATTTTTGCGCATGCGCAGCTTTAAAGAAGAAATCTTAACCCAAATTTGGATTTCTTGGAGAATTTCCAATTAATTTTGCACTCTGATACTTTATTTTAATTTATATTTTTGGTAAATTCTATCGAAAATAAATTAAAATAAAGTATCAGAACGCATAATTGATTGAAAATATATCAAGAGTTTTAAGTATATCAAAATATTGTGGATTTTTTTTCACATTGAAAATTTTACAGCCAAAATCTTAGTCATGCCAAAAGTTGCAATCTAAAGCAAAGGATTTAAAAAATAGAAAATCTTCTAACAAAAGTGTTTACACTTTCTTTGAATGACCTAATGAATTTTAGTTTTATTTATAATTAAAAAAATTTTTTTTTGTATGTTTTCAATTTTAAATAAAGTCTTAATTTTAAAAAGTGATAGTGTCTTTAAATTCATGAAGAAGGAAGAAAGAAGAAATTTTTAATTTTATTTTCAAGTGATAGGCAGAGCCCATAAAATTTATATTTTTTAAAATTTAATTGGACATATATTTTTCGATTTAGAAAACAACAGTAAAATTTCGGCCAAATCGAAGAGCCTCGTATGTTACATTTTTATATGGAATCTCACTCTTAATTTAAAATAAAATACCATTTCTGTCTTCCTTTGGAATCTTAATTTTCAAGACGGAAAACTGTCTTTTAATTTCTTGTTTTCGTGGTATTTGGAAGTTTCTGGTTTAATTTAGCAGCAATATAATTTTTAATTTTACTGATTGGAAGTCTCAATTTTGTATCGTAATAAATTTGAAACAGTCATTAAAAATTATATTTAAATATTCCATGTTCTTCTTGAACTAATTAGATCAAAAATCTTTTTTTTTCTGAAGCATGAAATGCTTTTTTTTAAATTACTTCTAAAATAGTTAAAATAGTTTTCTGTACTTTTGAATTTTTGGATATTTTTTAAACTCAAGATTATTTAAGACTCATACTAGACAACAAATTGTGAATGAAAATCAACTCACTGAAAAGAAAACTAAGAGTATACATTTTTTTAATAGTGTATTTTGTATGTAGTTAACTTTATGGACAATTTACCTTCATTTTTAATTGGTGGAAATCAATTGCGCAGTGTTCGGAAACAATTGTGCAATCATTGCTAATATTCACGCGTTGTGAAATGAACGGTGACTTTGATTGACGTTGAAGTTGATGAAGTATATACTTTAAATCTGGAAAATGAATTTAAAATTGACTGTTTGTATTAAATAAATTAATCAAACATAGAAACGTTGCAGAATTTGTATTTTTAAAGTATAGAGCACTGTGAGATATTATTTACAAGAACTGCAGTTTACTTATTCATTAAAAATAATTCAAAGACCAGAATTTTACATAAAGTTATTTAAATTAGAATAGCAAGTATTAATTGAAAATAAAAAGTACTAAAATTTTAATACAGATTATAAAAAATTATTATAAAATGAAACAAAATTTACTCTTTTGAGATTGAATTATTTATGACTAGTAATAAAAGTGAAAACACGAAAAATCGTGGTAAAAATCGATTAAATTTTAGGTGCGGGTCGAAAAACCGACACATCAAAATACCGACAGGTCAAAAAATCGACAGTTGAAAAGCCGACAGTCGAAAAAACCGACAATCGAAAAGTGGACAGTCTGTGTGTATTTTTATGTGTCGGGTGTTTGGCTGTCGGTTTTTTATCTTTCGGCTTTTTGACTTCTTGGTTTTCGATCCGACCCTAAAGTTTATTATATTTAACCTCAGAATGTACGGAATGTATGACTATTCTAGTGTTCAATTGTATTTTTAGTTTCGTACTAATTCTTAGTATTACTTGATAATGACTCACTAACGATATAAAATTCAATTATTTGCCTAACTAAAAAAGTAGCTGTATTTATTATTAAAAAATGGACACATCAACAAACGGACAGTAATTTTCTGACGGCTTTTTGATTTTTCGGTTTTTCAACCCGCAGCCTAAATTTTCTGGTGCATAGAAATGATCTGCTAACTTCCGCTTAGTTAGCAGATCGTGTCTTTAATTGTGACCCAATCAAAATAGCTATTAATGCTAAATTATAAAAAAGTATAAAATATCTCATAAGGAATTCTAGGTATTAGATTACGTCAAATTAATGAGCATTTATAAAAGCCAATAAAAGAATGAAAAAAGATAAAATACAAGTAATTCGACACAACTATAATACAAAATTATTTTACAAAACAATTTTCATAATTTTTCTTAAAAAGTCAAGGTATGAAAAGTTCAAAAGATAATAGAAAAGTAAATAAAAACGATTTGTTAAAACCATTCAAATGTATGAAACCCTAACTGGAATTACATAAAAGAAAACAATAATTTTATCGATTGTTATTTGAATTTTTATTATTAAGAAATGAAGAACAAATAAATTTAAACTATGAAAGGATCCATGTCCAAAATGCCAGATAAAGCAAAATTAAACAAGTCATACCACAAGTTTTGTTTTCTTTTGTCATGAACTTGAAATAATACAGAAATTTAATAGTTTTGATTTTAAAATGTTATAAAAATATTCAATAAAGAAGAACAAAATGACTCAATGTTATGTTTGGCACGTATTCCAAATGAAAGTGAATTCCTCGACAAAGTACACAAGTAACACTTGAAAGAAGTTCAGAAATGCCATTTTATTATGATTGCGACTTTTATGACATCTATAAAATCAGTTATTAATCGCAGTGTAAAACTTCTTATTACGAGAATTTTTACAAGCGAGTATTCAATCACTCCCTGTGCTCTAAAGAAATTCTATTAAAAATATTTTTAATTTGTTCTTTTCTGAATTATTTTACGTCAAATTCTAAGAGAAAACATTACAGTAAAATATTAAAATATACAGTAGGTCATGAGTTTTTGATGTCAATTATAAAAAAAAATGAAAGTGCCTGCTCACTAAAAAGATTCCACAATGACATCTTAAAGTTTTAAACCGCGTAGCGGAAAACCAGTGCGGCTTTCCGAATAATTGCACGTCTCGACAAAAGCTGTCTTTCACATTAGAATGTTTTCTGTCGAAAAAGACGGAATGTTCTAAAAAAATTTCGAGCACACCGAGATTTTACTGCGATTGCAGGAAAATTACACGTGTGGTATTGTTTCACAGTGAAAAAATTGCGCAGAGAAACATAGGTTTTCATACGTGCATTAAATCAAACGTCCCTTTGAAACTTCCTATGATGGTTCTTCATTTGGATAAGTGCTCCAAAGAACGTCCGGAAACTCGTGTTATACATATGGTTTGTGATTCGAATTAAATTTTTGTTATTATTTTATTTATTAATACAAAGTAAAAAAAATAAACTACATTTCCTTAGATTATACATATATTACTTGTGAATCTGGTGCAAAATCGATGGTAAATTTGTTTAATGTCAGTTAATATATTTATTTAATTATTTTCATATGTTTATTTAGTTAAAAGAAACTGCTCGGCGAAGCGCGTATTGAGTTTGAAATCAATTTCTTTTATTAAGTGTAGAAATTAATTAATATTTATAATGCACGACACGAGTATTCCCATATTTTTATTAAAAAGCAGAGTTTCTATGTAATTAGATTTCTCTGGAATTAATAAATTTTTCAATACATGAGATGCTACAAAAACAATTTGAAACGTGCGCTAATCTTTAGAGAGTGAAAATTAAAAGGATTCCTAAGACTTTTATTTTCCAGCGGCTCCTTTCAATAAAAATCATTTATTTCCTAATCACGTCAAACAATAATCCAATACAGGTACTAAAACTATCCGAAACGTCAAAGTTGATGATATATGAAATACAGATGAAGAAACAAATATGTTTTGTACCTGTGAAATGAAAGAAGGAAGGAACTGAATGTCAGAAGACACCGGAGTGATTGATTATTAGTTAGTATTCAGGATTTAATTAATATATGGTGGTTCGGTTAATTGATACGTTACTTCTTGTGCGTCATTTTACATAATGCATTCTGCGTAATACAGTTACCTAATTAGAGGTAATCAATCAAAGTTCTTCTCTTTTGTGCATCTCTTCTTCAGTTTTTTTTTTCATATTATATTTCAGCCCTTTTCTCTCACTCGCACATTCAATCCGGTCTTCGTAAATCTTTTGTAATTCAATTATCTGCCTCACTCGCACCATTTACATTCGATACCACGTCGATCTTATTATCTTCTATTTCTTATCGTGATCTCTTCCTCCAATCTCGTTTCGTCTTTGATGATATCTTATTACGCTTTCTCCGACTTTTATACGACAGAATGCATCCTGGGAAAATCGTTAAATGTAGTTTTAGAATCGTTGGGTATTTTTGGAAATTATTTTTTTTTCAAATTTTGTTTATTTTGATCGTGGCAAAAATATATGAAAAATTTGAATATTGTTGAATGATTTCAAAAATTCTAACAAAATGTTGTTAAATTTTATATTTTCGAAGAGTGGCGACATTCTGACATTGTTTAAGGGGAGGGCCAGGCACGAAATCAAGTTTATGAAATACACCTTAAAAAAATTATTTCTATAGTAATTTTTGACGAGGAATAAAGCGGTCATAAAATAAAAAGTGTAAAACAATGAATTTCATGTTAAATATGACTAAAGAAATAATTTTCTAGCGTGGAAAAAATAAGTTTTTTCGAAAAAATACTATTCAATTTTTCTAAATTAATTTAAAAATTCCACAAAATTAGGGTAAACGTAAAAACTCATTTTTTAAGTAATTACGTATGGATTTTTAAAAACCATTTTTTTCGAACAAATTTTTTTTTTTAATGGGTCAACAAAATTTTTACATTTTGTATTCTAGCGCCACTGTATTCGTCGTCAAACATTACTACAGAAATAACTTTTTAGAGTATTTTATAGAGTTGATTTGTTATTTCAATCGAAAAATGAAAATATCATAATGAAACCAAATTACTTTAGTATTTTTGGGTATGCTCTATTGATGTATGGGGTCAAAATTGCATTTTCTTGACGTAGAAATACAATATGACGGATTTTATCTGAAAAAGTATCGAAAAATGGGAACACTTTTTTACAAATAGATAATGAATGGCGATCCGTTCCAAACTATGGGCAAACGTGGACAAATAAGTTGCAGGTGAAAGGGAAAATGTTGTTAATGAACTCCATTCAGTTTATCTTATTCAAAATGGCGGAAAAGTGTGAAAATGTTAAAAAATGTTTGTTTTTCCTACATATTTCTGAAATAAACCGTCATCAATTTAAATTTTTGTCTTAAAATATAAAATATCGACTTATTAAATATTCGTCATCACTTTTTAATATATTTGCCGATGTTAGTAATGGCGGATTCAATATGGTGGCCGTAGAAATTAAAAAAAAAGGGTCATTTTTCACATGCTCGGTCGGTAAATGTTTCATTGCTTTATTTTATTGCATTCCTTCATGTTTAGGATTATATTGAATCGAAATATAATGGGGAATTTTCAAAATCCAAAATGGCCGGTAGAATATTGTAAATTACATTATTTCCGGATAAAAAAGATCGTATTATATTCCATGTAAAATTTCCGTGAAAAATTCGCCATTATTAATTTTGTCAAATATATTAAAAAGTGACCATGAATATTTAATAAACCGAAATTTTACATTTTAAGACAAAAATTTAGATTGATAACGATTTAATTCAGAAATATTTAGGAAAAATACATTTTTTTTAGACATTTTCACACTTTTTCGCCATTATTATAAACTATTTCAGTGCAGAAAATCGTGAAAAATTTAAAAGAAACACCTAAAAAGCATGCCATTTTTATCTCATCGGGAATCAATTTTGCACACTTGAAATGAGTGAGAAAGGCATTTTTCAAAGATTAAAAAAAAAATTCTTTTTATTCCGAAAACTCATGTTGACATACCTGCTCTTCTCACTTTGGGCAGACAAGGCTTAAAGAAGTATTCGAAAGAATGAAAACTGCCAAAATCACTGTAATAATTTTCTTATTTACATAAATATTGATATTATTTTATAAAACAGAATCATATGAATATAATATTCATAATTTTCATACGTAACTAAAAATACTGAATTATTTCCTTTCTAATTCATAAAATAAACTCAACATTACCTTACAAAATTAAAACATTTCGGTAATAACTTGTGACAAACGTTTCATTAAAATTAAAAATTCTGACATTTGTCAAACAGAAATTAATTTAAAGATTGGAAAGCACAGTTCGAAATTCTTTTCCAATCATAAATACGAAGGAAAATAAATCTACATTCGAAGCGTAAAAAAATACACAATGAATTTATAACAGTATGAATATTTATGAAAGTGAAATATTTATTTTAAATGAATAATACAAAATATCGTGCTTGCTTGGAATAAAATATTTAAAAGTTTAGATTCGCAACGTTTATTTATTATTTTATTTCATAAGGCGTGATTAAAATAGTTTTAATAAATTAATTTATTTTTTACGTTATACTTTCTGTTAATTCTCTTAATTGAGTTCGGGAATGGCGTTATCGTGGTTATTAGCGTATAGTAATTACGATCGGTATCTCGAAAAGTAACTGCCTCTCTGGAAATTAGTCAAGTAGGGAGAATTAGATAATGTGAAAAAAGAGAAAGGAAAAGAGAGGGGATATATATTTTAAATTATTATTAATAACGAGGCGTTTAAATTTTTTATAATATTTCCGGTTAGATCCTCTTACTTCCGTGGTGTGATTTCGTCGACCAATATATGATACTGGATTTTTCCTCTTCCCCATTTCCTTTCTCTGCCTCAGTCCACGCCAGTCTGTATTTTCGACATTATCGCGATCTTATTATATTTCTCCCGTAGCACTCGTTCTTTTTCATTTTGTATTAGTCTCTCTCTTTTTTATTCTATTCCATTTTCCTCTTGACGCTGCTTCAATTTTTTTTTCTTTTTTTTTCATTCAATTCGTATTTCTGCCCCTTCTCTTTATCGTTACTGTATTACCTCACCCACGTCGTCTCGCGAAATGCAGCTCTGGCTCGATGAATTTCCCCGACGGCGTGGCATCAGCAAAATTCTCCACCTCGCGTTAATTCTCGAAGGGAGTTAAAATTGCAGAGTCACCGCAACACCTCGCCGAGTATTACGGATGGTATTTTGTTTGCGAGTAGAAAAATTACGTACAAACGACTGCATTCTGACTGTATCGCTGAAAAATATGCGCTTTTTTTTGAGGAGCGAAAATAGTACGTGGCGGTCAGAAAGATGGCCATTCCCGCCCGAAAGGGGAATTCGCGTCGCGATGATGTATAGTTTTGTAGGGGCATATTTGAAAAGGGTTGACATTATGTAATCTGCTGGCGACAGTTATGAGGAACATTATTCTCGATATCAATGACGTGTTTTCCATCTGTTAAAACGGTTGTATTTACTAATATTTAGTGTTATTGTTATTTTATAATAAGTTATATTTTATACATACTGTGGTTCAATAAATTAATTGCATTTTTTGTTTGTTTGTTGCAGGTAAGAATATTAATCAATCGTATTGATCGTTTCCGTCTTTGAGGATCTGTAAGTCGTAACCTTAGTAGATAGTAATTGTTTACTACTAATTAATGTTAGTAAAAAAGGAAACTCGTTTAAATTGGTATACTTACTGAAGTACAATATAATCAAGATGTATAATTTTAAGTCCACAGACAGCTTAATTGTATTGTAATTTTTAAAACCGTAAATCAGTGTAAATGAAGTCTAATACTTAATAAATCTAATAGATTTTATAAGATTAATAAATAGAAAAAAAATATTGTCAGGGATTTTTTCTCATAACTTTTTTAAAAAATATTACTGTAGTTTTTTGTGTAAAAATTTAGTAATGGTAGCAATTTTTTATTCATTTCTTATAATTTTTTAGTTCTGAAAAGACCTGAACTAGTACCAAGCAAGAACTTCCAACTATTTGTAATTATATACGTGGAGAAACAGATAGTTCAGCTAATACACTACTAGAGTAGGAAGATAGTGACTAACAACTTTCATAGGCTGATATCCACTCAAGCGCTGTTACTACTTAAGTTGTCGGAATTTACTATTTAGTAGTAAGAAGATCTTTGATAGTTTATTTGTTTAGCATGTCACTACTTAGGTTATTTCACTACCTATTTTCTTGGTCCATGTGTGACCATTAATTTTACGGCAATATAATATAATACATTTTAAGATACAAATAATAATTTTTATATTTAAATCTGAATAAATAATCCATGGCAATAATTATTTTATAAATAAAAACAATTAAGAGCTCTAAAGCACCATATAAGACAAGATAGTAATCCAATCTAAAATTTTATCATTTTTGTAACGGTTTTACCTCAGAAGTAAATCAGAGTTATTTACAAATTATCGTTGGAATAAATTTAAATGACTATTTTTCTAGAAATTTTTGTATTTTTCAAAAAAAATGATGACAAAAAATTATTTTATAGATTGGATATGCTGGGATTTGAACCCGGGATTTTTCGATTGCCGAGTGAATGATTTTAAGTAGTAACGGCTCTTATAATTTGGGTATTATTAGACAGTATTGACTTATTAATAAGTTTCACCAATATTTACACAAGACAATATTCATAGTAAAAATTATATTATTTAGTTTGTAATTTTCAACTAATCCTCTGCAGCAAATATTATTTTTCCTAATAGTATGCGGAAAATCTGTATTTCCCGCATTGTTTTTAGTTGACATAACACTCGTGGCGAGTCAATCATTACTCGTGTGGGAAATCGCATTTCCTGCACTAGTAACGAAATATACTATTAATGTATTATTGTTGTTTAATACTCTCGACGTTTATACTTTGTTTTAGTTTTCTTTTAGAAACATATCTTTACAGTGGCCCTCCCCTTATTTTAAATTTTCAATTCAAGGAAGATGGCGGCTTCTTCCTTTATTTTACCGCTTCCCCTCATCCTCACCACTGGCAGTATGAGAGAATAAAAACGGAGAGAGGAGATATAGTGGCGTCTTTCTTCACCTGTAATAGCAGTCCGCACTTTTTTGAAGACTTTCAAATGGCGAATGGTGGGGGAACTCACGAGGGGAAGAAGTTAACATAAGGGACGAAAGAAAGTTAAAATAAAGGACGCAGTTAAAATAATAGGAGTTAAAATAAAGGGAGGGTCACTGTACATAGTTTAGATATAAGTAAATATGAATGATTAAATAAAAGAAAGAAAAACAAAGCTAAACTTACCCACAAGATATAAAGAAACAAATGTCGCACGAGGAATGTAAAAATATGAAAAAACCGGAGTTGGATTAAAAAAAAATTGCAGTATAAACTACGTTTTTGAAAATATTCTTGTATGATTAAGGTCGAAAGAAAAGGTGTGTTCCTCTCATAAATACTTGACGTTTGATGATGTTGATATAATTTTCAACGACGACCTTAGTAGTAAGTATTTACAGCAGTCGTTGCATGTTTATTATAAAAAACGTAAACAACTCTCACTATCATTGGCAATTTCATCAACATCGTCAAACATCAATCGACTTGAGAACAAGAAACCTTTCTTTTTCGACCTTACATCAAATTTTTCAACTTTATTTTACATTTTAAAACTGCATATTTTTATTTGAAAACAAGAAATTTATCTTATTGTCAAAATTGATCAAAATAACTCAGAAACTTGAGTCGACTACCACCAATCAGTCGATTGGTCGTCGAAGCAGAAGTCGATGCCACGTAGAATCAAACTAAAGCATCGAATGGAGGCGGTTAACTAAACTCGTCGACCGATTCTATTCACACCGTACCCTCCACTTGTACCTGGAGTCGTCGTCCTTCTATAGACTCTTAGAGACCCTTTCGGGATAAACTGGCGCCGTTTCGTCTTCCAATCTCAGCTAAGTCCTCCAACGCAGTAAATTTCGCTATTTTCCTTTAGTTCCCAGTTGGCCCTGTCGTTCCTGTGTTTTCCAAATCCAAAATTAAAGTCAAACCCCAAAAAGTTGTTACTAAAGTTCAAAATTGTAAATATGAGGAAATCCTGTGTTATCTATGACCTTTTCCGCATTGACAGAATGTCTCAAGTGATGAATAGATTTGTCCTGTGTCTGAAAGAAAAAAAAGTACGTGAGTTTTGGCACAGGTCGACAAAACGATAACGGAAATATATTACAACTGTATTCTGTATTTTAAAGAAGCAGCATTATTTTATTTCTTCGAAATTACATTTAAAAAAGTTGTTATTTACACTTTCACAATAAATTGCAGGATGTCATTTTTAAGCGTTTTAGCTCGTGGCTAACCGGATCGCATACTTTATGAAGTAGATCCAGTGCAAGTTCAACGCTGCAATTTTGACTTACGAGAATTTTCATATCGCGAGTTATAAATTCTAACTGCGAGCATTATCGACGCAAGCCGAGAATAACGAACTTTTTTGTATCGAGTTGGGAGTTGGTTATATTGACGATCCAATCTGTATTGTCGCCATCTTTCCCGTAAATCAAAACCGAAGAAATTGCAACATCGGATTCCGTATTTTTCTTATTATCTTTCGCCCCTTTTGAGCGTCTGGTGACAACGCTTTAAATGCATTTATAATTTCGATCCTTCCCTTCGTTTCGCTCGAGGGTGGAATATATTGGTGTGTCGAAATTGGAAGTACTTTTTTTCCTGGCTGTTTTTTAACACTGTGTAATGAAATGAAAATTTACGTACATGTTAAAAAAAATAAAGGAATATCTGAAGTTTTTGTTGGTGCGATTTTCGAATGTTAGTAATTTACAAAGAAAAATTGTGTTTTCAAATAATTTTGTAATATTTCTGTCATCTTAAACGAAAAAATTAAAAATTAATTAAATTTGTACCAAAGAAGTTACTATAGGAACTTTAGGAGTACTGAGTACCAATCTGATATTAACTTTTGAAAATCAAAATCGTAGAGTGAGAACTAACTCCTTGCAGAAAATTCGATTATTTTATCACCTCGGAAACTATACAAAATCGTGATTTAAGTCAAGTAGTATCCCAACGGGCACGAAAGTCCCGAATGTTTCTAAAAGCGTTTTTAGGACGTTCCAGAAACGTTCCTAAAACGTTAAATGTCTGCAACATGGATGAAACGTTCTGTTTATAAAACGTTCCGTAAAAGTTGCAGACATAAAACGTTTTAGGAACGTTTCTGGAACATTCTAAAAACGTTTTAGCAACATTTGGGTCCTTCGTGCCCGTTGGGATACTTAGTAAAATTTACTTCAGTAGTAACAGTCCGCATCAACTATAAACAAAACAAGCTGGGACCTGTTACTACTTACTACTTACCTGTAACTACTTACATTACTGTAGTTTACTATGGAGTATACACGATTTCAATACCGATTTTCTAAATTTTACTACGTAAATCTGAATGAAATTGTTTTTTATAAGTAGTTATTTCAAGGTATTCGGTACAGCCTGCGAATGTTCATAGAAAATTACCCATAAAACAACAAATGATGGCTAACATTGATGAAAATATTACGTATTCATAAATTCCAAAAGAAAAAGTAGCAACGTTCCGTTTTTTAAAAGTGCCAAAAAGTTGCAAAGCACAAATGGGCAAGTAGCCAGTTTAGAAGACACGGGGTCGAAAAATACGCCAATTTTCTTGGGAGCGGAACAAAGTTTTTCTTTTTTCGTCGTCGGTGGACGATCGTTAAATTAGCATCGCCGTTCGGGATATTTACAAAGTTGCGACGACAAAACGGACATCAGGAACGGACGAAATGGACCGCGCCGTAACTCGAGATTGGGGTATCGCATAAACTTGCCGGGGTATGAACACATGCTGGGTCGAAAACCGACGGTTTCGAACCTAACCTATACGTTTCTCATTGTTTGGCCCAGTTGCGAAACCGTCGCCATACGTTAACTAGAAATCGTTAATCGTTGCGCCCTAGGATTCGATTACACAAAAACTTTCCTCTGGCGGCTATCGAACACAAACAACACCGGGGATACTTTGTTTGCTGCTGGATATATTTCCACTGGCTGTGTTTGCGTCCACTTTGTCCACCAACTTTGGCAATCGTCTGGGTAAAGATTCGATATTTTGTGGTTGTGATTTTACCGTCACTTTAAATGGGTTAAATAAGACAGAGAATTTTGTTTTAGGATTGCAAAAAATACTATTAATTGTTAAAAAATATCTAGACTACGATTTTTTATTTTTGAGTTTTTTTAATTGATTTTAAAAATAGAAATTTCCAATTGTTGTGTAATCCAATAGAACAAATAATGGCTACTATAGACTTCACGATGAATTATTTTCCTACTTGGGAAACCCACCTCTTTACTGTTTCACTTACCTTCAAGTAGGTACTTAACATAAGCAAACCCTCGTTTTTTATCGTACCTTCCCAGTAATAAGGGCTGAAAATCGTTGAATCACCAGTCATTACATTGTAACGGGCGGCGCTTATCGCGTGCACATTGTTTTCGAATATGAATTTTTAAAAAGTTCGAATGGATATAACTTATCGCCTTAGTCGAAACGCTCGCGGAAACGATTAGCTCGAACGCACGAGCTCGTCGTTTCGCAACCGAGAAAATTGTCTGGAAAAACTATTATTTGCGATTCGTGCTCGAGTTTCCTTTTTTTCATTCATCGGGAAATTAACTTTATCAAATTGTTAACGCGTTATCGAACACATCCATGGTTACGGAATCGCATTAGCATTTCATGTTCTCGTGCTCTTAAACGGCGCTTTTCTGCGAAGTCATGCTCGTGTCTGACCGATATCGATCATTACTACTTGATCTCAACCGTATAAGCGCCTGGGGGCGCTGCTGCACCGTAAGGATCTACATTCTACCTACGTACGTAAGTACGTGCTTGTAGATCGCGGGTGACGTCATTTTTTTGCAAAACCCTTTTTCTTTCGACCGCTCGGAAATAATTAATTTTCCAGTCAGACCACGTGCCGATAGGGAACTCGGCGGTGGTTTTTCTTCCTTGCAATGCGCGGACACGCTTTATTCGACTTTAATCCGATCACGCAGCATTAATTGAAAAATTGAATGGAACGCATCGGCATATTCGTTTATGGCGATCGCACGACGTGGCGTACGTCATCGATCGAAACCTTGATTGGCGGTTATTGGTTATTTTAGTGACTTTTACTGCTACGCGTGTCGTATTTAATAGGTTTATTATGGAATGACGTTTAAAAGAAAAAAATATTTTTTTAGGGGAATTTTTGAATTTTTAAAAGAATTTTTTAGTTCTTTATATTTAAATAATATTCTTCATTCGTGTAACAACAGAAATGTAAAAACAACAAATTTTACAAGCATATACGGAAAATGAATTTCTGATCGAGGAATAAAAACATTCTGATATCATCCTAGAATCAATAATCAGTGAACAATATATTTCTGTATACTATACAGTCCAGGGTTCGTATCCCGCTATAACACATTTTATTTTTTATAGTTTTGACATTTTTTCTTGGTTCGTTGAACTTAAAGACTCTGTTCAAACATCCTCCAATTTAATTGGGAATTTAACGATCGAAATTAATTTTTTATTTCATTGAAATTTACATTGTACTGAACACAAATTTATGAAATTGAAAGTAGCCGTAGATTCGAAAAAAATAATGGTTCGTAATTAAAAATATTAAGTTTTTGAAAAACCAGCAACTCTGAGATGTCAATTCATTCATAAGTAACAATAATTAAATAGTTGCAATGAAATAAATAACAATTTTTTCTACTATTCCGAATCTGCGTCTACGAATATGCGGTTAGTTTCAGTTTCATCACAAATTTATATTGTTTTTTTCCTATTTTGATTGGGTTACATAAATTAAAATTAATGGGAAAATTCACAAATTTCATAACATAAAACAATATAAATTTTTGTTGAGTTTGAACTAAAGTTCAATTTACAATAGAAATATTAATTATGATTATAAAAGTACCAATTATACATCAGGATGCTTCGAACGTCTTCTTTAATTAAAAGAAAATCACATCGAATACGAATTAAAAAATACAATAAAACCTAAATCAACATTTCATTTTCCCTTAAAAGTTATTCATGAACAAGTAATAAAAAACATATTTGAAAGTTTCTGATATCATGCTACAATCAGTAAACAACATTTTTCTGTATACTAGAAAGTCCAGGGTTCGCATCCCGCGACGACACATTTTATGACAATTTTTCTTTATAGTCTTAACATTTTTTTCTTGTTTCATTGAACTTGAAGAAACTATTCCAGCATTGTCAAATTTAATTAAGAATTTTACGATCATTATTAATTTTTTTTTTTAATATACTTTGGGCTTAACACAGATTTACATTGTGTTATCCCAAATTAAATAAATTAAAAATAACGGAAAAGTTTACAAATTTAGTAACATAATGCAATATAAATTTAAGTTGATTATAAACTAAATTTCAATTTAAAAAAATATTATCACTATAAAGGTCCCAATTAAACATCAGGATGCTTCGAGAATGTTCTAAAATTAAAAGAAAATTCCGTCGAATATGAAGAAAAAATACAACATAACCTAAAGCAACATTTCTTTTTTTTTCCTTAAAATTTATTCATGAACAAGTAATACAAAATATGTTTGAATGTTTCTGATATCATACTACAATCAGTAATCAGTAAACAACATTTTCCTGTATACAAGAAAGTCCAGGGTTCGAATCCCGCGACGACACAGTTTATCACAATTTTTTTTTATAGTATTGACATTTTTTTCTCGTTGCTTGAACTTAAAGACTCTATTCCAGCATAGTCCAATTTAATGTTGAATTTTACGATAATAACTTTTTTTTGGGGAAAATCCACAAATTTAATAAAAAAATATTAATTATGACTACAAAAATACCAATTATATATCAGGATGCTTAGAAAGTGCTCTTAAATTAAACGAAATGAGAAAAAAGCTAAATTATGTAAATAAAAAATTGTCATCAAATGTACCGCAGAGAGATTCGAACCCGGGACATTCACATATATAATGAACGTTTTTAAATAGTCTCAAATGTGACCTTAAATTTTATAAAATAACAAAAATGCCAAAATATCAAAATGTAGTATACAATATTATATCTTATATGATGAATAAAGATAACACTATTTTACACAATTATGAATAAAAATCTCTTTCTTTTTTAACAAAATTTAAGTTACAATGATGGTAACAACAACAAACTTTTTTTACGATTTTTTGCAATCATTATTCAATTTTTCGAAAAAAAATTTAAAAAAAAAGACGCGCCGGGATTTGACCCTGGGACCTTTCGATTGCCAGTCCGATGCTCATTAAGAGCCATAAAGCAGTTGCTTCATGCATAAAACCGTAAAATTAGTGATTCCATTTTGTCCTACTATCGAAACGATTTTAAAACTTTTATTAAAAAAAAAGGTAAAAACTATATACGAGAAAAGCTGGATTTTTATCGTTCTCTTCGTGAGTATTTATAGCGGCAGAATAGACTGCAGCACGAGACGACCTTAAGTCTACTCCCGGTCGCATTTGAGACGAGTTTGTATGCGTAGACACGAAATCTAATGTAAAATCGAAAGCTCCGTTTTAGAAGAGAGAAAGCGAGATCGTACATGAAAGAAAAGGTAAGTTCAGCGGATTATTCGGACGAATCCTGGCTCCGTCTTAGGTAACTCCGTGGACGAGAACCAATGTACGGATAAAAAGAAAAGCCCCGAGCTATATAGTCCTCTTCTTTCTCTGTTCATGGGTTTTCTTCGTATTTTAAGTCTTCTTTGTTTTTACCCTCGGTGTAAGTTTTAATTAATGAACTATTTCTACCTGCACAATGAACGTTCTTGCAGTACTTACGTAAATTATTGTTATCGCTTCTTAGTCTCTTACTAATTTCGAAATGGTTTTTCTATTTCGATGATTTAAACGATTTTTTGTTCGAGTTTTAATGATGCTGACATTAAATCCATTGCTGTCCATATTAAGCATATATGATTTTCCAAGGAAATAAAGTTTATAAAAGTATAAGAATGGACGGAAAGGATCAACCGATTACAAAGACCGGAAATAACATGATTCGCAGCAGTAAGATTCAGCACGACCCAGGACAAGATTTCACCGAGCTTCAAAGCGAATCTCCGCTAATCAACACTTGGACAAACTCGACAACTTAGAACAACGACAAAAATGTTTTTCCTCCTCGTGTACGCCCCAAGAAAAGTTGATGAAACTTTACCGGGCCTTCGGATACTGCAATTTGCATACCTAACAACGTTACCTCCAGGACACTTTTCCTTCCTTCCTGGACTGGTCGCATACCTCTTTTCCTTAGGTCGGACTCGAATGATCTGCGACGAGGATAAAAAAAGGAAATCCAGCTGCTGCCTCAGGGCATATTCCATCTCCGTTGCACCTGCAGCATCCGATGTTCCATTTCGCTGTTCCTTTTTTCGCTCTTTCTGGTTCGATTCCTCCTCCTCCACCTTTTTTGTCTTCGTCCGTCGTTCCTGGCCGATGATCCGTTATAGCACTCCAGAGAAAATGGTTACGATTCGTCGTTATCCTCGCTCGAACGCGCGTTTCGCAAGCTGTGGGAAAGCGCCCTTATAGCCCTCGCCTTTACTGACAAGAGAAGGACAGAGACAGGTAAACAGGGAGTTCGGGAAAATGCCCGCGATGGGAATGCTGGGAATCGGTTAAGGAAAAGAGAATGCGAGAGGCACTGGGAATTGAAAGGAAACGAAGGTGTTGCGACAAACGATGTGGAAAATTCAAAATTTACTAAAAGAAATATAACAATTGGATACAAGGGAACAGATTTTATCAAATATTGAGAGAAATTCGACACAGGATTTTTTTTTATAAAACATTCTTTACCAACGAAGTAATTAAATAAATATTCTAAATTAAAATACGAATCGAGGACGACAATCACATTGGGCGAAGATCGATATTTCACGGCAGGGCGCAAAATCGAGTTCTACTCCCGGAGTGTTTTAATAAACAAGTTTAAAGTAAACCGCGTAATATTACAGAAACAAAAATTAATTTTCGAAAACACTCAAAACTACGTGATTCTCTCTTCCGCAAATTTGTTTACGTGGAAAATTAATTTTGAAAATTTCATTCCGCCTTTACCGGCGGAGGATATTACACGCGGCGTTATTACGGAGCACGTGCCAATCCCACAGCGACCTCCTTTTACGTCTCTGAAAATTATTTCTTCCTAATGAACGAATCAGCACATATCTCTGCGGGCGACGGCAGTGAACAGTAGACAATTTCGCGAAATGAAGCTTTCGCGCATCAAAAGCTCCAGTCGCTTTGCTCGCGCGTTAAAATACACCGTACTTGATATTAAACGGATCATAATTCCACTTTGAATTAAGAAGCGGTTCAGCCACGGTTTATATTTAGCTGAAACAATTGGTTCGTTCTCGCAACGACATTTTTCAAATAAAGCTTGTTTTTTGTTCTAGATGCATACAATAGTGTAGAGCAAGCAAATTTCGTTGAACTGCAGCGATAACAATATCAACGGAAAGATTTATAGTGGCTATTAAATTTAGGAGCATGTTTCGCACTGATGAAACTATCGCGTTTTATTCGTTTTTTTTTTGCGGACGCGTCTCTCATATTAAATTGCAGATGTGTACGGATGAAAACAGGTCGCAAGTACCATTTCATCTCCGGTTAAACTGTGCTTTTCATATGGGCCTACGAATTCGCGCATTAGGTGCACACACGCTCAAAGTGAAAAGTTAAAAGGCGCAAATGTCGCTTAAATTCCCCGCGAGAAGGGAGGTCGGCAAAAATCCGAGGACAAAAAGTCTTTAACTCGCGGAAAAAGGAGGGTTAAACATAAAAGCGAGACGAAAGGCACTTTGCAAAGTGCCGATAGCCACCTTATCCCTGGCGAACGTTTGAAGTCGTTAGTCTTTGTTTGTCGTCTTTGTTACTAAATAGGAAACGCTGGTTGAGCTTTTAAGATTGCATTGAATCCTCTGAATATATTGGCCTAAACAATGCAAAGTCCTTATTATTGTCATCACATAAAATATGAATTAAATAAGGATCCTAATTAAATTTTATCGAGTATCATTTATGGTAACAGTGCTAAAAGTCCTGACATTAAATTCTGAGTTCTGAATTTCGAGGTTTTCAGAATTCTATAGAATTGAATGTAGCAAAGAAACTCTCGAATTTTTGTTTTAAATTCAATGTAATTGTGACATCTAAATCATTTTCTGGTATTTTGAACATTCAATGCTTCGGATGTCACTATTAAAAATTATAAAAACCGAATGACTAAATAACATTTTAATAAACCATGTCCCAATTTTCAATGAATTTTCTTTCATTTTTTTTTTCATACTAAAAGTAGAAAGGAAAAATAGATACACCATATCCGACTTAAAATTTAATGTTTTTTCAGAATATGGCCACAGAATTTGTCTAACGTTTTTTAATGAAAAAAAAATTACATCTAAATTTTTTATAAGAAACCGGTGGTATGCGCATCCGATTCCACGTAAAAAATGGTTTTCGAGGTCTAAACTTTAAAATGTATGCAATACAATTTTGAAAATAAACGTGAAAGTATCCAAAATAACGGCACAGAGACGAAAAAATCGTCAAAAAGTTCATGAATTTTTTATTTGAAAATGACAGACTATTGAAAAAAATGTTGCTGAACAAAAAGTTCTGGGAATTGACCGAACAATATGTGGACATTTTTTTCTGAATTTTTTTATCATTTTTTACAATTTTCAAAGTCTCTCGCAGTGGATGAAATTTCATTAAAAATTGACGATATTTGGGACTTAATTTAAAATTGGCAGACATTATGAAAAAATGTTGCTGAACAAAAAATTCTTGCAACGAATACACCGAAATTTTTTGAGAATTTTTTCATGATTTTTTTCAATTTTTCAAAATTTCGAGATTTTGAAAATTGCAAAAAATGATCAAAAAATTCCGAAAAAATTTCCACGTATTCTTTGATCAATTCTAAGAACTTTTTGTTCAGCAACATTTTTTCCAACAGTCAATCATTTTCAAATAAAAAATTCCTGAACTTTTTGACGATTTGTTCATTTCTGTGCCGCCATTGTGGATATTTTCAGCATTATTTTCAAAATTGTAATACGTACATTTTAAAGTTTAGGCCTCGAAATCACTTTTCTAAGTCGAACCGGATGCGTATACCACCGGTTTCTTATAACAATTTTAGATCTAAAATTTTTGTTCAGTTAAAAATAACGCATTTTTTGCAAAAAATTGTTTATAACTTTTTAAGCATGGACTTCAGACAAATTCTGTGACCATATTCTGAAAGATCATGACATTTTACGTCGGATATGGTGTATCGATATATATTTTTTTGGTAAGTGTAGTAAGAAAATTCATTGACATTTGGTACTTAATGGGTTAATATTTTGAAAATTTCATGCGTCATATAGGATCTGCTATTTTTCATCACTTTCAGCTCATCTTTACTTTTTAATTTGCATAACAGATATTTGTTAAGAGAGAGAGAGAGAGAGAGAGAGAGAGAGAGAGAGAGAGAGAGAGAGAGGGGGGAGAGAGAGAGAGTGTAACTATTTTATCTAACTTATCATTGGCATTTTGTAACTAATTTTGTATGTTGTCAAAATTATGATAATTGTTAATATTTTTAGCCGCCAGATTTGATTTTCTATAGTATTTTTATTATCGAATCCCTTTTTATTGATATTCTCACATTGGATTAAAAGCAAAAATTGTTCTTTAGGTTTAAGTAAAAATATTCTATTTGTTTTCGAATATTTCGTAAATTTTTCAGAAAAGTTTTCAAAAATGTAAACCTTTAATGTAAAAAAAGTTATTTTACCTTCTGAATTCGTACAAAATTTTTTTGTATATCTACGCTGCCATATGATGATTTTTTTTAAATTTACAATATATAAAATATACACGAGAGTCCCACCCATAAACAAAGACCAATGACGGTAAATAAAAGATACTAAAGTAAAAAAAAAACTTGAAAGTGCATAAACTTAACGTTCTGTAACGTGAAGGAACCGTCTCATTTTCGTTGGTAATGGCAACGACAGGTAAAAGAGGGAAAACCTTCAAACCTAATCTTCTTTTAAAGTACAGACGCAAAAAATGTCCGTCCGCGCCCGTGTAAAAACGAACGGGAAGTGGCTTTTTTACGTTGCTTAACGGAGTTGGGTAAAAAAAAAAAGAAAAGAAAAAAAAAGAAACGTACGCTCACATAGACCTCCGGGAAAGTTGCAGACACGCCGAGCGTCGCGTTTGCATATCTGCTCGGAAAAGCGGATCGAGAGTTAAATACGCGGAACATCGCTGGGATTTCTCTGGGTTTTTCCTTCTCGTGCCGGCACTTTCCCTCGATGATGCAACTTCGCGATAACACCCCCGCGAACTCGCTCGTTGAAAATCAGAACACCAACTCGCTTTTGAATCGTTCGTTAGAAGTGCGAATTGTCTCCTGACGGAAAAGTGACGACATTAAGTATGATAATGCGACGAGATTAGTGCAGTATCGTACTTGGCTCACGAATTCACAATTTTCGACGAAAGTTTGAAAAAGTTGGCCGAGAAAGGAATGGGCGACGCGCTTTCTGTTTTTAGCTCCAATGACTGTGTTTCATAATTTTTATGTACTTGAAAACCGAAAATTAGAGACTTAAATTAAGCGTTAAACTTTGTTTTACACCTGAGTAGTAAATTTATATATTTTACACTTTTTTTATAAAAAAATGTGATTTCTAATGCAAAATATTTAAAAATCATTCTAAAATCCGAACAATTCTGAATAATTGGTATTTGTTGAACAATTTTGTTATAATTGACAGAATGGTGGTAACGATACGGATTTGTTATAATTTTTTGTTACAAAAAAATGAGGACCGAACTAGAAAATACACCACGCCGGGACTTGAACCCGGGACCTTTCGATTGCCGATCAAATGCAATTATTTAATGTCTTCCATTAGGAATAATATTGCCGATTCCATGGTATTATAGTTAATATAATAGTTAATATATTAGGTAGCGAATTGTTACACACACATTTTACTACTCCGTCGATATGCCGCGAGGGCAAAGTTTATAGCACGAGCGAAATGAAATATACGATATTTTTCAATATGACGCGCATGGGTTCAATAATTTGCGCTCGAACATTTCTACAGGGCGCAAAATCGATTTCTACTCCCGGACAGTTAAAAAAACCTTAAATAACCAATAAATGATAATTTTTCAGAATGCATGAGTAAATTTCAACCTTTATGGATATATCCTCTGATACGTACATCGACGAATTGAAAAAACTTGATGGAAGTGAAGTAGTTTGAAGCGACTATTTTATTTTGTTATAGGTAAACATTTTATTAAAATTATTTCATACACTCAACAGAGATTACCTTTCGATGAATATTCCATCATAAAGGCAAAATGTCAATGCTATTTTATGATTTTAACCCGTCGACTGTTTACATTCGGCAAACACAGTTGTGTTTACGATTTTATATATTTAAAATTATTAATGGCCATTAACGTTTCGCATTTCGTAATAAAGTAAATGTTTATATACAAGTTCGAACGTAATATAGAGAAGATTAAAATATCGACGTTGTTGATTTGGTTATTATTAGAGAACGGATTTTCGTGGGCATTCCGGGAGGCAAATGCGAACGTTAAAATCGATGTTTCGTGCAAAATTTTATTTGAACTGTAAAGATTGAATCGGTCGAACCAGGTGGTCGCAGTTTGCATCATGAATAATACGCCTAGTCGTCGATTTATTTATTACCTATATTTGCGAATTGATGTTTTTTTTTTTTGAAAGTCAGAGAACGCATTTTATTGGGCGCGATATTTTTTCGACGTTACATGTTTCGACAATTAAATTTTTAAATTGGGGAAATATTTGACTTTCACATCAATCGCGTGATATTAATGCTTTGTTATAAAATACATTTAATGAAACGTTTTTTGATGATGTAACGAGATACTTTCATTCATTGTAGTTTTTTTAATTAATTTCTGTTATACAATTGCAAAGATATTGATTTATAGGAAACATTGACCGAAATGTAAAGAATGAAATAAAAACATAAAAAATAAATAATTTCAAAAATTATTTATGTTAGCAATAAATTTGTAAAAATGGCGGATCTAGCCTGTAGACTTTGGAGAAATTTTCAAGGCATTGTGCGTTTTTATTTGTTATCAGGAATAAGAATAAATCAATAAATATTTTCAACTAAATCCAGCATTTATTTTTTTAATGTACCATTATAATTTTGAAGAATAAAATTTACACCTTAATTAGGAACAAAACCTAGTGGATTTTACAAAAGTGTCATTTTACACCAGTTTTCAGTACATTTTCTCCGTATTTTTAGTATATATTTAATTTTATGTAGGTATTACAATTACTGGGTATATTTTCTATGCACTAAACTAAACAGAAACATTAAAAAATGTACGAGTAGAAAAATTAAAATTGTTTTCTTAACGATAAACTTGTACCTTTTTTTTAAACGAAAAAGACACTGAATTAATCGGAGAACGTTGAAAATAAAGATATATATTAATTTTGATATTTCTTCAACATAATTTAATTAAAATAATAACGTGTCTTAATTTAAATATTATGTATCTTTTGTTTCATTTTTTGTATCACAGATGACCGCAAAATGCGATTTTGCGCCCAATTTTCGAGACGCAAAATGAGCCTATGCGCTCTTCCTGGTGCCAAATTAAAAAATAACAACATACAGTAATATCAACACATTTTTTATCGGTAAAATCAAATTAGATTGTCGTATCCTTGCTCTCTAAATCTGATCTAGCTTAATCTAAAATGAAAAGTGGCTTACTATCAATTAGCCATTTTTTAACATAAAAATATTAAAAAGCTGCTAACTAATAAGGTTCTACTAATCTTAAAGTAGAAATTTAATATTTCAATTTAGTAAAATATTTTAATTTTGTAGAATCAGTAATAAATGAACAGTTTTTCGATATTTATTTGTAAAAATAGTTACTAACTGAATTATTAGCACATTTTTCTTTGTGTAATTGGTAGTTTTTAATGAATTCAGATTTCAAGAGTGAGAAGAAGTTTAATAGAAGATTCGATTGATTTCCAATTAAAAGCAGTAATTACTAGCATAAACTCAAATACTAATAAATCAATAAAAACCGAAATATTTTATTTTATTTATATGTGGGACTCTGATATTGTAATTCTGAACAATTTTTGAAACATTATTAAAAAATCTAGTGGATTGAGATTATGAAAATTCTTAATTTTTAAATCTGTTAAGCAATATTTGATATCTCTAAATTTGTTGACAATATTTAGGATGTGTTTTAAATTACAAAAAACATTTCAGTTTTACAGCATGTACTAAAGACATTTGATAACTCTGAATTTTTTGACAATATTTAGGATGTCCTTTAAATTACAAAAAACATTTCAGTTTTACAGCATGTACTAAAGTTTCGGCAACAGCTAGAATGACATTTTTTTTGGCAATATAAGTTTCAACATTTTGAAAATATAACATCTGAGGTACAACGTAATGCCAATTATTTATAAAAAAATATAATTTATTAATTTCAAATAATTCAAAATATATATATAGTCAAGTCTCTTCTAATATTGAGGTCAGAATGACTATTTAGACCTCATTAATGGATACAATTTATATTAACAAAAACCAAAGTTGAAAATATGATCTTAAAGACCCAATTTTTGTTACAATGTACGAAAACTCAGTTTTTTCACACTATGCGCAAAATTCTACTTTATGCACCTGAAAAAGTAGCATGAAATTTACGCATACTACAAAAAAGAAAAAAACTGTTTGATACTCGGGTGCAAATATTCGACTTTACGCACCGGTCCTATCTAATCATAGGGTAGTAAGGGGGTGTGTAAAGCCGAACTTTACACCCTTATTTCGAAAACTACTATTTCCTTGATGCTTTAAATTTTTTTATATTTTTTCAAATGCACTTGAATAGTTTTAACAATTATGTGTGTGTTCATTGGCGTGGAAGAATTTTTTAACAAATATGCATGCAGTTCTCGCCTTGAGCTGCCCAAAAGTGCCTTATTAGGGAGCACCGCTTTTATTCACTTGTATCGAAAACCGCAATACCAAAAAATCGATTTTTCGCAATGTGTTTATACCCGATATGCATAACATAAAATACTAACTTTGCACTGGAAAACTATGCGCAATCGCTTGAACAAAATTGAATATTTTACTATTACACATACAAGAAGTTACGCGACATAAGTGAAAAAAAGGGGCTCTTTACATACAAGTTACATTTACAACTTTTTTTTAATACCTGGAATTTTAAAACTTCTTGAGAAATGCTCAAAAACAAAGAAAAACGTTCTACGTGTACTTAATCATTCAGTCGATCCCTCAGTGCGAACTAATAGTTATTTTCAGTACAAGGGCGCAAAATAAACTTTTACGTCTGTAATAGGAACCTAAATTTTTCATGGTAGATATAAAATTAGGGGTTACGTCATCAAATAAAATTAAAAAGGGTTGGAAATTCCCTTATCTTATTCCTGTATTTTTCGAGGGAGTAAAATGCGATTTTTCTATCGCCCTCTTCAAATCTGAATTAATTAAAACTACTAATAATAAAACAAAAAGTAAATCATCAACTCAATTAGTAATCATTTTTACTAATATAAATTTAAAATCTACGAATTTTAACTAATTCTACGAACTCCTAAATTATACAAATAAATGTCTACTCTTAGATTAGTCGAACAATATCAAATTCATAGTTTTTTATCGTTTTCTATTACAAACAATCGCTAATCGATAGTATTCCACATTTTTTATTTTAGATTAAGCTAATTCAGATTTACAGAGCAACAATACGACAGTCAAATTTGATTTTTCCGAAAAAATGTCTTAATATTAAGTCTTAGTAGAATTCTAGTAATGAACTAATAGCTTTGTACTATTTAGTAACGAAAAACTTACTACTTGCTGGTAACCCATTTTTGTCTACTTATGAGTTGATTTCAGGTTTAGAAAGTAAATGAGGCATAAAATCTTATTTTACTTCCACTATGAGGGAAAATTATAGTTACTGAGATTTGTCGATTTTTAGTACCTTACTATTACTTTCCTCATATGAATCTTTAAAACCCTCCATGAAACACGTCGGCAATGTCCCCTTAAATTAATTGCAGGCGGCATACGTTGGTTGTAGTGATGCAGTCTGAGATAGTTAACGTGGGGGCCTTACTAGTTGTCGCATGCATTACCCTGGGAAGTTGGTAACGTCACCGTATATCCGACGGCCGTTGGCCGCCGGCTGTCGCGGGACTAGCGTAAAGAAGGGAAGGCGTACCAACATGGTAATGGAACAATTACGGTGCTCGCATTTTCACCTCTGCATAATTCACCCGGGGGAATCCCCGCAAGCACGCGAGCTAGCGTCAATCCGCTTTTCCGAGCATGTAAGCTCGCAAAAGCGACTGGCACATCATCCGGCATTTGCCGTAATGACGCGGCCTTACTTAATACGTGCGCCAGGGAAATAATCGTCAAAGGAAAAGAGCAACGAGTAACTGGACCTAACTGGAAACTGACCTAATCGCGCCTTCATTTTCATCTGGGCTCCGGAAACAATGAGTTTTTGAAATAATTTTATTCCGGAGTTTAGACATTTTTCTTTCGGAAAATTTAACTGACAAAAAATTTATTTAACCCTTTGCGGCGCAGTGGTAACCCAGATTACCACCTTTTTAATTCACATCTTTTCTGTCTAGTTTCAATGCTTTCGAAGCAATATTCAAAAAATCTTTTTACAGTGGTAGAGGGGGCTTTTTAGTACGTAACGAAAAGGATAATAAATGCAATTACGCAAAATTATTAACAAGTATAAATAAATAAATTTAAAAAATCGTCGAAAAAATCGCTGACTATGAATTTGAAATCGGTTTTGAAAAATACAAAATGGCGGATGAATTTTTAAAACTTCATCTGATTTACTTGAAACTCGTTACTCGAGGGTTTTTGGGGTTGCTGATTACGAATTTGAAGTCGGCTTTGAAAAATTCAAAATGGTGGAAACAATATGGCCGATGAATTTTTTAAAATTCATCTGATTTACTTGAAACTCGTTACTCGGGGGTTTCTGGGGTCGCCGATTAAGAATCTGATCTCTGACTTTTATATTTAAAGTTCCGAGGCCACCATGGATCCACCATTTTGATTTTACAAAATCTGACTTCATATTCGCAATCAGCGATCCCAAAAACCCCCGAGTACCAACTTTCATCAAAATCAAGTAAATTTTGTTCATTTATGTCGGCGATACTCGAGCCGCCATTTTGAATTTACAAAATCTGACTTCAGATTCGTATTCAGCGACCCCTAAAACCCCCGTGTAACAATTTTCCGTATAAAGAAAAATGTGCGCCGCAAAGGGTTAAGGTTATAAACTATTCACCAAGTGACGCATAGTAGTCAGAATTACACTCTAAAAATTAAATATGTCGGAGGAAAGATACTAGATGACGCCTTCAAGTGTATGATTTATATTAAAACTAGAGACAAAAATTTCTTCTAAATACCCCGAATTATTTTGTCAACTTTTATTATATATTTATCAGACCGATTTATATAAAATGATACGAGAAAAAAGTAAAAAAAATAACATGAAACCAATTTGGTTACGACAAAAATTAAAGGGGATGAAGCATTTCTTTCTCCACTCTGTTACACAGACGAAATAAGAGGAAAACAAATTTGATATCATGATTTTTTAGTCTATTTTTAAACAAATTGGTTTTATGGGTTTTTACTTTCATTTGATATATAGAAATCGGTTTATTAAAAATACAGTCAGGCATGAAGATAACCTACAAGTATCAAATCCGTCGAATGAAACCTTGGTTTTCAATCGTTTTTGAGTTGTTATTTCAAAAATACCTCGATGGTAAAATTCGATATGGAAAACAGTTTATTTTATTATACGTATAATTTTACTATTTTTATTGACAATTAAATCGAGATAGATAATTAAAGTTTCATAAATATAAAAATGATTTTGTAACCTGATACTAAAAATGATCAATTTTAAACAATTTGACTTTATACACTTTCTGTAAATCCATTGATGAAAACTTGAGCCAATAAAGAAGCTAGAATAAATAAAAAAAAAGGGAATTTAAAAAACTGATCTTTAAAGCGCTTCAAAAACGATGTGCAGCGTAAATCAGAGTTGTCAAAAATGGGCACCAAAGGGCATAAAAATGTCGTACCTCTATTTCAAAAAGGCGATGAAAACGCCGTAAATCAAAGGACCAAGCGTCATGAAGTTCCGGGACATTCGCCCGGCGTCTTGCTCCGACATTTCGATACAAACAAAATATTTTTCGTTGCATTTGGTCAACAGCAATCCAAAGAAACAACACAGATCTAAAATCTGTTAATTTGGGCCTTAATGGGTAAAAATAAAATACACAAATGACACAAAAAATAACCTTTTACACGAAATTCAAAATATTTTGAGATTCGGTCATATTTGGAGATGTAAAATCAATTTTTAAATTCTCTTTCATCGGTCGTTAGCAGTTTATCTTACGCGGATGCAGTATTTTGGGCTATATATCGCGGAAATGCGGAAACTAGTATCCGCCATTCGGAGGTAATATTTTCGACATTTTCATCCCACATAACTGCGAGGGTGTATTCGGGGTTGAACGCATCGCGGAGGTGTCGCCGGACCAATAAACACCAACTTGGCAAAGTTGCATTTCAATAGTTTCAACGAGTGCCGGGAATAATTTAGCACTTTTGCGAATGAATTTACATTTACAAGCAGACGGGAGCTTTTTCGAAATTTACGTTTTTTGTAAATTCGCTCGAGGAAACGGCCGTAAATCCTGTCCTCGGATACCTTTTTTTTACTCCAATTATAAACATTTATTTTTCTCGCGTTTATTTCGTACCTAGCGTGTTTTCAAACAATTAATCGTTTTATATTACCCGTAGAGAATTGGATTCTCTTTTAATTCTTAAAAATATTTTTGAAATTTTATGAATTTTTTGTATTAAAAAAAAGAACGCTTTGAATGCACCGCGCGTATGTCGAGATGTCAATCACTGGCGTTGTCGCACATTTTAATATCCGACAAATCCGTTTAACCCCGGGAATTGAAAAGAAAACGCGCGAAACCGCTATTTATGCCAGATGTCCGTTATTTTTGTCGTTATTAATTCAATTATTCTTTCATATTTAGTACTGGGTTCAGTATGCAACATTTTTGACAGACGATTGTCCATGAAATGTGAATGGGAACTTGGGTATTTAAATGTAATATTTATTTTGAACTTGCTCCGCGTGTAGCGTTGTCCATCAAAATCACTTATTAATGTATAATCGGTACGATAAAAATCAAATATGATCGTTTACATGACAAAAAAATGTGTTCGGAATTATTAATTTGCTTTATTCATTAAAATATTGATCATCTTCGTCAATTTTTCTTCATCATTAACATTATTTAAGTAATCATCATAGTAACAAAATTTAAATTACTATGTTCATTTTAAAAATTACTATTGGCATCGTATATTGTCATGACATATTCATTGTCACATTTTTCAATATTGTTTCTAACATCTTCGTGGCTGATGTTACTGTTATTATCGTCGTAAAAATTACTTACATGTCATCATCATTGCCGTCAATACAGAACCATTATTTTAATCAACATAACCAACATTATAATAAATAATCATAGCTGACATTACCAGTTATCATCAATAGAGATGTCATACTTATGAATGTTTATAATTACTGTTGTCATCATTAACATCGATATCGTCGTCACTACCATTCCTGTTTCTACTTGTTATCATAGTCATCATTATCTACAACGTTTATAACTGCATTCATCCATATGAAAAAAATATTTAGCACATGTCATCTTAATCATCATCAATATTTGACATAGTTACTTTCATGATCAGCAATAATGGACATAATTTCCGTCATAAGCATCGACAATGCAACGTTACTGTCCTCAGTATGGTCATGAATATCATCATCTTAGTCATCTTAGTCATCATCATCATCAACACCATCATGATCATCGGCAGCAACAGTAGCAACTTCATCACCATCATAATCAACCACCGTAATTAAATATCGTCATCATCAACATTTAGTTTCATCCTTGCTGGTGTTTTATCCGGCGTTTATGGTTAATACCTGATCACAAAACTGATGTTGTCCTTTATTGTCTACTAAAGAAGTTACATCCAGTGCATTAAAAAAGTGTTGATAGATGAATCAAACATTATGCATCATTAACACATGAATAATGTGGGAAGGAAACTTCGCCATCAGGCAGTTTTCAAATCCACCGATCAGATCAAACGTTACATTCCTGATGAGGCCTTGAGGCCAGGTAGCAATTTCCATACGACCCTGATCAAACCAGACCCTATTGCCGAATCTATCGTAGGGTCTCATAAGGATTGTAACATTTAACTGAATCATGTTCTGATCAGTCTTCAGGAGTTTCGGATGGTGAAGAGTAGTAAGAACTAAAATGTATTTAATCTATAATTTTTTATAATATATGTATATATTATTATATTTTCAATATAAATCGCGAAATATTTAATTACATTTTTTTATTAAAAATTAGTATTACTATCAACTAGTTGTGACGTCCCCATTAAACAATTATTGTAAGCGGTATAGTGATTAGTCAATAATGAGGAATACCTGAAAAGGCATGCCTTACTGAATCTTGATCTAACCATGATCAGACATCACTGATGAACTTCGCATAAGGCATGCTTTATTAGACCTTGATCAGGGCCTCGTCAGGTAATAACGAAAAGTACTTGTTAAGGCATGTCTTATTAGACCTTGATCAGAACCTGACCAGGTTATAATGAAAAGTACTTGTTAAGGCATACCTAATTAGTGTCGTATCAGATCCTGATCAAGATACAGGTAATCGGTTTAGTGATCATGTACCACGAAGTGTTGATAACAACTCATATTTAATCAGGACATACTCAAATAGTAATTTTTTCATTGTTACGAACTACTAACGATGTCATCCTTAGGCAATAATTATGAATACCACTTTAGGTATAATAAGGTACGTCTTATCTTGATCCGTCCATTATGAGGCAATAAATACAAATAAGATATGCATTATTCAATCTCGATCAGCACGTGATCAGTTGATATTCAGGTATAGTTGTTAAGGCGTGCCTTGTAACTACCCGATCAGGTCCTGATCAATATGTAAACAACCTAAACATTGTCTTATGGACTTTTACACCATTTGGAGGAAACATACAGCAAACCCTACGACAGGAACGTGAAATATCAAACAGTGATTTGTTAAAGCCCGGGTTGACAGATCAGCATTATTGTTTTCCTTTCGTTTCTCGCCTCCACCCGGAATCGAAGTGCGAACGCGCATCGAAATAATTGAGACGATTATCGCGCATGTAACACATTACACGTTTTCCAATCGATCGCGTCCATTGAGTGCAGCGGGTTGCAGCTTGATTAACGCACTTTGCAGGTAATATCGTTAGCCCGACGCTCCGGCGCGGAAACGTAATTACTGGGTATAAAACATCCCATAGGCCCGTGCGCGCGGGTAAATATCCGATGAAAATAACATATTAAAAGAATCGGTCGCGTGTACGCGGATGCTGTGCATTTGTTTTCGGAAAGATCATTCCATTGCCATAAAATGTTGAAATCGTTATTCCTTTTCGTGTGATCGATATTCACTGGGCTAAGAAAAAAAAGCTTTCCGTCGTGTAGAAAAATGAAATACGAATATTTTCTCCATTTGTCAGGGTTCTTCACTCTATTGGTTCTTAAATATTCGTTCCCTATTTCTATATTCTTAAAAGAAAACCTTCTTGACGCAGATTTTTCTTTTAGTTAATCTAACAAAAACAATGGAATGAAAATAAAAATTATTCGAAAATTAAATTCAAAGTTTCGGATGGTGAAGATGTCAGAAATTTTATTTCCAGAATTCCCTAACATTTTTGGAACATGATCATCATTAAAAAACAAGGGTTTTCCACGTACAAACCGCAAAGACATGAAACGTGCGCAAAGGCATCCATTTGTTCATCGACGAGGTCGAGAAATAAAAGAGCGGACCGTGGAATTTGGGTGCGGAATTCCTGGTGAGAATTCGCTAATGAAATGGACAAGCGTATAACCGGGAAGCAAGACGGCGGTATATTACGTACGTTGTGTACATATATAACGTTATACATATATATACACATGTATCACCTCCCGTAGCGTACCCAGTCGGTCTGGGCTGCCGACAAACCGGTAACGACTGCTCCCGTGCAATTCTCGCGCGTGCAGCACGACGGCCTTATATTTCCCGTTTACGTGGGAAATGCCTACCGGGCTCCTGTCGCATCGCCGACGCGATATTGCCCCCACTGATTTATGCCCCTTCCCTCCCACCCCCCTCCTTCCACTTAGCTCCCACCCTTAAATCCGTCGTGCGCGCTCCCCCCTCTCCCAATTTACCTGCCGTCGGTCAACCTTTCACTTTCATTACCGACACTCTCTCCCTCTCTTTTTCTCACTAGATCTGTTTATTCTCGTCCTTATCGTTTCATCATCTCTTGTTCTCACTTGCACCTTTCTCTTTTTGTGTTATGCACTTCATGCTTATAACGCTTCTTGTCAAAATTCTTGTTTGGTTTTTGATGAGTTGAGTATATTACTGAGATTCAGTATCTAAAAGTTTGTTTAAAAATAAAATTTGTTGCGCTGGGAAAGTGATTTAATACGACCTTGACAATGACCTTGACCTTTATTTACAAGATTATTTCAGAGTATACTTCTAATTTTTAAATAAAAACACTTAATTTTGATCCCGTAGATTGAAACAGCGCTGAATTGTAAATGGAAGGTCATTTCAAAGATAAATTACTAACCGAAGCAGAAAGAAAAAAAATATTGTGGTAGGATAGTTTTTAAGAATAATTGTTCGCAGTCGCAGAATAATACTTCGATTAGATATTTACCTTTCAAATGACCTCTATAACTTTGATCTATAAAATGAAAGTTCACCTCAAGGCAAAATTTTGCTCTCTTTGAAACTCTAAGATGAAAATTGTGGGTTTTTTTTTGAATATTTTTAGCATTCCTTGAAATAACCCTGGAAATAAAAGTCAAGGTCAAGGTTATAGTTCCATAAGCTCCTTTATGTCTCCCCATTTCTGTTATTTGTCTATCTTTAAAGTTACAATGACCCTGCATATACATGAGAATATTGGGGTTGACCTTAACCTGAATTCGGTAAGGTTATTTGAAGGTCTACTTATAATTTTGAAATTAAAATATTTGATCCAGAAGGAATTCAAAGTATTGTGACGTTTTTATCTTGATCGACATTTTTTGTACAAGGAATTTTATGGATTTGAGGGAATTCAACTATGACCTTGAATTTCCATCCATTATTTCCTCTGCTATGATATGGTTTCTGCATCTCTATTTCGCCCGTTTATCTCGACACTTCGAGCAGGTCTCTCTCTAGCACGAGCGAATGAAGGCGTAATGTTGGCGCCGTAACGCCGCTGAATTATTTGCGCTCTGTCTCTCTTCCACGACAGTGCCCCGAATGCGGCCCTCGGGCGCCATTCTCTTTCTCTCTCCCACTTACGACACTGTATTACAGTGTCAGGTACTTGGGATTCACAATGTCCAGTCATTATCATGTCGAGATCTACGGGTGTCTGCATATTATTGACGCATGCCTCTCGGATTTGAAATTCGTTACTCTTTCTAACTGTATTATGTAAATGTGTTGGAAGGGAAGAAATCTTTATGAAAATTTAAAACTAAAAAGATTATAATGAAATATAAAAAAAACTTCAAACAAGTCCATACAGATGTCGCCGCTAATCAGTCGTTTTTCGCAAGTAACCATTAGAAAAATGTTATGACTATCGAACAAAATTCTTGAATAATTAGAAAATTTATTCCAGACACAAAAATTTCATAAGAATGTTTCTTTGTTTCAGTTGGGTTTCTTCACGTATTACACCGTATCGAATGGGAAGCTTAATCCAGCGGGGCCGGTCCCTAATGAGAGCGTCTTTATTTACCGGCCCGACAAACGTCTCGAACTCTGGAGGTTCGTCTTCTACATGTTCCTCCATGCAGGGTGAGTACCGAATGTTTTTTAATAGTAATTATTTATAAAATTAAAAAACGGGTATTAATCATACATTTTGAAAAAATAAATTTCATAAAAGTACTAATGCAAAAGACATTCGTCAGATCGATAGTAAAGGACATATTTCCTCGTTGATGAATATTGAGATATGAAATCTTTCAAATAATATTATGTTCCCTGCCAAGGTCGTAAAGTTTCGTCTTATGAACGAGCCGGAACTCTATGCAAGATTTGTTTAAAATGAATAAAGGCCAACTTTATATGCGCGACCTTTCACTTTTGCAATCTGGTGATCCGGAGTGTGCATAAATTTTATTTATATAATTATTTTATTTATATATAAAAGTACTTTTCAATAACTTTAGTATACGTAAAACTATCGATCATTCTACTTTTATTTCGGGGTCCCTTCACTTTTTCGCGACATCCTCATTCCTTATATTTATTGCCATGGCGGTTCTTAATATAGTAGAGTCTCGGTATATATACCAAAAGAAGGGGAGCGTCACTCCTCCCACTCTCCCAGTCGCGTTACGTTCGTGACGTCACAGCAGGTAAGGTGAGGGGAAACGAGAGCGGTGAAAGGTAAATATACAGAGACTTTATTGTAATATAATAAATTTTGACATTCAAATTTTAAATTTTATCACTCGAATTTATTACATCTTAAAAAATACACAACATACATTTTTTAGAAAAAACTACCATTTGAGGAAAGTTTTAAATATAAATTATTCCGTTATTGCAACAATGTCACATGTTCGAGGAGTACTTTTAACGCGTGAATGTCCACAGGGACAGAAAAAATTGAAATAATGGCATAAAAGCTCTGTCGCCATTCTTGGAGTTTTAAAGCTGCGCACGATCCGAAGTCGAGGAAACTATCCGGTATGCACTCGCATGCTTGGGAAATGCTGGGGATGGCAGCGTTTTTATATGGGTCAATTTTATCGGCGAACGGAAACAGAATCGTTCCGCATGTTGCACTTCCAGTATCCGCAACATTCGATCCTTTCTCGTCTCCGTCTACTTTTTTTTGCTTTCCTTTTCCCTTTTTCTATTGTCTGTTTCCATCTCCTTTTTTTTGTTTTCTGCATCTCATCGTTTTAACCATATCGTTCATTCTACTTTTACTTGGGTGCCCCTTCACTTTTTCGCGACATCCCCTTTCTTTGTATTTATTGCCATGTGTGTCCGCATATTTTCTCCCTCATGCTGGTTCTACGTTTTCGCGTTATTTTTTATTCCCCCGGGCCCGTGTTTCGCGTTTTCATTTCCGCTGTTATTATAAATCTTGTCTTGCTTCGCTCTTAAACTTTCGTAGTTGTTTCGCTCGATGCACTCGGAAAAGTGAAGTTTATAGAGAAAATAATACGACCTTAAAGTAGACCATCGACAGAAATGTTTTTCTTCCTTTTTTTTTGTAATGTCAACTTGTTTGAAAAAATGACTTTTCTGGGTTTAAAAAGTAAATGAAGTATTCAATTTTGTTAAGAACTCGGTTAATGTGGAAATGTGAATTCAGTGCCGGTAGTTTTCTGCTGAATAAAAGGAAATTGCAATTTTATCAAATTGATTTTCCTCTTACTTTCTTACTTTGCGATTGGCTTTATTATTTGATTTGAACATTTTTGTTTATCGTGTATAATTGTAAGATTATTGTTTTTTATAATTGTTTGCAATGTTTTGCTTTCTTCCGCTGTATTGGTTTTGTAGAAACATTCCAATATTTGTTTTGAAAATTGTTTCTGTTCTACTTTTTTAGTATATTCGTAATATTGTGAGTGGGTAAAAAATATTTTAAAAATTAATTTCTAAAGAAAAATGAGTATTTAAGAAAAGGCCAATTGTATAATATAATATGTATCTGTTAAAAATACTGTACATAAATAAACCTCGTAACGCTTTTTCAGGTTATGTTTGGCTTTTACCTCCCCCCTCTCTTTCTCTAATGTTACGAAACATTTGAAATGTGTGTAAAATTTAGTTGTATTGTAGTTAGTTTCCAACAAAACCATTTAATGTCAAGGTTAATAACATTTTTAAGACTCCGGGAGTAGAACTCATTTTTGCGCCCTGTAATCAAAACTTCGGCCCCACGCCTGTCGTGCAAAATATCGATCTCACTTTAGTGTTTATTTTCTTGAGGATTCCAATCCGTATTATCAATGATTGTAACATAAAATAATAAATTTTAATCAGTTCACCAGTTCTAAATTCTTGAAATTACATCGCATATGATTGTGTTTACCTTGACTGAACACTTTAGCAAACCTTATTACATTTTCCGTTTGCATCCTCAGACATCAAAGGACTCCTCCCTCTTTTTCATACACATGGAATAGTTCGAAAATGCTGCAATTCATACTATTATTGCGAATTCTTTGGGCTATTCGCACAATATTACATATTTGAAATTTGCAATACTTTAACTCTGAGAAAACCGGGAAAATCGACTTTGCCCTCTTTCGAAATTCCTGTTTTAATTCTTCAAAGCTACCTCGCTCTCCTCTTCATTATTTTTGCTCTATATTCCCAGCGTCGTCTCGCTTTTCCTGGGCGTGAGATAAATTCGACCCGGCACCCAGCACCCGTTTGCATTAGACGATCCTTATATCCGGGCGTCCACGAAAGGGCGCGATGGAAAAATATAGTCGAGGGGAACTTCGTCGAAGCATCTTCTCGAACACTTTTAATTTCATTGTCTGCAGGAAAATTCAATCGATGGAAGACCTCTTCCTCGTGGGACAAAAAACTGTGACTACAATTTACTGGGAACATGCATGAAAATTAGGGAAAATTGATTGGGGCACAGAGATTTTATGGGGAAAAAATCACAGAAGGTTTTTTTATGAGCTTAAAGTTTCATTTTATAAAAACTCATCTACTTGTTCTGTTTTTAATCTCAAAACTTTTCAAAGAACTTTACACATCGGGGTACAAAAAATACGATGTACTACTCGTGTTTAAAAGCATCACTTTACCCACTAGTAACATAAAGTACTATAAAAGCGGTTGAACGTAATAAAAACAATGTTTTTTTTCATCTGTTGAACATGAGTGAAATAAAAGGAATCTTACTAATTCATTATGTAAAAAAAAATCGTAAAAATTCAAATGGGAACACTTTTAATCTGGAGAAATTACAAAAAGAGAGGGGAAAATACAGGAAGAAACGTCAATATCGACTCCATTATCCAAATGCGCAATTAAATGTGAAATACGTAAAATAAAAGGAGGACGGCAAAACGGAGACATAAGGGGCAATAAAATCATTTTATCGATAGAGCCTAATAGAAGATGAAAACGGAAGATAGGATCGGACGTGCCAGGAATAGTCGAGGCTGGACGCGTGTGCTTTGGTCAGAAAAATCTAAGAGAAGAGAGCTGAAATAAACAATGATAGAAGGAAAAAATATATCTAGAGACAAAGAACAAACTTGAAAAGGAAAAGAGAAAGTGAGAGAAAAACAGAGATTTAGAAAGGGGGTGGAAGATAAAAAGAGTAGGGTGAGAAACTTGATATATATGTCCTCGAGATATAAAAATACGAAAATGGGGAGCAGAACGAATGGACGGGATTTATAAAACAATAAAAGGACCAGACAAGATCCCGAAAATTAATGTTGGATAAGGATTTTGGATATCAAACGTTACTGCCTACGTTTTTGTTCTTAATCGTAATAAATTCGGTGTATCAGAATAATTCTGGAAATGAAACCTTATTATTTTTTATTCGTATGGATTATAAGTGAAAATGTTTTATGATGGTCCTTTTTCAGTTTATTTTTGTCTTAAAACGGTTCTGGTCTGCTAATACGGTAAGAATAATAATTTATACCAAAAACCGTAAATTAAAAGTTTTTTAAACAATTTTTCAAAATAATGGCTCTGTAATAGTAATTCTAATTACTATTTTATCGTCTGTTAAAAAATACTAAAGAAATTAATTGAGAATTGATCGAGAACCGTCCGAAATAAATAATAATCTTCTATTTCCGATGATAACTCACAATTAATTTATTTTTCATTATTTAGATAGCTATCGATAGTAATTACAGTTACCCTTGCAGAGCTCGAATTCTGGTAAAACGATTTAGACATTTCTAATTCACGATTTTTAGCGTTCTTGTAGTTAAAATTTCAAGATTCACTTGAATAAGTATCAAAATCCACTCAACAAGTAATAATTAATTATTATAAAGTCTTATGCTGAAGGAATGATATTAATTTACATTTTTTTCGCAACATTTGTACCCCTGCAGGCAAAAACTTGTCTGTACTATTCAGAGATTTGTGCAAATTTTTGTTGGAAACATTTTTTGTCAAAGATGGAATTACTGATTTATGAAAAAATCCAAAAAATTAACTAAAACTTCCATCTTTGACTAAACATTTTTCCAACAAAAATTTGTACAAATCTCTGTATAGTATATAGACGAGTTTTTAATGAATTTTATGACGATAATCAATTTTTTCAAATGTAATTGAATTAAATAGGCAATATTTCGAATTTTGTTCTGAAATAGGTATTATTTTATCCATCTATGTTTTGTTTATTTTTTTTAAGACGGACGAACTTTTTTCCAACCTTTTTTTTCAATTTTTCTAGTATATTATATATGTATTGATAAAATTTTAAAACATTTTTTATCTGAATTATAAAACATTGCAAACGTAACAAAAAAAAATAAAATGTAGATACATTCTTTTTTGTTACATTTCGTTAGACACTTTGTTATAAACTGCATATGTTAAATTCACAATATCAATTTTTGGTGTGTGTAACAAAAAAAATACATTTTTTCCGTCCAAAATAACAAAAAAATATTTGACTGTTTCCTACGCAAAAAGGTAAAACTAACGTCATCTACAATTTTACGTAATTTGCGGCTAAAACTATTGTCTAATATTTTACGATTCATGCAAGAATATCGTATAAAAAATATTGTGTCTTATATTACATTCATCATCTTTATATACAGTTTCTTAAATACTTAAAAAAATAGAATTAAGTACACAGGAAATTTTATATAAAATTTCGAAATCAGTTTCAAAATGAAAATTTTACGTGGATAGTTTCATAATTTAAAACAGAATGTGTTAAAATTCACTACTAAAATACACAAAGTAGACTAAAAACCAGTATTTTCTTAGCAAATTTTAATAAATCGCGTTCAGTGAAATTTGATACGACTGTACAGAAAAAAAAGGTTTAAATTGTTAAATATGATCTGAGAAAAGCAATGTTAGTCCATTTTTAACTTTAACTAAACTGAAAATAATATTTAATGTTACTTTTTGTAGTATTACTCTCTAAATCTGAATTAATTAAAAACTACCAATAAAAAAATGAAAAGGAAGTCACCAAATGAATTAATAATCATTTTTGCTAATAAAAAGTTAAAACCTACTAATTTATTACTAATTCTACAAACTACTAAACAAAAAAGTCAATATCTACTTGTAGATTAGTAGGAATTTACTAGTGAATTAATATATTAGCACTATTTGTCAGTAAAAAACTTTTTAATTGATGGTAACCCACTTTTCGCTTTAGATAAATCGTTTTTCATTAATTTAAGTTTAGAGAGTATATGATATTCCAGTACTGCACTTATTTTACTACCGCACTGGTAATAATCACTACTTGTTGTTCTTGAGCTATGTGCATTTAATGACATTCCCATTGAAAAAGATCGAAAATATTTCAATTCGAAATATTGGACTGTATAAAATTAAGTCAATATTACGTCCTAAAATATTGTCTACAAAACGATAACTCTTTACTAATATTTTGGCCTAAAAAATGTTTCTAATTTAGCTCACAATCTCTAACAATTTTATTTTAATCCACCGAAGTATGAAAATGATCAGTGCTATCCAAAAAACATGATTTTGGCCCAAACATTAAATTAATTGAAGAAAATCAGCACAAATTCAGACTGTAGTTAAGCCCCTCGTGACGTTTAATTTGAAATCTAAAATTTTATGCATATACCTACCTACGTATGTATTAAAAGTGAAGTTAATAAGAAGAAAAACACTTTAAGAACATTAATTTTTAAGTATAATTTACTCAACTGCAATATCTTTACTGCAACATTCTTCTAAAGAAAATATTTAGTCAGCTTACCAAAGGAAATAAAAGGATCCTTTTCCGCCCAAGGGATATAATGACGACTTTTGCGCCCTAGGTCTGAAATGCAGTATTTTCCAGTATAAAAAAATCAATGTTTTGTTGTCCATAACATTTTCTGCACGATTTTCCGTTATTATCGCTATCATCGGAATCCGATATTTGAAAAAACTCGCGTATTTGGGAGTGGCCAGCAGTCGCGGTAGCAACTCAGCATTAATAATGAAGTGATAGACGATAGTTTAACAGGATATATATATATATATATATATATATTCTATATATATATATATATATATATGTATATATGTATATATTCGTTATATGTATATATATATATATATGTATATATGTGTATATATATAACTCGAGTTCCATGGGAACTAAGGTCAGTCTCAGTCTTGCGCCTCTTATCGGTCATGCTTACTCTGCCGACGTGTACATACACACGTGCGAAAAGCCCGAATGTGCTTTCGCACACTTCGCACGCTCGATACGCACATCTCGTACCTTATCTTCACACCCCATGAATAATTTAGAGAACGTTGTCTCTTTGTTCTCGTTTTTCTCTCGCTCAGACGTCCACCTCCTTTCTCGCTCTGTCGTGATTTCTTGACTTTTTACGCTTTGACGTTTTTATCTTTCTCTTCCTTTCAGATTTGAAAAATTAACGGTCTCTCTCGTTCCTATTAAAGATCCAATCGCTTTCTCTTTCCCACAGCTCGGACGAACGATCGGTCCGCATCTTTCCTTCTATTTCAGTTTCTTAAAGCTTTCTTCTGCCTTTTCTCGGCATTTTTTATAATTACTTTTGGTCCACTCCAGAGAGACCTTTCGCTCGGTTCTCGCTCGTTAATGCATTTAGTTTGGCTTTTAATTCGCTGAAACTCGATTTCGAGCTGCGCATTTTTAATTCGTTTCTTGCATTTCCGTTCTGTTTTTCTTTCCTGCTTCAGGTGCATTTTCAAAGTCGGGAAAACCAGGATACCGATAAATATTCGGTGGCATTTCAACGACATTCAGATTTACCGACATTTTTATTTATGTCGTATATTTTTTGAGATTATAATTTTTCCAGGGGATTAGAAATACTTTTCAGAAATATTTTGTAGACTTCAAATTCAAAATGATAACAAATGATGATGAAAAAAAGAAATGCAGCATTTTATCTATTGGTTCGCCATATTGTATCTCGCATTTTCAATATCAAAATATTCATTACATTAATATCCATCGACATTCCTACCCACGAAATACAACGTTTTGTCTAATTCCAAGCTAATTTGAAAATTTTTATGCGCCATTTTGAATCCGACATTTTCAATTTCAACATTTTGAAGTCGAATTTATAATCAGCGACCCCTAAAAATTCCAAATACAGAACTTTGCCCATTTCGAAGTAAATTTAAAATTTTTAATCCACCATGTTGGATCCGCCATTTTGAATTTTAAGATTCTGTCTTGTAATAATTATAATTAATTTATAATTAACGGCACGAAAAACATATTAATGACAACTTTCTAATAAATGTTCGTGGAGGACATTTCTACAAAAACGATATCTTTTAAAAAATGTTAATTTTTTTGTATATTATTGTTTGTAATTAATTAATGGTATTGAAAAATGGATTAAATTGATTTTTAATATGAAGAACAAATAATTATTTCCAGATAGCAAATAATTTTAAATTTTTTAATAGATTTTGAAAAAAGCGCTGACATAAGTTGGGTTTTGAAAAAATCTGTTAATGTCTATTTGTTCTTTTCTTGTTATTATGTATATATTTTAACCTAAATTGTAATTTTTTTATCGTAGACGCCATTTTTTTTTTTTTGAAATTTCATTTCATTTGTTGGAAAAGTTCTAAATGTAAAAATAAAAATTAAACTTCACTAATTTAACTAATTTAGTTACTAATAATATTTTCGGCTAATAAAAGTTAATAAAAACAACTAATCTTTTCATCAATTCAGTTTTTTTGTGGTAGGAATTCAAGAAATTCAATATCTGATTTAGGTTACTAATATTATACTAATGATTTAGTACCTCCTTAGTCTGTTTTAGTGAAAAATGTATTAATCGACGAATTTTTCGTCTTTTACCTTACTTTTTTCACAATTAATAATAATGAACCTCAAAAATAATAAAAAAGCGAACAAAAGTAGCGAAATAATGTTTCACTACTTTGTTTTTATCAACAAATGTCATTACTAAGAATCGGGACGACATTTTTCAGTTTGTTCGCCTTTTCGTAGATTGCCGAGAGATATTCGTAATTAATCTGCCATTTAATATAGTAGATAACACTAGAATCAAAGAATTCAAATTGGAAATGCAGTTTCGTTATTTCAAAACGTAACAAGTGCCATTTCTACGATGGGATCGTAGTAACATTTTGATGTAAAATCTTTTATCAGTTGAAGATTGTCGTTGTACTATAATTACCATTAGTAAGATAAATACTGCATACATTGGGAGAATTCAATGAAAACGATGAAAATGTTTTGATATCCTCCAAATATTGTAGTGTAATTTAATGAAATCTTAAATTTTTCTGTTATTTAATTCAGTTTTCAGTACCTCAAATAGAGGTTATTAGACAGAAAAAATGGTTAATTAAAATGTATATAAATATTACTTGCCAATATGAAAATTTGTGCAACGACAATTTTTTTTTATTTATTTTTTATTGTGGTTAAATTTAAAAAAATTTCTTAAACTCGAATAACAAAATGCAAAATCTTGTTTAAAGTTCCTCGATTATTCGTAGATTTTGTCAGTACTATCGTTTACACAAGTCAAGAACGATTAATAAGGAATCGGAGCTCTAAAGGACTCGGTGAATTTAAAACGCGAAGATTCGAATTCTTCGTTATCTCGTCGAAAAGATCGTTACTTTATGCGTTTAACGAAAATTAAATTCCTCAAATTGCTTGGGCTATTACATTATTAAATATAATCTGGAAAGAAAACAAGCTTCCCCTTAATCTCTGGAAGCGAGGTTCAAAAAAAAAATGAGCCACGCGTAAACACAAATATAAAATGCGCAGTTCGCCGAGCGCCTTTTTATTTATTCCTCGGGAGATTGCGGGGTAGTCGTTGCTTTTCCGAGTGGAGTATTTTATAATTAAGGCAACGCAATCAAAGAAACGAATTTACGTTTGAAAATATTTTACAAAGAACCGACGTTTCGCGTTTGATATAATTTATGCGCAACGCGTCCACAGTTCCAGTTAAATAAGAATTTGCTGGAGGATTCCTGCGGCTTGTAAATCTCGGATCGATTACGTATTCATCGAAAAAACACTCAATTGCAACTTTCAGGTGATTTTCATGTGATTTTGTATTTAGAAATCAATCCGACATTTCCTAAAAATTATATTTTGTGTGTAGGAAAATCTTGCCCCGACGAAGGAAAATGTTTGAGTATACTTATAAGTACAGTACTTCCTCCCAATATTAGCCTGACTTGTCTGCCCTTTTTAGCCTAATGAGGGGAAGAACATATTCCCCCACTCCGCATACATAATGAGAGAATGCGCATGCGTCGAGTGGATACGCAACTGTCTTCAAGTGAAACACTGCCCATACGCGATATTGCTGATAGTGGGGAACCGCTGTCGAGGAGAGAGGCTGATATTGAGAGGAACTACTGGGTCTGAGTTTTTTTTTAGCAAGACGAGGATTTATAACAAGGGTGACATTTCACTTCATCAAGAGTGAAAGACTTTCAAAAGAGTGAAAATTTCACATGAAAGAGTGGCGCAATTTTCAATCCTAGGAATTTAGAGAGTGCACTTTTTAGACGCTCGGCTATCTTACATGCTTGCAATAGAAAACACAATCAGAGACTGGGATCTCTATTAAAATAGCTTAAGGAAAAGTCGACCAAAAATGTTGCAGGGGCCATCATCCAGAGGATTCCCACAATAAGTAGTCCCTCAAAAGCCACACAATCGACGGTTCCGGGTGCGGGTATCTTCCTTGGCTGGTTTCCGCTAATTAAACCCCACCACTAGGTAATCTGAATTCACCTCCGCGTTTCTTTCCCACGCGAGCCGAAGCTCGGGACCCATTGTACACGCGCCTCTGCATCGATAGTGCAGTCTGCATACATTCTATATATACGAATGCAGTTTTTTTTTTTGCAAGTGCATTACATCTCTGAAAACGACTGGATTCTAGACGACGCACCTGTTTGGGAGCGGTCGTCGTGACTCGGTAGCGAATGCATATTAACAGCTGCACGAGTGATAGTCGATACCGGAGTACCTGGAGGTGCTTAAGGATATCGAGTACACACTGCACCTCGCACGATGCACGAAATGATTCACTAATTTATATATATACGCGTCAGGAGGTAGGGAAACGAGATAGATGAGAAATTTGTTCACGAACGCGGAAACGAATCGAAAGTTTTTCGAGATAAGGCCGTGCTCGTTCAGACTTATACTACTTAATACCGGCTAGACTACCATCATTTCTTGTAATTACTTCAATTTTTAGTGTAAATACGAATCGTGGCTGATTAGTCGAAACACGCTATTTTATTTTTATTATCGCGATGATAAAATGATTTTCCAGACAGATTGTTCTGGGTAATCCACCAAAAATGAGTGTATTTTATACTTTTTTAGAGTCGCTGACTACTGGTCCATGTTTCAATAAAAACTACGTTAAACGCTTCAAAACTTTTTATAAAATAGTACTTTTTGGCCCTAGGCCGTAAAGTTACATTTTACGGATCGGTAAAGTCGGTTGAAGAATCGTACAACCTCCAAACAAGGGCGTAAAATTGTAGTTTATTACTATTTTTTTCAGACGCTGTTTAATCACCCAAAATATTTTGGGTCAGGCTGTAATACAGCTATTCACCGTGTCTCGCCTTTTAGGCATCATCACTATTATTATTATTATCATATTTTGAAGAATGATTTTTGGAAATTTAAAAAAAATTTACACAAAATTAATCGCGAACAATTTCCGCATACGACTAAGAGTAAATACAGAGATGCATCGTGTATGAAGAGTCAAACGAAATATAAATTCATTGGGAACGATTAGGTGGATGTAGAAAATGGCTGTAGGTATTATTACGACTCGAATTGCAGGCATTTACGTAGTTGTTAATCGACATAACAAATTCTTCCGACACGTAATATTCACTCGTGCGTAAAGGCCTGCATTACCGTCGATAATGTAGCCAGGGCCCGACAAATTTGTCGAAATTTAACTACGCGCCGTATTAAACTCTATCCTTTAATGACCCTAATGAAATATCCGTCCGCTTGTGTAATGATGTGTAAGGTTATCTCTCGCGAGTAATTATTTAATTCGATTTGATGCCGCTGCAGCAGCATTTCGGTATTACGCGAATTATTCGTCCATTGTTTAGCTTCAATCGCCCGGCCGGCGTCTTTTTTGCAATATTAATTGTTTTATTCGAATATTTAATTAAATTCCCAATTCAATATGCGCATGTAATTTAAAATAATCGACGGGGCTTGATTACAAAGGATGCGAGGTAATTAAAAATGATAAGGATGTAATAATCAGTGTTTGATTGCATTTTGACACCGTTGGCTTCTTTTGAATTAGGTTCATACAGGTCGGTGTGGAAATCGTGTACGTTTCATCGATTTCATAATTATATAAGTATCAAAATGTATCTAAAATTGTACACAATTAATTTTAGTATTTAAAAACGATAAAAGCAAAAAAGTACGACTCGAATATTGATATGACAAATATTAGTAATAAATAATAAAATAAAATAACTAATAATAGTAAATTGACATTACTAAATGAAATAATAAAAAACCATTGTGATCCTTTCGAATAGTTCTTTATTTTGACTGGTTGAATTATCTTAAACTAGTAAAAAAGACGTTTTACTAGTACCTAATGGTATATATCAAATGCAAACTCCTTTCTCTAACGGGCGTGAAATGTTCGATTAAGAATCACGGCAGCGACTAGCGGTAAGAAGAGTAACTACGTTTCGTGCATCGCTGTGCGAGTATTTACATTTACCACGACTAATTTAAGTAGTCAAATTTTCTACTAAAAATTTACATGATGATATTAAACTACGGTATCATTGAGCAATTTCTTTAGTCACTACTAATTTACTACTATTTTGTTATTTTAATATGGCGTTACTGATTGAAATGGTAAAACATTCCTGATTTAGATGTAAAATGTGTAACTTTGCGTATATCAGGTTTTCACAATTCCAATCAATGAAATTGAAAACTTTTTATTTAGTTAACTATTTCAAATTTTTGTAAATGTTTTCAATTTTTGAATAATGAATTTAGACTTTAATTGTCAGATTTTTCAATTGTTTTTTTCGTAAAAACGTTCAACACTACGGATGAAAACTCTGTAATTTTTTAAAATCACCTTCAGCATTTTTGATACTCGAAAAATTTACAAACAAAATGAAAAAAATACATAATTTTTGTTGAAAAATATGTTCTGGTTACTTTTTATTTATTAAAAATTGACTAAAAACGGTCCTAAGAATATGAAGTCCGCTGATTTGAACGTTAGGATATGCTTTTTTAGGGGCCAAAACTGAAAGGCACTTAGTTTGTATATAGTATCATTTGACCCAGAGGCCTTCTTAATTCCAGGATTGAGTTAATCTATTTTTCACCTGTAAAAACTTACTGACACAATTGTTTGCACACAGTATTAATTTTCTATCAAAATATGCTAGTTTTCTGCCTTTATTATTCATTTGTAAAATGTCTAAAATGGAAAGTAATGATTATAAATATTTAATATAATGTTTAATCAACAATTTTTTAGATTATAATGAATAAATTAAGTGATAAAACAAAAGTTTTTAAAAATTCTACATCCTTAGGCTCGATGAGTGAATAAATTTTTTACTTAAAAATATCGACTTGACATAAGTCGTAAATAAATGCGTATTTTTACGAAATATTCCATCAGAAACTTTTTAAAATCCATTTATTTGAACATTTATTTGAGATTTATTTTTAAGATTGCATTATATTATGCGGTTAGCAAAATTACGTTTTTGTTTTTAAAGAAACACAATTTTTTAAGTGAAAATCACATTACGACTAAGAAAAAAGTAAAAATAAAAAATAATTTCCGAATAAAAATATAAAAATAAAACAGTAAAAAACAAAAAATAACATAATTTATAGACACGATACTTAGTTATCGGGGTTAGATAAATCAGTTATCTTTTTTTTCTACTACACAGATTTATCCAAACCAGAAATTGTCGAATGTATAAAGGAAAATGATTTTTCTATGTTTTCTATTTTTTTTTTATATTAGAAATAAAAATTTCTTTGCTTATGATTGTTTTCTTATAGTATCAAATTTCTAACAAAAACTGTGTAACCCTCTCATAAAAAAATCAGCAGAAAAGCAAGGAACTTCCTTAAAAACCCTAAAAACGTTTTTTTAAATAACAAAAGACATTTTTAAACTAAAAAACTAATCAAGTATTAGACAAAATAATCGTTTCTTTAAATATTTTCAATCATCTCCAACTCTTTTTATCGCGATTAAAAATTCATAAATGAAGGCGTATAATATTTAGTATAAAAGTTATTATTATTAATGATTACTATCAGTTTTATTTACAATTTAACAATTTTATCTTTATTTCATCATATAACTGTGAAATGTTCTTACTAATTAAAAAATATAAAAAAAAAATACCAATACTTTCAATTCTTGGATACAAATGATGCCTGAATTTTAAGAAATATAAAAACGCTACTAAACGTAATATATAAAAGTTAATACACCATATATAAACGAGTATTTTATTTCAACGAGCGATTATTAAAATTAAACATTTTAATTTTCCGACGTTATTCATACCGTGATAGAAATAGGTTAAATGCATCTTTCTTTATGATTGGACAGCACAAAAATAAAATTTAATAAAATACCTACGAAATTTTAAACATGATTATATAAAATAGTCCAACGCTCAGGAAAATAAACGTTGATACTTTTTTTCTGCACGTTCTAAATATTCTCACGGGCTATTATTCGTTATGAAATATTTATGAAATAAAACTAAATGTTTATGCGCATACACGATTATATTATACATCAGAGAATTTTATGAACGAGAAACCAAAATTATGAGTGTAATCAACGTTATCTGTTTTTAAGCGACATTCTTCAAAAAGAATGCTCTGGACCTGCAATTCATTAAGAGAAAAATGGAATTTAAATATGTCTATTAAGGAAATAAATGTAAAAGTCGGATAGTTTACGCGAAAAGTTAAACGCAACGCTCAATTTATTTTAATCAAATGTTTTACGTGTAGTCACATTATGCGCTTATAATACGTACGTTGCTGGGAATAATTAATTCGAAACTAAATATTCTCACACGTATAATCGGTTGGAATGAAATATGCATTTATTGCTGAAATGTCTTGCTGTTTATACGCCGTATTGGATAATGGGAATATTGAATGTTGGGTATTTTATAGACATAAAGCTTGCGGAAAGTCGGAATTGTGAATATGGGAATAATGAAGAAATTATTAGCTCGGTATTAAGCATTCCCTTTTGTATTGTTCAGCTTTATTCTTCTTAACCTTAAATCATTATTAACGTACATTTATTATCAATTGATCATATTTTTTCTAAGTCCCTTTACTTTACTTTATCCCATTAACGTCGGGACACTTTTTTAAGCATTTTTATGTTAATTTTCTTTGCTACCAGGAATTTTAAAAATTCGCTGTTTCAGAATCTGCTAACAATATCGACAAATAACAGTAAAAGTTGAGGATTCATTATGGCGGTTAGTGTTTTAAAACTTTCAAAATAATTCTTCCAATTTCAAAAATCTTGTCTCAATTTGGAAAGGTCAAGACTATTCTTATTCAACTATAATAAAATCAAAGAAAACAAGGATATTTTCGAAGCTATTTTGATATGCAACATAAAAATAGTTGTAATTTTTAGTTGTTGATGATTAGACCCTAGTAGAAAATTCGTCCACTTTTTCTGATGTCTATGCTGAAAAACTTTCCAGAAACTGTCGTCTTTTTGAACGACACAGATAAAGAAAGTCTTAAAATTATTACATCTCAAATTAAGCACTTTAAAAGGCTTAATTTCAGTCTAAAATTCAGCTAATTTTCTTAAATTAAGTCAATATTTGAGCTTAAAGTCTTACTTTCAGACAGCAAAGTTTAATTTTAGTCGAGATTTATGATTAAAGACAAATGTTTCGAGCTTGTACCATCTAAGTTAGAGAATTCTTATTTAGAACCTAAATATTGACTAAAAGTAAATAAACTGAATTGAACATGTAACAATTTTAAAACTTATTTTTTACTGTGCAGGACATGCACTTTATTATAGTTTAGCCCTGAAACTCCTCAGAAAAAAAATTAACCAAATATGAAAGTGAAGAAAAATGTTTTTAAAGATAGGTAACAGTAAATGGCAAAATCTCTTTGAAAATGTACTTTTGCGTGATAATGTTACTCGCTTTTATTCATGTCTATATAATTTTATTTTTAAACTCCGGGAGTAGAACTCGATTTTGCGCCCTGCAGTGAAATCTTCGAGCGCAAATTATCGAGCCCATCGTTCATCGTATTAAAAAACATCGTGTGCAACATGGGCAAAATATCGTGCGACAAATTCGCACTCGTCAAAGATCGGTATTTGCTCCCTTTTTATATTAGATACTATTTAGATACTCTGATAAAAGAGATAATTGCCAAAAATCTGCAATAATCACCTATTTTCTTCTACTTTCGAAAATTTCATGATATTTCAACTTAAAAATTACTAATAATACCTGTTTTAGTTTTCCAAAACTAAACATTAAATTAAAAAAACAAAATAATGTTTTGAAAAAGGTCTAGAAATAAAAAATAGCCTTATATCCTTTAAAAAAAATGCAAATTCATGTTATTTTTCTTATACTTCGAATGGATAATTTTCATTTATGGCTTAAAATAACTACAAGAAATTGTTGAAACGACATCCGGGAGGTAGAGGAACTGTCGGGTTGAACTGAAATTCCATAGGAAAAAAAATTAATTATGATTTTCGGAATTTTCGAAAAAGATTTTTAAAAATGCACGTTTCGACAAGCCATTGAAGAGAAATAACGCTCACCGGACCAAACGGAATTTGGTACCTCGCTGGGACATAAATACCCCGATTCGGCTGATTTACGAAATGGGATAAAATATGAAATGCACACTCCCCTTCCCTCTCTCCCCTCATTACTATTCTATTTTCTCTCTCATCCTCACTCACTTTCTCCGATCCCAAGAGTCTCCGTCTCTGTCCTTCGTATGCGTTTTAATAATTGCAATTCGCTGCATGCCGGGCTCGTACATTATCGGATCGACGATTTTTCTTTTCCCATTTCGATGTTGCGAAATCCCAGCGCACACCTCAATGTAGTACAAAGCGCGAGTTTCACGTCGAATTAAAAGGTTATAATTAACGCCGGGAATGTCGGACGGATTATTTTCGAGTACTGTCGAAAGTAGGAAAATAAAAAAATCAATGACGAACTTTTTCACTCGCGGTACTCGCGATTCAATAAATGGCTAATCGATTTTACGATATAATAAATATACAGACTGGCCACTCGACAGTGGTTTAACAGACAATATATATCGCTGGAGAAATTCTACGCAAAAAGGCCGATTGAACAAAAAAAAAACGTAATTATCAAAAGGTTCGGCGTGATGTTCCTTTTGTGCGCTGCATTTTATCGCAGTTTAAAACGGTGCCGATTTTGTATTCTTTATCATTATATTTGATTTTTGAAAGTATGTAAAAAAGATTTTAAAAGTTCCTTTTAGAGGGACATTGTTTCAAAATGTCATTGATACACATTTTTTACTGATTGTTCAGAGAAAACTGTTCGGCAATTTTCAAGAAACATTTTGAAAAGTAGAGATCGTGTCCTGCACCGATTTTTTAGAAAATCTATACAAATTACAACCACGTCCCTGAAATTTTGGAAACTATTCATTCATGTCTTGAATGATTATTTTTGTGTTACTCATGTATCTAATTTTTGCAAAAATTGATTACATAATTTTTTTGGCAATAAATAAATGGTCCAAAGTAATTTTGCATATCGGTATAAAGAGTATCCGATCGGCAAGTCCCGGGTTCAATACCAAGCACATCTTATTTTCGACCCTCATTTTTTTTTAAATTTTCAAAAAAATGGTCCAAAAATTTCAGCAAGAAATGCTGACATTTTCATAATACATCTAATTAAGGAGATACTTCACTAAAAATTCCTTCAATAGACATTCTTTCTTTTATTTTTCTACCACATTTTTACTCCTTGATACCATTATTTCAATTAACTTACTGATTTTTCAGTTAATTTCAATAAAAATCCTCATTTCCATTCAATAAATTTCAATAAATTTTAAGCCCTGTTAGAACTCTCTAGGTCAAAAACATTTGTTGATGAATTGGGATCTCCCGTTGACGCAGAAGGTCCCATATATATTTAGAGAGAGAGAGAGAGACAGGGAGGAGGGAGAGAGGAGGGTGAAGGAGCGAGATTTTTGCAGAAAGGACATGTACATAATTATATATAATCGGGTTAGTTTATATGAAATTATATATAGTCAAAATTTGCATATAATAATATAAAATTATACATGTAATACATTTTCGGAGACTTGGCCATACGTTACGTAAAGTTTCGCGTTAGAAACCAGGAAAAATTCTGCAAGAAATGCTGACATTTTCATAATACATCTAATTAAGGAGATCACTTCACAAAAAATCCATCATAAGACATTCTTTCTTTTATTTTTCAACCACATTTTAACCCCTTCATTATTTCAATTACCTTACATATTTTTCAGTTAAATTTAATAAAAATCCCTAAATCACTTTCCTCATCGATCCCCATGTAGAATTAATTCCAGTAAAATGCAATAACCTCACGATCAGTCAAAATCAGTCTTGTCGAAGTGGATTTCGGGACGTCTCAATCTGCATACTCGGAATAATGTGCTGCAAGGAATAACTTTTGGAAGAGCCGAGCATAAGTGGTGGGGGGTTTGAGAAATTTTGTCTCACGGAACCGGGCCGACGAGTTCCATTAATCGCGCATAATCCTGCAGTGGAGAGACTGCCACCTGTACCAGGCCGCATTACGGAGTCCATTCGACTTACCGGAAGTGAATCGGGGAGACGACGGAACTTGGACCGGGAGATTTGAATAATGACGCACCATCCGATACGAATCCCATGCGATTATGCATGCGCGACAGCCCGAATCATTATGCGAAGCTCGAACGAGTAAGAAAAAAAAAATTAAGGCGCTTCTTTCGGTACCTTCGGCTTTAAAAAATTTACTTCGAGCTTCTCTGGGAGCTTAAAAGCATCGAGAGTCGCTTGTTGCGGAGCTTTTTCACGATTATGAAGGATTTTTATCGCGTTTAAAAGCGGAGAGATTAATGAAAGGGGTTTATTTGGGTTACAAATCGGTTGAAAGGAAATTCGATCAGGTTTTTGATTCTAGAACAATTAGGGCTAAGTGCTTATTATTTTTGAAATTTTTTAAAGGATAAAAGATAAATCTTCCATATATTATAGATAAATAATACATTTGTGTCGAAAATCAAATAATTAGTAAAATCGGCTGCGTAGATTATATTTCAAAAATTATTCAGAACTTTAATTAAATACAATAAAGAGACGATAGGAAATACGAATACTGCGTGACCTCTTTTTTTTAACGTTAATGCATTTCATACTTTTACGTTGGCCGGATTCATTTTGCCGGCGGGATTTCAACAAAAGGCATATCATTCCGGCATTTTCGTTATCATATTTCAATGATGGTTTTATAAAACGGGGTCGAAGAGATCGATCAAACGCGTACATTTTGTTAATTTAGCGAGACCATTTTAATTTTAAAGAAAGCGCCCCGAACGATGATATATTGACAGTGCGACAGAATCTCGATATTCTGATGAAGAATTACGTCGCAAGAGATTTCGATAAATTTCAAGAATCTCCTCGCTTTTATGTACGGCTCGCTGGTGAGAAGTCGATTTATTTTAGAAGCCTTTTAAAAGAGTATCGCCGTTATTACCATAAAAGATATCTATAAATTTCCCTGGTGCTGAATAATTATCGAATATGGATTTTGGGTTGTGACGTTTATCAAAAATTTTAGAAGCTTCGTAAATTTCACGTCGTAAAATATCCTTACAAACAATGCACGCAGAGAAATCGGATGACATCATGATTGCACCGGTTATCATCTGTTATGGTAATCCAGTTCCATCGTAACAAAAAGATGCAAAGTATTAAAAAAAACTGTCGGATTCAATAAATAACGTGTGTAGTGTCCAAACGTTTCTTCAAGTCTAATGTACAAAGTAGGAATAAATTTTCATAACGAGAGCAACATAGAACCGCAAGAGTCTCCAGCGTTCCTAGCGGCGGCTTCGCAACACTTATGAATTCACTCGTACCTTTCGACTCTTCATAAAGGAATCAAAATATCTCAACTCTATGTACAGTCGAACTTCACTAAATCCTCTCTTATTAGAGTGATTTCTTCAGTTACTCTTTACAGAAAGTGAAATTATCTTTCCAAAAAATTTAGAGAGTAGTGCGTCGTTTAGGTTATGTTTGGCCTTGCATGTGGAGAATTGTACTGTGAATATATTTTATTTTGAGTAATAAAAGAAAATAGTTTTCCTTGTGGATACGGTAATTTTCCATTATTTTTGTTCTTGAATTGTATAAATTATTCTTATCCCGATTTTTTTCAAGAATAAAAAACATAAATTTCGTCACTAGAACGGTAGGTGGCGTTCAAATCCATGAGTAAAGTTTTCCCGCACCGTAACTCATACTTACCGAATACTCGTACTTTAACTAAGCGCTGCGGTATTTCATTTATGGATTTCTACGCCACCTAGCGGTCTTTAATCGAGTACCAATATTTTCCATACTTGAAGAATTGATTGAAATAAACTAGACATTCTTTTTTCATTCGACCATCCACTCTCGGAAAAATGGCCTGATTGTAAACTCAAAACATTTGTAATGGACTGAATTTGTTCGAAAACAATTTTTTTATGTAAAATTGAGCATTCGGCTGGGAAAAAAATGAGATTATTCGCTAGTATCGAGATGAAGAAACCGCAAAATCTTGCGGAGAACGCGGAAACAGGCGAAACGGAAAATGCGGAATGAGAAACGTGGGAAACGCGCATGGGTGCACGACAAGTAAAGAGATTCGAGGGCGGCCCTGCCACACAATAAAATTTACATTCGCAGACGCGTTGCACATTGCGTTTTAATTTTATGCCGAGCAAAGGCCGGAATGTACATAATAATTAGAAATTGGCGTGCCCGGGCTGAAAAGCCGGATAGCTGAAGGGCGGGAGCGGAAAACCAACTGTTTACAATACAAAGGGAGAGAGATTCGGCTCGTGAGATATTATATGGGAAAAACCCGTGGTGCGCGATACAATCGCCGAGATGTAATATGGATCTTAGAACGTTAATAGACTTTTGTTGCGTAATTAGCGATCGTACAACGTTGGTTTCTTTGCTAAATTACCGTTTTACAGCTTGACAGGTTTACGGTTGGTGTCGGGCTTGATATTATTTGTGCAAGTGGCACGTCACGTGTACTACAACTCATATTACGTAGAACTTCAATCATGCGTTAGCATAAAAATCATCTCAAAAGATTACAAAAAATAAATTGTGATTTCGGTCAGAAAATTTGACAATGAAGAACGAATTACATATAATTTTATATCAGTTCATGATTTTTAGCCTAATATGGAATTTAAATCCCGTTACAGAACGGTAAAAAAATAAACATTACATAGATTTTGTTAATTTTTGAACGACCTTTCTTCTGGTAACATTTGTTTTCCTAAAAATGAATTATACGTAGACGAAAAAACGTTTCAAAATTTTCAAACCCGATTTTCATGTCTTAGGTCACGAAAAAAAGATTCCGAAAAGTTGCAAAAAAATGGAATTTATTCAGTAAAAAAATAGAGGTGAATGAATTAAAATAGAGTCTGAAGTTCTATCTAGTGAAATTTTGATTTAAAAAGGTTCGTAAAAGAAAAAGGCCCCTGCTTATCATGTTAACCCATAGAACACAGGGGCCAACTATGTGTCATATTCAACTGCGCATATCTCCGTAAAAAAATGTCGTATCGAGACGATTTTTATTTGCTTTTGAAATAATTTTATGCCCTTTTATAGCAATTTACCAGAATAAAGGTAACTTGAACTCCATGGTAGAAAAATAGAAAAAACTTTTGTAAGCAGTTTCATACCAATTAATAAAATTATATACGATTGGTCCTAGAAAGAGCGGAAATTGTACATCAAAACTTGTCTTGTGAAAAAACTGTTTTTGCCTTGGAAAATGTCAAAGATGAAGGTCAAATGTTTGAAAAAATGTTACTTCGAAACCTTAAATAAGCAATCTGTTCATTCTAATCTTTATTAAGTTATGTATATTAAAATTCTGCAAAATTTCTACCCTCTCTCTTTAAATATATAAAGAGAGAGAGAGAGAAGGAGAGGAAGAGAGCTTTTGGCATCATGTAAACTATAGAGAATTATATATAATTTATTAGTTTACATACAATTATAAAATAGAAATATAAAAAATGTAGGTCAAATATTAGAAAAAAATAGAAATAAAAAATTTCATATTCTTTTAAATTCTTCTTCTTTGTTGAGAATTGCTAGTTGGTTCACAACTAGTTTTGCCTTAACTGCCTGGACCTCAACTATCCTATTAGATCGGCCATTTTCAATTTATAAAAACTACCACCAGATTCGTAATCAGCGACCCAAAAACACCCGAGTAATAAAGAGTAAATTTAAGCAGTTTCGAAAAATTAGTCGCCATATTGTGACCTCCATCTTGAATATTACAATTATTCATTTTGTATTTTGAAGTAGACATTAGTAGCTTAATTTTGCAACCACGTAATACTCTTTCTGTCGAAATAAATTTTGTTGGCATATTAAGTCAGCCATCTTGAATTTCGTTTTTGTCTATTCTGCAATGAATAATAGATCTAAAGAGCTAAATTTTAAGTCTTCTTAGAACTCTCTAGGTCAAAAACATTTTTTTATGGACGGGGTCTTCCGTTTATGCGGAAGGCCCCATATAATATATTTAAAGAGAGGGAGAGAGGGAGAAAGTGGTGAGAGAGGGGAGGAGAAGGAGAGGGATTTTGGCAGAATGTACATATACATAGTTATATATAATTGGATTATTTTATATATAATAGTATAAAGTAAAAATTTGCATATAATAATATAAAATTATACATGTAATCCATTTTCGAAGACTTTACAATGTGTTTCGCAACTTTTTTCGTTAGAAACCATTAGAAATTCTATTAAAAGAAACGGAGTTTTTCCTTTTCCTTACTTCAGAGGAAAACCCACCACGTGAAATGTCAGTTTTCACTGTTCAGGATGGAGAGTGTTAAGTAATAAAATAAAATTGCGCAATAAGACAATCGTCCAACGGTAATAAGGACGGTTCAAATTTCTAATAAATTTGAGAAACCGGGAACAGGACCGAAGGTGCACCGGACCGTGAAGCGCCTGACAGGGAACGTCATAATTTTGCATACGACGCATCGAACAATTATCCTCTAATAATTTTCATTATCTCGCGTAATGAAACGAGGCCGGGGGTAAGCCGCTGAAAGGCCTGCTTCTCGCATTATTAATATTCGAATAAAATAGTTCGACATCCATTACCGCTGTGTATTAATCGGTGTTCCGCGAAATTAACACCGAGTTCATCGACGCGGACCGTGCGCCCGCGTCGCAATTTTTAATTAAAAAGAGCCGTCAAATGCATTCCATTAGTCACGTAACGGAAAGTGCGGCGTGCACAATGTGCGTTCTCGATTCATTGTGTGTATCCTCCGATCCTTCTCTTGGTATCTCTCTCTCTCACTCTGTTTTCTGCATTTAACGGTCAGCCGAGTACGAAAAAGGCAGGGTAAAGAGAGACGAGGGATGAGGGAATATTGTATTCGAGGCTAAGCCGCGAAATGGCTCCGGTAATGGAAACGACGGAATATTAATGAATTTTTCGGTAAAGCCTCTTTCCAGGACATTTTCGTATATGACAAGGATAAGAAGGCCGTGTACCTAGGACACGGAAAAAAAAGTCGTCTTTTTTCCGTCCCGCTGCCGCGTGGTACGCGCTCCTTTGAATTATTTAGTGGAACGCGATTTGGAGATGGAGCTCGTCGACGCTGCGATGGACGTGGAAAAAAATTGGACAAAGGAGGGCGAGAAGGACGGAGAGAACAGGAATGCCGGGAAACGAGAGGTGGAGAGTAGATTGTGGTATGTAAATAAAAATAAAAAAAGTAGTAAAAAAAAAACAAGAGCGAAAGACAGAGAAATGCGCGAGGAGAGGCGCAGGGGAGGCACGAAATAAATAAATTACGGACCGGAATTGAAAATCAAATGGGGCAACATGTGCATAAAACATGCTGGAATACCGGCGAACCGGGAGGCTTGATTTGAAAATTAGATTGAGAGGAAGGGATTTGTAAAAAAGGCGACGCGACGATTGCATCCCAGAAATTCCTAATACATAACCTTCCAGTTTAATGTGTGCTCATTTATCAACTCTTTTGATTTAGACATAAGAGTCGAATACTTGGTTTGTGCGTTTTTTGGTTTATTGTCAATTAAAAATATACATAACATTATTTTTAATACTGCTGAAGACTCATTGTAATTTTTCGAGCCGACATTTTGGATCCACCATTTTGAATTTTATTAACCTACTGTACAATCAGTGCCACCTCATGGACATGGTCGACAGACACTTCTCATCGTCAGTAGAAACTGTCATTTTAGCGATTACAAAAAACACAATCAGCGTCCGAAAATTCCTTTCGAAGTTCTCAAAATATGTTTTTCAGGCGACGTAATGGTTCCGCCATTTTTTATTTCTGTATTTCAAATATCAGCCATAGTCAGAGCTCTAAGTACCTCGAAGAGTTTAGACATAGATAGAAGAATTGGATCTTAGATTTTCAAAATTCAAAATGGTAGATCCAAGATGACGGACTGAAGAATAGTCGCTTTCCAATTTGAAAATAATCCATTAATCTCATTTTCAAAACGTTGGAGAAATTAAAAACTTTTCGTAACAACGACTGTAAGGATATTTAAAAATGACGCCGACATTTTGAATGTTTGAAAAGTAACAAATTTATTTACCAGCGACTCCAAAAAGCGTAATATACCAAGTTCCAAGAAAAGGCAAGACATTGTTGTTTAAATTTAGGCAGATTTATTTAATCCGCCATTTTTTATTTATTTAAATAGGTACCAGATTTATAATCATCGATGCCAGATACAATATAATATACATTATAATAGATACAGAATAACATCCAAGTTTCTACTAAATTCAAGTTTCAATGACTCAAGGTCAATTTTGAGTCTTTCAAAAATACCTTCAGATTTATAATCAACGATGGAAGAAGCATCGATGAATGCCTGATAGGTAAAAACAAGATATAAGCTTTAAATACTCCGTACATACTTTTCAAAAAGTCAAAAATGGCGGACCAAAAATGAAGGTCGGAAGAAATTATTTCTTTGACACAAACATAACGTAGCACATGAATCCTTTAAAAAATGGTTACTTTTTCTGAAAGTAGTTGATGGGTTTTGAGAGGGCTGATTACAAATCCCATGTCAAAAATTCAAAATTTCCGATCCAACATGGCAGACTGTTTTTTAAAAATCAAACAAAATTCATTTGAAACATATTATCCGGGGGGTTTTGAGGATGTTGATTATGAATCTGCAAAATGGCTGATCCAATATGGCGGCTGTAAATTTACTAAATTTATTGAAATATCACTTAATTAACATAAAATATATGTACGTTTTTTGTTATTATCGTATTTTATGTCGATGATTCTGACTTTTATCTAAAAATCGTACAATTAAAAATGTCAGATCCAGTATACCATATTTACTATTTTCAAGAGCTCTCTGAAGATTGTCGTTCGTAAAATTGAAAGAAGATGTTTATACAGGCCTGTACCACTTTTGGTAGTTTTTTTTTTCAAAACGGCTACTACTGAAGTTAAAAATGGAACCTAATGGAGAAATAATTGTTGTTTTTTAGTTTTAAAAGCACTAAATTAAAAAAAAAAACTTGCATATTTTGTAAATAGTTAATTTTCAGTGTACACAAGAATCTTTTGTCGACAAATTGAAGAAATGAAATGGTACCATTATTGTTGCAAACACATGGGGAGAAACTTTAGATAGATAATCGGGTTTACGGTGTCCCCTGGAATAAAGGATTGACTGAAGTACTGGTCTAGTAATTTCCAAAGACCAGATTGATATGCGTACATGTACTCTGGTAAATACGTTTCGTTCGTTGGTAACAATGGAGGATATGTCACTTCTCTCGAACTATACCATTTGGATGATTGCAAGGCATCGATCCAGTTCATAGCTACTAGACACCCTAGAAATTACCCGCGGAATATATATGGACAGACTCATTTACCATTTGGCGATATCAGACATATGGGAAACACTCATTATTTATTCCCTTTATCATACAGCGTCTCAAGACACTCCGAAACTAGACGGATCGCAATCCCCTCTTGAGTCGGCTCCTTGCATAAAGACCATCAGAGTCTCAGTAGTCTAAGAACAGCGATTTCTCTGAGGGCAGATACAAACCCAAACACACACACATACAAACGTATACGTATACACATTTTCCCAGGCTCACCGAAATTGCCTTTCTGCCATGACGTCCTGTACACATGTGTGCACCAGTATATATAGGTTATATATCTGTAATGAATTTCTAAGCGGCATTATGGCGGAATTAGGAAAAGTGCTGCATTATTTCGGTTATGCCGCCCGCAAAGTAATCGTGATTAATTAAAAGGCTTTTCGGCTGGGAAAACTCGAGAAAAAAGGTCCGTTCCAGTTACCGAAAAAATGGTACTTTACGTATATAGCACTGAATCATGGTAATCTCGAGTAACGAGAATTTATTTAAATTAATCTCATTTTTGGTTATTTCCGTCGTTTCTTTCTAAATGCTGGTAAAATATGGATGACATTTCGCGACCTCGCTTTTTCAGTTTCTTTTTAAATAGTACATCTTCCATTTCAAATTTCATCTTTTAAAATTATGGTAGTGTGTATGCGTAGATTGAGAAAAGTATATGAGTAAATTAGTAGGAAATAATTTGTAGGGTGAAAGGTACCATTTTCTTTTTTACTCATTGGCTACACGTAAAAAAATAAGTAGTTAGGGTAACTACTAAAGTAGTATGATTCGTAATACGTAACTTTTTGTGGTTAGTCTTACTATTTAAATTATAGAGTGCCAAATCTTACTACTTAAGTAGTTACAGTAACTACTTCTTTTCTTATAAAAATGATCATTTTAGAAAACAAAGTAAGTTGATTCACTGGTACTTTAGAAAGGAACGCTAAGTGACTATTTTAAACATAGTAATAAAAATTAAATAAAAATGTTTAAAATAATTAGTAGTTTCCTATACAAAAAATACATTTAAAAAATTCAAAATTCGATGATTGATGAACAATTTTGTATCTTTTTAACCAATGAAATGTCATTTTCAAAATCTCTAAAGTTACATTTTAGTTATTCGGTTAATTTGTCGAAAGTCCTCTTTTGGGTTGTAATTGCTGTTTAACAATTCACATCTTTCCAAGTACGTACTTTCAGAAAATGCAGTTGCAGCGAAATTATTAATGTGTTAAATCTGAAAAATATTTTATATAAAGTGATACTTATATTTTATAAGAATATTTTATATAAAAATATACTATATAAAGTGAAAAATATTTTATGCAAATAAATGCATCTTGGGAATTGAATTATAATTAATTTTGAATCTGAAAAATAAAATGTTTGTGAAATATGGACAGATAAAAAAATCTTTTAGTTTTTAGTTAGTCGTAAGAAATAATCAAATAATACTTCAGTTTTAATATACATTTTTCTAATTTCTGTATACTGAGATTTCCCTTGGAAAAAGTATCTTTCTGTCTTTATTTTACTTTTTTTCTGGTAGTTAATCATATCAATCATAATTTAAAAATCATTAGACTAGGAATATAACTTTAAATTGTTTATCTATAAGTTATCTATCTCCGTTAATTTTCATTTTTCATTGGTTTTATGATCATTACTTCTGCGCCATTTTGTCTATCAATAAATTGACCAATGTTATTTTAGTTCATCAGTTTTTTTTAAGAACAGCCAGATAAGTGTCTATTAATAATTTTTGTTCCATTGCTAAATTGTTTCCTTTTAAATCATAAACATTTCGATTAATTTAGTACTCGAAAAGCAGTTACTCGAATCTTACGAAATTTTATTATTCAGAAACTTTTGGGGTTGTACAAACCTGAACTCAAATATTAAAAATGAAATTTTGTGAATTATGATTATGTCTATAACTTTCGCGGCCCCAAAAATTCAAAACCGTCTAAAAAATTCTGCGAAAAGGTTTAATTATAAATACATTAATTTACACTTGGACCACCGGTAATCAAAAGTGCTTTCGTGTCGTTTTTGTTGACCCTTGGACGACATAACAATAACTGTAACCCAGGGGCCAACAAAAGCGACACGTATACCCTTCTGATCGGCGGATCATATTTTTGTACACTTTTTAGAACTTTTTCTAAAAACTGGAAAATAATTGAAAAACAATAGAAAAAATTCAGACCTACCTATTTTTCGAGTGATTTTGAACCTTTTTTCTTAAAGTTGACAATACTCGAGTTAAAAAATCATGAAAATTTATCCTGCTAATGCGTCATTTTGGACGTAATTTTGGACGTTATTGTGGACGCCATTTTGGACCTGTTATTTTTATTGTTGAAATATTGTGAATAACAAACCTAATGGAAATGAATCATGTACGTTATTCTAGGTTATTTAAAGTTACCGCATTAAATTACAAAAAGTGGACTTTTGTAAGATTCAAACCCCATTTTGAATGTTTTAAATCGATTGAAAAGGATGCCTTGTAATGTGGAATGAACGACAGAAGTCATATAATTATTCCCCCCAGAAAATGATTAACGATCACGTGATCGTTTTGAATATTAACCAAATGCATTTATCACAGTTTGTGAAGTGTACTCCAATTTATTTATAAAATGTTTTGAATTTACCCATGCATAATTTCTTGCTTACAAGGGGACGCTACGGATTGGTGCTCTCCGATTTTGTTGAAACTGGGCCATAATGTGGTACTTAGTACCTCTTTTCTTGTCATAAAGTAACACGACCCCATAGGCAGTCGTTTCCGAGAAAAACACGTTTTAAGTTTTAATGCTGACATCTTACAAAGTTTTATACGTACCGGACGAAACAATGATTCGAAGCTGCGTTGGTTTAGGTGCTAGCGCGTTCGCTTCGTATTTCAAAGGTCGTGCGTTCGAATCTCGACGTTGGTAATTTATTTTTTTTCTTTTTTTTTTCCATAATTTGTTAAAAACTATTAAAAATTATGAAAATTGCGAATATTAATTATTTTTATCAATTTTAAAATATCATTTTGTTGGAAAAATGTATTTTCTTTTATTCCTTCCTAATATTCATAATGAGTATTGATAATGGTAATTTAATTATCATGATTATTATTATTATGATTATTATTATTACTATTATAGTTATTACTATTGACTGCTAATATTAACTGCTAATAATTTCAATTCATCATTCACTATAATATGAAAATAAAAAATCCATCTGTATTATGGAATAAAAATAGGCGTTATTATAGCATATTCATATGAGAAACTTCTACATTTATTACTTAATTTGCTGAGGCTACAATGCAATTTCCGCAGTGATACTTATCGTAAAAACATTCAAAACAAAATTGGTGAAACATCGGGCACATCTTATGAACGCGAAGATTCCACAGTCACACGGTTTTTTCAACGCTTCGAGCTGAAAGCATGGCTTCATTCATTGGAAGAGGTCACTCTAACGTTCGTGTACACTTGACAAAATTCGTTGATGTTCTTCTGTACTTTGGGTCCAAATACACCTGTACTCTCTTGCAGACATATAAATACCGTTGGTAATAATTCGCCTGATAAGGTAATCGCATACTGGGCAGTATATGAATGCGTCACCATGTTCATATCCTTTCTTTTCACATATACTAATTTGGAACCTTTTTCTGCCAAACTTCTGTTATCACCTTATTGGTACTGACACCCTAAGATATTATATATAAAAACATTATTAAAAAAAATAATATCAATAATTTGATTAATAATTCCGTTGATTGAATTAAAAATTAAAAAACAAAAAATATCCAAATATGTTTTTGATACAGGGTACGTAAAGTACTTGTAGAATTTGTATCGGAAGTACGATACTTCGGGTTAATATCCTACCGCAGATTGAATATAAACAATGTTTTGAACTCGAATTAGTTATTAAAATCCAAATTAGCACTGTATTATAATTCAAAATCATTAATTTTTATTTAAAGTTCATAAATATATGAATATTAAATATAGTAAAAATCTAATTTTTCAAGATAAAATTTACGAAATGTATTATTGAAATTAAAAACTTGACATTTACCAGTTTGATCCGTATTTATGACAAATTTCTTTGGAAACAGAGGAATCAAAACTTTCGTTTGTATTCGAAAGGTTTTGGCAGCTGCCAAGGTTTCGTCCATGGTAACCATTTCCCTTTCGGTCACAAATTTTGTCACTTTTCTTTGACGAATGCGATGTTTCCTTTTGAACTTGCTTACCCAGGCTTCAGATGCCTTAAATTGAAAATCCATGGAAATTGACTTGCTGCAGCCAATGCCCACTGTTGCAAATTCCTTGTTGTTACCTGCATCGACTTGGCACGATTTTCTTGAAAGCGATCGTAAGTCCACGAATCAATTATTGCGTACTTATCTATATCACTTCCACCTTCTTTAATTTGCTTTTCCCATCGTGCAATATGGTGCTTATATTATTAATTTCGAACATTCCATGTCTTTGCAGAGTGTTAATAGACCATGTTGGATTGTTCTTCGATATATTTACTGCTCTAATTTTATATTCTAGCAGAATACAGTCGTATTTCTGTTTTTATCTTCAGGCTCGTAATCGGAATCTAACTTTAAATTACATCTACCTGATCAGCACTTTGAAACAAATTTCTCACAATCTTCATCATCAGGAAGAATTAATTCTTCATCGATAAATAATTTTTTCTCTGCAAGCAAATTTACAATATACTCGAAATCTCTTCTCAATTGCCATGGCTTCTTCACTGATAACAGATGAGCTGGAACCAGTGATTAAATTATTCTGAACAAGTAGATTTTCGCAGTAATCCATTGCATCTTTCAACAGAGATGAAGCATCAGGAAGAAAACGAAGACATTTTTCAGAAGGAAAAAACGGAGATATTTTTTTTAAACAACAATTTAACACTGACTGCGAAGAAACTACGAAATTTTCACTTTAATGCACAGAAACGGACTAATATTTATGTAAACTTGTAATAACACCTTCTACCTTTATAATTAGAAATTAAACATAATAAATATATTGAAAAATATCAGTTAAAAATTCCAGGTAATGAGTAAACGGTCAACATACAAATGTGTCATATTTTATATATATACTTTTCATTACAACTTATCCATTTTTATTCACTAATAATTACTAAAAATGTTGCATGTTCTATTAATGTATACGGCAGAATATTGATAATTTTTTTAACTTAAAACGTTTCCCTACATAATTTAAATATATAAGTAAACTTTAAGAATATCAGAAAGATATACGAAGAATTAAATTTTCCAGCAATTTGTAATTAAAAAAAAAAACGATTAAAATTAATCATTTTTCATGATTTTTCATTAATTAAACTAAATTCATAATTTTCCTAGTTTGGACTTTTTTGTATTAGAAAAATAAACAAACACGAAATGTAGATAGTATGCTGGAATATCAGCCTCGTGAAATGCATGCGAAAATGCAAAATAAGTTTTAATCTTCGCGTTCATAAGATATGTACCAATTTTTGTTTTCAATGTTTTTACAAGTATCACTGTAGAAAATTGCATTGTAGCTCCAGAAATTAAATAATAAATGTAGAAGATTCTCTACTTCTAATGCAGATTGATTTTTATTTTCATATTATAGTGAATGATGAATAGAAATTATTAGTAGTAAATATTAATAACAATAATAATATTAGTAATAAAAATAATAATTAATTACGATAATTATCACTTTAAATAAATACTCATTATGAATATTAGGAAGGAATAAAAGAAAATACATTTTTCCAACAAAATGATATTTTAAAATTGATAAAAAATAATTAATATTCGCAATTTTTATAATTTTTAATAGTTTTTAACAAATTATGGAAAAAAAAAAGAAAAAAAATAAATTACCAACGTCGAGATTCGAACGCACGAGCTTTGAAATACGAAGCGAACGCGCTAGCACCTAAACCAACGCAGCTTCGCATCGTTGTTTCATCCGGTACGTATATAACTTTGTAAGACGTCAGCATTAAAACTTAAAACGTGTTTTTCTCGGAAACGACTGCCTATGGGGTCGTGTTACTTTATGACAAGTAAAGAGGTACTAAGTACCACATTATGGCCCAGTTTCAACAAAATCGGAGAGCACCAATCCGTAGCGTCCCCTTGTTAAATGAAATACGCCATTGCGTACTGTTAGAATATACAAAATGTTTACAGAAAGTGTGTGTAAACTTGTTCAGCCGTCTGGCAATATGTCATTACGTACGTCGGACACGTGACCCCATCACCGATCGCTTTCAATCGACTCTAGGATTGCTTGGTAAACATCGTCACGGTAAACAATCCTGTGGAAATATCGTCAGGATTTTATCGGAAGAATTGTAAGATGCGCGAAATGCACGTTTCCCTACTCGTGACGTAGATGCGTTTCCGTGGGAAAACGCATCTGGTAGTCTTTTTTACAGACTTTTCGCTGCGTTTTATCGACTTCGAAGGAAAACACGAATAGAAAGAAAGATCGCGTGTTGTTCAACGTGCACCGCGATCTTTATTTTTCAGTATATTCTTTGCGCAAACAAGAAATGTGAGTGTTGTTTAACCCAAGTTATGGTTTATAGACAGTCTGCTTTCAGAATTTTTATATTTTTGTACAGTTTTGTGTCGTGTCGAGGAATAAATGATATTCGTAGTAGATCTAAGATAAATTTATAATAAATTATTTGTATATTTATATCATTGAAATGTAATTATAAGGATTATGAAGGATAGAGAATTGCATAAATTATTAAAATCTTATGAACTTTTTTCTTGATCGCATTTAAGGTATTAAATCTTTCTTTTAAAGGAGGAAATGTTCGGTGGTTTACCCTTCAAGAGATAGGTCCATACGTTTTTTAGTGTAATTAGAGCATCTTCAAAACATTGTGACTTTCGGGTAGAGGTGATGGAATCACAATAGATAAGAAAGAAGAGATAGGGGTGTAGAAATAAATAGCAATAAAGAGGGAAGGCTATAAAAATAATTTTGGAATATCGCAGAAATAGAAAATAAAAATCAAGAATTCTAGGAATTTATATAAAGATAGGAGATGGTTGTCAGAAACGTGGTTAAAAAAGAAATGTTGACAATCATTAAAGACAAGATTGTCTTTCCCCCAAGGGGGTTGGAGATCGAAATATCAAGTAACTAGAAGAGAAAGTAGAAAAGAGAGAGTGAGGGGTCGAATTATAATAGGAGTAAAGATTCAATTAATTGAAGAAGGAATTCAAGAAAGAAAAATAGTAAATATCAATGAAATATGGCGGATAATGACAGTATATGATAGATTATAACGTAAAGGGTCATTTAAATGAGGAAGTGAAAGCGGAGGAAAAGAATATTTAATTTAAGAAGGAATTCAAGGAAGAAAAATAGTAAATTTCAATGAAATATGGCGGATAATGACAGTATATAATAGATTATAAGGTGAAGGGTCATTTAAATGAGGAAGTGAAAGTGGATGAAAAAAATATTTTATTTAGGGAAAGATTTTAATTCTAGAATATAAGAGAAAGGGAGTAGTGAAAGAGTGAGGGGTAAGATAAGCAGCTGTTAGAATTATTAGAAAATAAAGAGTGGTTGGTACTAAATAGGAATAAAGGACGGGATAAAAAAGGGAATTAGAAATTTAAAAGAAAGGATGAAACGACGTCTGAAAGTAGATAGATTTGAAGTAGGAATGAAAATACAGAGGGACCATCCGTCGATAATAGTGAAAATAGAGAAGAAAGGGGAGAAGGAGGCGATAAAGGGTAGAAGAAATATATGCCGATATGTTCATTGAAAGGGAGAAAGGAATAAAAAAGTAGAATAAAAAGAATAGACTGGAAAAGTACAGGAAATATAAAAAAATGGTGGAAGGAATTGGAAGAGAGAGGGAGAGGTGCAACACTGCATTAAGTTATAAATAAAATAAGCGTCACTTTATTTATTATAACATAATTTTCATGTAAAAAAATGTCGTGATAATATAATTTCATTAATAAAATACACTATCTAAACGTTAACAATGTTTTTGTGAAACAAAGCAGCAAAAATAAAAAATCCATTATTTAAGACTGAATAAAAAAATAATTCATTCCAGAAATTACTGCAATTCATCATAATGACGTAAGAAATAATCTAAAACAAACACGAGTAGAAATATCAGACTCTCGGTCCGAACTCTCCATTATTAAACGACGTAGAAAAGCCCCAATTTTTTCTATTAAAAAAAATACTGACAGAGTTTGCAATGCCTGGAATTCCTGGGCAGCGACCACTGCTTCGAGGTTTGAACACCTTAAAAGATTAACGTCAAACTTGAAAAAAAAAATTAAAAGGAGACCCAAAGTAAATAAAGTGGTCGGTCTCGAGCGGGCGGTACCTCGGAAGTTGGTTCGTTTAAGTAGTAAAAGAAGAACAAAAAAAAAAAAAAAAAAAGAAGCGACCACCTCTGGCGTTTTAATAACTCGCGCGGTCGGAGCGGATAGACGAGATCAACCAAGTTCCGGGATGCTTGTCGCGCTCACTTTGGATCGACGACGTTGACTTACGTAGTAGTCGCGAAATTCGCGGGGAATCCCCCCGTGGTTTTTGGAATGAGGGGAACTCTCTGGTAAGTTTCACAGGATTAAGGAGGCGCAAATACCAAAGGAAAGAAAACGGTATCGTTGCAAAAAACATGCGGGAGAGAAGAGAAAAGGAGCGTACTCTTGCGTACGCGGCCTATTGTTATGCGACGCGTATTCGAGGGCGCGTAAAATTTCGAATTTAACGTCATCGTCCGGGAAACACGGGATCCATTGTTGGCTCAATTTATGCATCAGAGAGGAAGTTCATCTTCCCCCCTCTCCCCTTCCGCAAATCTTCTCCTTCATCTCTACTCTCTCTTTTTTATCGCAATGCCTTGCTCACAAAATCCATCTTTGTCACTTATATTTTTCACTACTTTTATTGTAAGAAATTATTTAGCGACATATAAATAGTTTAAAAACAAGAAATATACTTAAAATTCCCACCTGGACTCGACAAAATGATGAAATACTAACCTTTAATTTGTAAACCAGGGATAGTGAAAAAATTAAAAATACCGTAGAGTTCCGGTATATTTACCTGCTCGGTTCCTAGCCTTCCCCTCCCGTCTCGTTATATTTACCAAAAGAAGGGGAGCAACGCTTCTCCCTCTCCCATCTATCGCGTTATGTTCGTGATGTCACAACAGGCCCTTCCTAAGGTCCCAACCCGCAAGGTGGGGGAAAAAGAGAGCGGCGACAGGTAATTTACGGTAACAGGTAATTATAACGAGACGGAACGGATGTAAATATAACGGGACGCAGATACACCTGTACTCTAGTAATGCAGTCTGTAGTTATCATGAAGAAGTCAACAGATGTCGCTAATTTGTAAAATGTTCGGAACTTTCTCAAAATCACTTGCGACGCAATTATCACAGACACAATTGAAACAAGTCGAAAAGCTGGAAATTAAAAATATGATAAACGGTGCCAAAAAAATCGTTTAACGGAAAAGGGTTAAAATAGCGTAAAGACTCTTTAGAGCCACTTAAACGTTTAAATAACGAATCGCGTGCAGCAATGTCGTGCGTAAGCCTCCTTTAATCAACTGGCACCGCGGGAAAGAAAATAAAGGTGCGTGCACAACAAAAAGAGAAATTGAAGGTTCCATGTGCGACATTATGCGTGCGACACGATTCGAATTCCCTCAGCGAAACGATCCGAGTGAAACGGGCCTAGGAAATAGACAATTTGCATTGCCTATCAATAGGCGTCGCCTCTTGCAGTTCAGGCAAGGACTGCAATTGTTTCCTGCAGCGATACAACGAATAAAAAAAAAGGAAACATTATTTCCCAGCACGTCGCTCATTCGGTAGACGGACAAGGGAGGTAATATTGCGTCGAATTGAGCATGCGAAATAAAACGAGGCGATGCATTCGAAATGGTAACAACGTTCCAATCGATCGGAAGACGGAATTTTTATAGAACTTGCTTTCTTGCGATTTATTGTTGTTAAAAATACCCTTTTTATTGACATTTTTGAAAAAATCGTACTGGTAATTTTTTGTTTGTTATTATGGGGGTGTATTTAAAAAAACTTCCCTAGACCGATTTTAATAGGAAGTATTGTATTGTATTGTAATTCTTTATTTTGAAATGGTACACGTACGTATTTTGATCACGCATTTCGAAACTGTTCAAAAATGTATGGGTTTTTGAAATTATCTCCTGAATTACTCAATATTTCAAAAAGTACATCAAATAACAATTCCTGTAATTAAGATACAAATGTCGGTTGCACACATACAAAAAATAGAAGTGTCGTTTTTTGTACCTCGGCTTTTCGATTGTCGGTTTTTTGATAAGTCAGCTTTTTGATTTGTTGGTTTTTCTACTGGCAGTTTGCATTTCCCTCCTAAAATTACTAGTTTTCGAGAAAATTCGAAAAAACTGTAATGCACAATAAAGACGACACTAGTTGGGAAGTTACTAATAGCTATTGGTTGAAGGTTAGGTAGGTTAGTATAAAAAATAAAGGTAAGCGCCACCACGAAGTTTCAATAAGTTTTAAAACCGAGTTACTGCAAACCTTTGTCTCGTTTGGAATAATTATTGGTCCCTTTTCATGGCGTTTTTTCTATTTTTTTGCAAAACTAATAATTTTGTGGAAAAAATGCATATGGCATAAAATGCATTATGATTAGATCCACAACTTTTATTCAAAACATTTTTCGAAATTTTGAGCTGGTTATAAGATAATCGCGAAACACCATGAATTTTTGTGTTTTTCAAGTTTTTTCTATTTTTCACGAAAACAAATAATTTTGAGGGGGGATCGCATCGGGTATAAAATGTGTATTTTGAAGAGATTTATAACTTTCATTCAAGGCCTTTTTCGAAATTTTGATCATTTCACGAGATAAATGCGAAAAGCCATGAATTATGGTGATTTTTTAGGGTTTTCAAAAAATTTCCTTCTAATAATAAAGCATTTGCAGTGCTCTAAAAGAGCGCACCGCATAAAGGTGTTTATGGAGGTGTTTTTGAATAACTTTTTTTCAATCTTTCGTAGCAAAAGCTCAATAAAAAAAACAATTATTTATTATTTTTATATTATTGATTATTATTAAATCAAAAACAGAAAAGGTTCTAATAAATATATGGCGGTACATGAACGAAAAAAACCGATAAATCAACAAGACGACGGGACAAAATATGACAACCGAAAAGCCGACACAAAAAAATCGACAGCGTTTCAATTTCATTGAAAAACGGTCAGTCATTTTTTGACGTATCGGTTTTCTTACTGTCGGCTTTTCGATTGTCGCTTTTTTGACGTGTCGGCTTTTTATTTGTTGGCTTTTCGACCCGCGCCAAAGCGGACAGGTCCAAAAACCGACCCTTCAAAACATAACTGTCTGGTTGTCGATTTGTCTGTGTTTTTATGTGTCGACTTTTCGATTATCGGTTTTTTGACCTGCCGTCATTTTGATTTGTTGGCTTTTCCACCCGCATCCTATTTTTCGTTTATCTAAAGAAATATTAAGTTATTAAGACACTAAAATCGAATTTTCTACTTTTCTTAATTACTCTATAATGATTTTAATTATAGTTTTAACCTCAATTGAGAGTTACAAAAATTTCAATTTAAAATGGAGACTAAGAAGTATTCTATAAAAAAAGTTTAGTTAAAATCTTCAAAACTAATAAGTATATGATATAAATTTTCGTTAAATTTTTCAATACCTTCTTTTCTTTATTTTGTACCGACGATTAGTGATTTACAAAAATTGTTGTAATTTATTACATAACCATTTGAAGTGACAATTACTTTGAAAAAAAGAAACTGGCCATATGTTGATACGCTTTAGAATTTAAAAGTTAAAAAAAAAACAAGTTTTTGGATGCCTTCCAAGCGTCATATTATTTATTTTGTGAAAACATGTGCCAGAGGCGCAGAAATAATGGAAATTTAGGGCACTCGTATAGTTCAAGAATAAAAAACTATTTTTAGTTAGCACCGATCTTTCGTGCACAAGAAGACCCCCAATTTACTTGCGTTTACAAAAAGGATAGGTGCCATTTTACTGTAAAAATAATTCATGGAATATGCATCTTATATATTATTTATTTCTTCGCTGCATTACAATTTTTCACATTAATGTAAATTCAAGACCTTACAAACTACTAAATTTTAAAAATGTTGGTACATTTTTGTTACTATACTTCAGCAGCACTGAGTCAGTATCGATATTTTTTTATTTTTCTATATTACGCCGATATTAATTTCATCATCAGAAGTGTCGCTTTAAAATTCTCTGTCCAGAAGCGTCCAATAAAAATTAGGATTGACATCAAAATTGAATTTTCTGTTCCAGACATTTAGCGCGTAGTAAAAACCAATGTTTTATTACCTTAAAAGTGGCTTATTGGAGGTAAAATAACTGAAACTGTGTACCATAGATCAAAGTTTCAAAACGGAATATCAACCTCTTTTTGTTTCCTCCAAAGGTACAAAATATCCGTAATTCCGCGATTCTCCTTCACAATACATATAAGTCTAGTTTGAAGACACGCGCTGAAGATATAAGCATATAATTCTCAAATCGTTTCAAAACGATAAAAGCCGGCAATCCTCGGCGATGCTCTTTGAACGCTCTGTTGAACTTTACCCCCACTCCGTAATTTCGAAAATCCCGACGCCGAAATTTCCTTTGACTTCTGCCTTTTAGCCTAACGCTCGGAAAGTGATTTCCGCACAGTACCCCTAAAGACGTTGTTTGCGTCTCTCGCATTTTCATGCCACTGTACATAAGCGCAATGTTCGGCTGCAAATGTAATGAGCAGCATTCCTGGGCAAGTAATTTTGGAGTTTTGTAAATAATTTGGTCTTCGCGACTGGCGGCACTCGGGGCATTTCCAGCTTCCTTCCCTTTTCCGGTTTTGAGGCACTCGTCGCTGAGGGCTCGAATTAGGGTACGGAATTAACCGACAAACACTGTGTTCCTTTCGAAGTTTCCCGTTTGATAATTACCGTCGATGCGGAAAAGGCAACAGGAAAATTGAATTTTTTGTGTATTTTTTCTGGTGCTTCTTAATGAAAGTTACATTAAGGGTCCTACTGACCTCATGAGGTGTCTGTAGCTTTGAGGCCAAATAACGAAACTGTTTTAAATATACAATAAATGGTAATTAACGTTCATTTATTACTATCTATCTAATAATGTGCTGTGTTGATTACACTTTTGGCAGGATGTCTCGTTTTGAGTACTAACCCTAATTATTTTGATAATTACACGTTTAAGAAAGAATTTCCTACAATACTTATTGGGAATTCAAGGGTCCAACCATACTGATGCCCCATGCGATCTTTTTAAATGATACCAACAAACTTTTGGACCACAATGGACATTTTTTTATTTCATGCCCAAAAAGGTCACAAATTTCGACTTCAAGTGCTGACCCTAATCATTTTTTCCATTTGATGAGTAAATACGATTTTGGTCCAAAAGTTTATTAGTGTCATTTAAAGATCTCACTGGGCCCAAAATATTTAACCCAAACGCGTCTATCAGTATGGTAGGCCCGTGAATTCCCAACAACTTTTGTAGGAAACATTTTTGTCTGAAACGTGTAATTATCAAAATAATTAGAGTGGATACTTAAAATGGGTTTTTAGGACTCTTTTGGGCATCAAATGAAAAAAATAGTCGCGAGTAAACCTTAGGGCATTTAAGGAATAAACGATTATAGTCCAAAGTTCCTTGGGATCATTTAAAGAAATTCCGTTGGGCCCAAAATATTTTATTAGAACCAAATCCGTCCATCAGTATGATTAACCTCATAAATTTCCAACAATTGTTGTAGGAAACATTTTTTGCTGAAACATGTAATTATCAAAATAAATAGGGTGGACATTTAAAATGAGGTTTTAGGACTCTTTTGGACAAAAAATGAAAAAATAGTCAAGAGTAAATGTTGTTACCCTTGATGAGTAAAAGAAGATTATGGACCAAAGTATCTTGGTATCATTTAAAGAAATCTCATTGTGTCCAAAATATTTATTAGGCCCAAACCATCGGTGTCCATCGGTGTGGTTGGCCCCCTGAATTCCTGGCTACTTTTGAAGGAAACTTTTTTTTTTGAAACGCATAACTATCAAAATAATTATAGTGGACATTTGGAGGATAAAATGGGGTTTTCTGGCCTCTTTTGGACACGAAATGAACAAATTTCCAAATACAAACGTTGTTGCACTTGAGGAGTAAAATACGATTATGGTCTAAAAGATTATTGGTCTCATTTAAAAAAATCACATTGTTTTCGATTAGGAACAAGATATTTGTTTGAGCCAAATTCCGTCTATTACTACGGTTGTCCCCTTCAATTCCCAACAAGTTTTGTAGGAACCATTTTTGTCTGAAACATGTAATATCAAAATATGTTTATCAAAATAATTAGGGTGGTCACTTAAAATAGGGTTTTAGACCTCTTTTGGGCATGAAAAGAAAAAATTGTCAAGTGAAAGTTATTGGATTTGATGAGTAAAGATCAAAATTGTTAATAAAGAGATTGGAATGAATTTAATTGAAACAATGATGGTAACAAAGCAAATTTTTTACAATTTTATGGATAAACTGTTAAATTTAAAAAAAAATGACCGAAAAGAAAAAATTCGACGGGACTTGAACCTGAGACCTTTCGGTTGCAGCTCGAATGATTTTCTAACTAACAAATTTATTGCAATGATGTAATGTAATTATTGATATTGTTAAAAATATGAGGAAAATGTAAATGTGAAGAGTGAGGAATTGTCTTTGTATTAGTATTTTTATGTAAATAACCATTGTATTAATTTATAATTAATAACAATAATTAAGAATTACTATTTTTATGTATTAAGTTAGTTAAGATGTCATTACAGTAATGTGTGTTATACTAAAATTTGTTACAGTATAATTAAAATAATAGAAAACTTTTTGTTTTCCATATTTTACAGCAAATTAAAAAATGCCGAAGTTTTAAAATATTTGTTTATTTTAGAATAAAAAAACTATATTTACCTTTAATAAAAGAAGATAATCTAAACAATTTGTAATATTTTATAAACTCCATTATTCTGCATGATATAGCGAAGTGAAATTTGAATAATTAATAAGATGTCGACAATTTTCGAATAAATTATGAAATCAATTTTCTCAAAACGAGCATTTGCGACATCTTGTAAAATCGTAACTTTGCTAAAAATATTTTTTTCCGAAAAAATAATCAGTTTTTAATAGCAATTGAATTTTCCTAATTATTGATGTTTGTTTTTTATATGTTGTAACTGTATTTTCATAATTAACTTACTTACAATCTTCAAGAAAATTATTCAAAACATGGCCATTATTGAAATAAAAGTACTTTCCCTTTCGAAACGCATGACAACAAAATGACGAAAAAATGTGTATTTCTACACTGAGAAAAGTGTTTTTTACCCAGTATTAGAATTCTTATGCCCCGTAAAAGATAGTATTTTACGTATAGGGATTGCCATCTTTCTATTACCTGTTAAAAGACGAAGATTTTAGATTATTCTAACCAATATGTCAGTTTATTTTAGCCTTTTCTCTTTAACTAAAAGCAATTTTTGTTTATGGAAATTTACCTAGCAAATTAAAATATTAAAAATGCCTTCTTTTAGTCATAATAAAACATTCTTTTAAAATAGGGGAGTTTAATACAGTTTCGTATAACCTGTCAAAAACAAATGCTGAAAGTCGGAGGATTTTACTAGTTATAATATTTCTTTTAAGGGCTATAATACACTTTTTAAAAGCCAAGGGATAGTAACTGATAAAATACACTTTTCTCAGTGTAGAAATAGAGACATGTTGGCGAAAGATTCCCAGACTAATTGCAATCGCGCAATTAGGCGCTTCCAAAATTAATAATCCCCCAGGCCGGTCCGTTCATCGACGCCAAGATGCAATCTAAACAAGGGCGTACGATAAGATCGGACAGGTGGTTGGGACCGGGGCGGCTCCAAGACAGGGCCGAATTACAACCCGGCCGCGTAATTGCGGTCGGCGAAAGAAAAATCAGATGCATGCCGCGTGATTGCGAACCGACCAAAACTTTCGCGGTCCCACCACTGATTTTGGCGCTCCAATGTATAACGAGTGTTTGACGTGGATTTTTTTCTTTTTTGCATTCCAGGTGGCTTCACCTGCTGTTTAACCTGGGCGTACAGGTGGTGGTGGGACTACCACTAGAAATGGTACACGGCAGCCTGAGGATCGGCGCCGTTTACATGGCCGGAGTCCTCGCAGGTGAGACGCACTTTTTATCTCTCTTCCTTTACCCACGATCGCGTTATGCCGCGGAATTTCGAAATACGAATCATTTTTTTTCTTTTGTGTTTTAAAGAGACATTTTACCGCTGCTGTATACGAAACTATGCCTTCATTACACTGGTCGACTATTTTGTATTTTTTTATCTGCCTTTGATACAACAAGTATCTTTTTCACAGCTTCTCTTGACAAAACTGTGAGATTTTTTAAGAAATATTGGATTAAATGTGTCAAAATTATCGTTTCTTGCTATATTTCTTGTTTTTATTTATTTATTTTCCTCCGAGCGCAAAGTATCAATTTCTCTACCTAGGGAGCAAAATAAGGAAGTAAAAGTTTCTTACACTCTGAACTTAAAACAATATTTTGCTTCCTATATTGCGGTAGCAAAATATTTCGATCTCGTATCAGAAAATATTATGTGCAACAAGAGACAGTAGGATATCAAACTCACCCTGCTCGGCAATTGTCTATTTTGCGCCCTAGTTGCAGAATTAATACTAAATTAGTCGTATTATTTATTAATGAAAATAATTACTAATTAATTCGTAGCTTTTAAGTAATTCAGATTTAGAGAGAGGAGTTCTACGGCGGATAAAAAATTATATTATTCTTATGTATTTTAACCCATAAAATCCGAAACCTGACATTGAAATTCGTAAAAACAAAACATTTGTTTTTTGTCAATTTTCAGTTTAAACATTAATGGTTAAATACTTTGCTAAATTTCTGAAGAAAAAATGAACTTTTTTGCTACAGTTATCAACGGTTTTATTTTGGATAAAAACTAATGGAAAAAAATGAGCAAGGTGGCACATCTCACGTAAAATTAACTGAACTTTTAGAATCTGTTTTTAGATTTTTCAAAAAATGCAACCTTGAAAAATTAAAGTTGATTTTGTCAAAAGAAAAAACAAACATTGATTATTCAAGTGTACTTCTTTTTTATCTTGTTTTTTTTCACCGTTTCGGAATTGTTGTTTGAAGTATAGAAATCTTGCCCTCGAGACTTTAAATTTAAAATGTGTATTTTGAAAATAAAAGTGAAAGCATAAAAAATTGCAGCTGAAACACGAAAAAATCGTCGAAAAGCCTAGATATATCAACAAAAAAAAACATTAAATAACAAACAATGGCAATAGACAAACTAATTTTATATTATTCTTAATTGAAGTATGACAAATACTGAATAAAATTTTAAATAAATAGTTAAAAATGATTCGAAATAACGATAGTTACGTTCATTGTAATTTGCGAGCACTAATTAATAATAATTTATGCTTAACAAAAGATGGAAATTTTTTCTTCCAACATTTTTAACCCTCAAATCAGATTATTTTAGAGCTTTTTCTATTTTTTTTTAAATTTGTTGGAAAAATCAAGTCGAATAAGAAATTAATCGTAAGTAGTCTACATTTTTAATACATTACTTTTTACTTTCATTAAATGATCGTTTATACGATTTTTAATATTATTATTACGAGTTAACATCAACATCGGTTGATATCCGCATCATCAGAAAGTTTGGTAATTTTAATAGATAAAAAATAAACATAATTCTATTCGTATTCGACAATAAAATACCGATAAAATGAATTAGAAAGGAGTTTAAAACGAAAGGTGCACAGTAATTTTTCCCATGAACTACAAATTTATGAAAAATAAATTATTTCTTAAAAAAACTCAAAATATCAGAAAAATTGGACACATGTAATTGCACTATTCTTAAAAACTCAACGTAATAGGAAAATTCCCGTAGCAATATCCTTTTTAGTTTCAAAAAATTCAAAAAATCTTGTATTTTTTACAGATTTTTAATATTTTTCATGTACGCAAATTCAGATAATAAACCAAATTACATTCGTGTTCATAAATAAAGTATCCATGAAGCGACTTAGAACGTAGTCCGAATCGAAAACTGTCCAGGCAGTTTTCCCGTCCGACTAAAACAAGGGCCTCGCAAACAATGATTTAATTAAGCATTTAATTAGAACTGAGAACAACGATACATTTGCAAACTCGGCCCGTAAATCATGCGGCCCGTTTCTCCATGTACCATCTGACTTTCTCGGCTACTAATATACAAGCTTGTACCGCGGCGTCCAATCGAATTTATGCAAATGGTAATTAGACGCAGAAAGCGGAGCGTATGACTTAATGCCTAAGAACTCCTTTTCACCCACTGTGCATATGCTGGAGGCTACTATTGCGACCGGCAAATTGCGAAATTCCATCCTGTCCATATAGTTGCAATTTCAGTGCTACGCAATACACTTTGATTATTAAGCTAGTTGTATCGTTAATATAATCATTTTGGGAATACACCGAAAAAAAATATTTTAGAAAGTAAACATTGAAATGAACTCTACATTTCTTGGAGTGGAATCCCACTCTTTATGGAGTGAAAGTGCCGCTTCTTTAATACCGAACCTTCATTCCTTTAGAACAGACTCACTTTTCACTCTATAACGAGTCATTTTTCAGTGGTCAGTTAAGGAAATGTTATTGACATTTAATGGACAATATTATACATAGGGGAGAACGGGGTAATTCTAACCTACCTAAGCAAAATTGATTTTTGAGGTAGAGAATGTGATTTAATGAATTTGTACGTTATGCTTTTTTAAAGTGTATCGCATGGGTAAACATTTATCGATATTATTAATACCTTGTTATAGCTCTATTATAGGATTATACCTCTATTAGTAAAAAATTGTAATTCTTCAGATTCTGTCAAAGTATGGGTAATTCCGACCCCAAAAGGTGTAATTCCGACCGCGTTTATTTTCAGCACAATTTCGTAGTGATTTATAGGTTTAATTTACATTTATCAATAATAAGTAAAGAAGATAATATTTTCCTATCGCAATAACTTGTTTATGTACAACACTACGTACATAGATCACATACCTACTCTACATTGTTGGTCAAAAATGAAAACGCAAATAGTCACTTCTAATATCGCACGAGAAAACAAGCGAAGCAAATTCAAATGTTGTGGTCGAAATGTAGAAAGAAAAAAAAATCAACACATTTGTGATACATTATATATAATGTATACATAATATTGCATAATATGGTTGTGATAAAAAGCAAACGAAAATAAACTCGAAAAAGGACGGTCGCAATTACCCCGTACATTAGGGGTCGGAATTACCCTGCACGTTCGTTATTTAAAAAAATACACGCACTTAAAAACACACTCTCACTAAAAATCAAAATTGATTTCATTAAATATAAGGTTAAGGCTTTCTAAATTACTTACGTTTGATTCGTTTGCACAATAATTTCAAATTATATTTACTTATTTATTATACTACAATTTCTAAATTAGCGCAGTAAGAAACAATAACATCACTGCCACATGGTTCAATGCAAAGTAACTAAACAACTACCGCAATAAAAATAGTTGTACTCATCAGTGTTTTCACAAAATTTCAATAACATTACGGGATGTCATATTGTAAGCGAGATATTACGGGGAGTCGGAATTATCCGACCTGTCGTAATTACCCCGTTCTCCCCTATAAATGTTACTCAAATTTAAGTGAGGAGATAAATGAAATTTAACATATGGTATCTTAAAAATAGTGAACTATGTACATTAAGTTTAATGAAAGATATCGTTTCCTTTTCACAGTCTCAAATTTCATAATTCTAAGCGGTTTAACGTTTTAATAGTACATTATGCAACTAGGGAGCAAAATAGGTGTTTGTCGACGAGTGTGAGTTTAATTATTTCTGTGAGTCTACAAACACCTATTCTTCCTTGTTGCACATACTACCTTCACATTGGAGAACTTGTCATTTCGCACCCACCAAATGGGGAGCAAAGTAGCATTTTGCGCTCAGGCCATGAAAAAAAATTTTCACACCTTCCTGGACCACGTGTTCTTTATGGTTTAAAAGGTGCCTCCAGATTTCAATAAATATTAAGTCACATTTATGACGAAAGTGAGTGATTTAAAAATTTTCACTATTAACTATTTTTAATATTTTCATTAAACATCGTGAATTTCTTAGAGATTTTACCATTCCAGATGGTAATTGGAGGACACGCTTGTAGAATAGAGAAAAATAACATTATTTCTGATAAACTTTACTTTTTAAAATTATTTTTACTATCTGAATAGTGAAAATTCCAAGAACTTATACTCATTTATATTAGAAAGAAGATCAATCTTTGTCATTTTGAATTAGAATCTGCTACATTAATTAAATGTAAGTATTTAGTACTCTGATAATATTATCAATAATTGATAAACATAATCGAAAATAATGGGCGGAAAGTGGATTCGAACCTCGGATGTTCGTACAATATAACCTACGCATCTTCGGTACATTATAAGAGTTATTCGTAACAAAGCAGATGAAGTTGATGCAAAATTAACACAAATGTACTGATAAATTACTGATCTCATTAGATATATCCATAATTGAAATCAAATTTTATTTTATTAGACATATTTTAATTTTATAGGATCTCATTTATTTCCACTTGATAAATTTATTATTATTTTACTTTTAAAACTTAAACAAAAAAATAATCGAAACTTTATTTTTAGTTGTACTTTGATTTCATTATTTATCTTTTTTTTAACTTTAAATACACGATTTGCTTATGTTTTCATTAAAAAATCTCTTATAATAAAATACAGAGCTTAAGAGCTTGGAAAGCTTAATTATCTAACTATATATAATATTACGCAAAAAAACATAACAAAAAAAATGTTGTACACAAAAGGAAAGGAAAAACAGAATGACGAAAAATTCTATTATTGGATCGTGTAATATAAAAACGTTTTATTGCCCTTCAATAAATTAAAAAAATCGAAAACATTTTCCTACTGGAAAATGTCACAAAGTTACAGAATAATTTGTAAATGGAAAACGGCAATCCCTTGAAAATCGTTTTGAAAATGCCAAGGAATTTTCAAAACTCAAAGCGGCTTTTCATATTTTAACTTTTCCAACGTCCTGGTTTCCATGAAGGCTTTGGTATAACAAAGCGAAAGTCGCGTTTGCATTTTATTTTTACTGCGATGCGCATTTTGACGTTAATTCAGTATCTGATTGTTTTTGCATTGTCAAAAGTCGAAAAGCGTTTTAATGAGTTATGAAAAAGTATCATTCGTGTGCTTGGTATTTCACGAAACATGTTTTCAATTATAAAAAGATAATTCGGAATTTTTAATTACAATTTTTTATCGGTTTGCAATTTAGCTTATGTAATTGTTTTTATTTAATTTGAGAATTGTATGAGATTATTTTGTATTGTATTAAAATTTTCATACGATTTCTGGTACATAAAAATATAAAATGCCCATAATAATTATAAATGCTGTTTCGGTATCTTACGATATTGATTAAATATTCTAAATTATAAACGCAGCAAATCCCGCTTCAAGTACTTGCGATTAGGCTGCGAAACATTAGGCGCCACCGGGCGGAGAATGGCGTAACTGATGTCAGTATGAACGTAACCACAATACTCGGAATTTCAAAGAATTTGTAATAAGTTTACAATTTTTTTGTCTTCGTGCGTAAAATAATTTTTTTGTTTTGATTGTCTCCTTTATTATGTTATGATAAATGAAGAAGGTCATTGATGACAATAATAATTAACAGAAATCTCTCTTCGTTATCGAACGACAGGTAATAACCAGGATAGAACCAATCGACACGTCATCAAGGGCTAATTTAAAAACTCGGCACTTTGTCAATTGCGCCTCGATTCGCAATCTCACCGCAATTATTCAAGTTTCCGCGACGTGTGCACTCCGCCTCGCTAATTTGCACAATTACGATAATTTACTTAGGACGAGCTTGGCGTTCTTCTTCATGAATATATTAAATGCCAATCTCCTCATCGCGTCCTTCGATTTTCGTCAACATCGCATCTCGCGATTTGCATTTGCCCTTGCCTAATTAATAAGGATATTCTTCCATCTCCGTGGCCAACTTCTTGATGAACGATTTCAATAGTTATTTTAAGATTATCAATTGAAAGAAATTGCCAAACGATGAAAAGACTTATTAGATTTTTAGTCAATATTAATCTTTCATTAGCTATAATTTGCCATCAATATTGTAAATATTAAAATATCCGATTAAAACAAGATTAAAACATCCCAAATGAGACGAGTTGGACGATACAAAAAAAACAGAATTTTTAGAATCTCATTAAATCAAATTTATTGAAAAAAAAACTTCTCCGTCCGGGATTGAACCCTAACGGTCTCTCTTGTAGATCAATACATTCAATCTCTTGATTTGGGTTTGGAAACGGTGGCCCAAATATTAAATTTTACTGCACTGTATTAAATGACAATAGTCAACATTTTTAAATTTATTTAATAGTATTTCGACTGTACTTCATGCAGAAATGGGTTAAGAACCCACTTTAAAAACGAGTTTTCGAGACTTATTTCGCATTTTCAATTATCTACCGCTACTGTTTTGCATTCTAAGGTTGTAATCAAAATGAGGAGCACTTCAATTTTGCCGAGTGCCCCCGAAAATTGGGAAAATGCCGAGCCGAAAGCGGCACGCGGAGAGTCTTTCGAAAGGCACGACAATTGGGCGATAATTCGCTCGATAAGCTGAAAGCAGTCGTTGCGCGGAATTGCCTGCTCTCACGGGGGTAGCGGAATGCGCTCTTTGCATTTAGCCCAGAAATAAATTGAATAAGTAAAGTCGCGCCAGTCGGAAGCACAAACTCGAAAACCGTCGGCAAGGGAATGGAAAGAGATAGCTTTACTCCCTAGGACCCGAAACGGAGAGAGATGGGAGATAGAGCAGTGTTGCTCCTCGTGGCTGAATCGAGGCTACAGCGGTACAAGGCGACCGCAATGCATGCGAAGTAGTCTTGGCGCACACCGAACCAGACGACTTGTCGCCCCCCCCCCCCTTCTTGAGATACTGTTATTTCTCTACGTGCCGTAGTCTCTTGTGACTTACTAAGGAAGCCATCGGATAATGTTGATGTTGACATCGGGAAATTATGATGTTGAATAATAACAGTGACGAAAAGTACGAAGGTGAAGTTGGCGATAATTGACAATATTGACAGGTGATGATGATGACATCAATTGCTAATGATGATGTTCTACTGTAACAGTCACCCTCAGTAACTGTAATTCGAAAAACTTGATCATCCAGACGTTTCTATCGTTATTATAAGGTCTGATAATGAGGTTATCCAATCATGATGTAGTTGCTGATGATAATATACGTTTGTAATAATGTCCGTTAAGTATGACGGCAATTATGTAGTTGCTTATTGACAATAGCGTCAGTTAAAGATGATGACATTAGTTTATAACTATGATATAGTATTAAACAATATTTACTTTCTGTCAAAGTGTAATTAGCAAACTCTTAATACAAGGGAATTTGTAGCATTATGATGAGGATCGATGATGATGAAGTCACTCGATGGTGAGGATATTGGTGCTAATATATATCCAGCAAGTTGCCGCCGTATAATGTTGATGACATCTAGTAACAATGATGTTAGAGGGCGATGATTATGCTGTCGTATGATCATCGTGATGAAGATAAAGGCAAACGTGTCGATGATAATGATGGTAATCATGATGAAGTAGGTTGATAATAATAACGATATTGTTTCTGACCGACGAAATTATCCGTTTATGATGAATCTCCTTAATTATGACGACAATAATGTCGTTGCTGATGATGATTATAATGTTGTTGCGCATTGTGGAACATTTAAGATGTTGACATCGGGTACCAATGACGTCTCATTATCATGATCGCAGTGATGAAGAAATTCGTGACGATAAATACGAAGTCGATGATGATAGATAATAGTGTTAGGTGAAGATAATTATGATAGTTTACTATGTTAGTTTGTACATCCTGACATTTCTTCATCACGATGAGGCCCGATGATGATGACAATCGTGATGAAGTGAGTCGATAATGATGAAGAGACTATTGCTGATTGGCTAAATCATCTGTTTATAATAATGCTCCTTAATTCTGACGACAATTATGTCGTTGCTGATGGTGATTATAAAGTTGTTGCTAATTGTTGAAGATTTAAGATGTTGCCATTGGGTAATGATGATGTCGGATGTCGATGATTATGATATCGTGTGATCACAGTGATGAAGGCATTCGTAACGATCAACACGAAGTTGATCCTAATAGATAATATTAAGTAAAGATGATGATGTTAGTTTTTCACGATGATGTACGATTGCAACGGTGACTTTCTATCAAAGTATAATTAAAAAGACCTTAAACATCCTAACATTTCTTGTATCATAATGAGGCCAGATGACTATGAAATATTCATAAAGGTGACGATGACAATCATGATGAAATCAGTCGATACTGATAATGACAATCATGATGAAGGCAGTCGATGAAGATAAAGGTATTATTGCTGATTGTTGAGATCATTTGTTAATGATGCTCCTTAATTATGACTATAACGATGTCGTTGCCGATTATGACTGTAAAGTGGTTGCTAATTATTGACTATTTAAGATGTTAAACATCCTGACAAGTCTTGTATCATAATGAGGCCCGATGATTATGAAATAATAGTCATAATGATGATGACAATCATGATGAAGTCAGTCGATGATGATGAAGATCCCGCCTCTGATTAATGAGAGTGTCAGATAAAGATAATGAAGTCAGTTTTGATCCTATTTCACAACCTATTTTATTTTCATATTAGAATAAATATTGATTATACGGTGTTATAAGGTGTTTCCAGATGGTTAAATATGACGATAATGAAGTTATTACTGATTGACGATAGTCAATGATGAAGATATCAATTTGTAATATGATGTTCTTTTATAACAGTAACTTTCTGTTACTAATTCGATCCGCTAGAATATAAGGCAATACTGGCAGACATTTCTACCAGTACGATGAGGTCGAATGATGTTAAAACCAGATAATGATTATAGACAATAACATCAAAGGATTTACAGGCATGGATTGCATTTCTATTTCTATAATAAGGTTGTATGATGATGATATCAATAATGATGATGAAGTGCTGCTAACTGCCGATAATGTCAGTTAGTACCAGTTATTTTCTTTGAACGGTGAATAAGTAATGAGTATCAATAGCTACTCAGGGTTTCACGATGTGGATTGATGATGACGATAACCAAATTGTATCTGGTTGCCGACAGTTTAAATGAAGGGAGGTGACCTCAGTTTCTTATATACCATTGATGAAGACATTGATCACATATAATGCGTAAAACTTAAACATCAACCTATGTTCACCAATATCTTGGGTCGATGATGTTTATCACCATCGACGATGTTGAAGTGTCGTTGATACATCAAAGAGTGACATGAAGATAATGATGTCAGTGCATCATGATTTTATATTGGCATAACCGCGAATTTCTACGAAAGTAAAAGGTATATTCATTTTGAATATTCAGACATGTTTATAATTTTGATGGCGTCAGATCATGCTACAGAGTACTGATGATGAAGATTATGATGTTACTGATTATAAACGATAGCATCAGGTTGAATGATGTCGCTAATTAGAAACAATTAATTAATCGTATACTTCTATCGAACTCTATAACGAAAGATTTCAGGTTTGATTACTAAAACATTTCTATCACTATGATGTGGTCGAATAATGGTGACGTCTCTTGATGATGACCACAAAGTGGTTGTTGATTCGCGTACCGTTTCTAATGATAGCCTCTCATTATAACCACTAATTCACATCAATACATAAATAACGAAGGATTTGTAAAACTACGATGTGTTGTAAAAATGGTGATGTATATTAATAATGAGGAGGATGACATGGATTCAGTCTGATGACAGTATTACGTAATGATGTTGGTTTTTAAAGACTACTATTATAAATATGTACTTACTTCAAAGAATAAATACTGAAGCATTTCTATTTAGTGGTCGGATAATGTTGATGTATATTAATGATGATGAGGACGAAGTTGTTTCTAATTGCCAATAGTATTATACAACGATAATGATGTTAGTTCCAGAGTACAACAGTCACCAAGAAACATGAAAGCATAAATACTAAAGTATTTCAAGGACTGTCATGTGATAGAATAATGGTGGCAACCAGCAACAACTTCGTTCTCATTATCATCAATAGACATCATCATTACTCTACCATATCAATTGATGATGAATGTAATGAAGTGCTTGGTGATTGACAATAGTTTCTAATAGCCTCGTACTTTCGTAATCTTCAATTTACTTCAATGTGTTTTATTTGAAATATGGATACTTAAATACCGAAAACAATATCCATTGCTGACGAGAAAAATAAACTCAGGCCTCATATTTACTACTATTGTACTACTGTACTAATCAACATTGTTATCATTTGAAATCAGTAACGACTTTTCTTCTTACTTTTACTTTTTACGTTTATTCTGATATAGAAAATAGAAATACAAAATTATTTTTCAAAGTGAACGAAAAATGGTCGATTATTTCAAAGAGAATTTTTCGACATTCAATTTCTGAAAACGAATTCAGCCGCGAGAGTAATTATGTACTAGGATGCTCCGTGAAAACATTTTCCGTTTCTTTTTTTTTTTGCAAGCCCCACGGCCAATCGCTTTGGAGCGATTTTCCAGCACGATGAAAAAGTTGAGCACTTACAACGCGTAGTGCTGGTTCGTTTTTGTACCTACCGCGGTTTCTAATCTTCAGGGACGTGGCCAAAATAAATCGGAACGATCGGCCAATCGGTCACCAGTGCAAGCTGGGCATTTTTTTTGCGTAGGAGCGTATACACACGTTTATAGCCGATTCGTGCAACACGGGTCAGTACACAGCCGCCGACGCATCCCCAGTAACGCTTTTTCCTGGCGTTCACCGTTTCGCATCGCACAACCAGGCTGATATTCCATTTTTGCCGGAACCGTTTGCTTTCTAAATCTGCGGCTGGTGAACGCTCTGTTCTGATTGTGCGAGAAGAGTGAGCGAGAAAGACAAAAAAAAGACAAAAGAAGGACAGAGTGGGGAGGGATGGGGAATCCGTTAAAAAAAATGAATTCAATAGGAAGAATGATAGCGAATGAAAACGATAGATAGTGCCGGAGGAGAGAATGCGTGGGAGAGAGTCGGCAAGATAACCTATTATGTTGCCTATCTGTCAACTTTTATTCCAGTTACGCTGACGCAATGTCAAAGAGTGAACGAAAACGAACAATTCCCCACCGCGCGATGTGAATCGGTTCAATAAACAACGAAATGTTTACACTGGCATTCCCCCTTTTTTTCTACAGGAAGCTTTTTACGAAATAAACGAAACTTTGGAGCCTTTTCTACTCTTTTTTTCCCTGGTCTCGTTGTCTGAAATATCGACCGAACGCGATTCCGGCCTGTGATTTATGTCCGGCCATTTTTGTACAGCGAACCAAAATTATTTATTGTTCCGATGAAATAGTTGCTATTTTTTGGTAAATATTGTTGTGAACAAAAAATCCCTGCTATAAATTCCATATTCCGATACTAAACTATTGTTTCTCATCTCGATGGTGATGTAACTAAACTAGATCATTCAATTCCATACTCGCTTATTGTAGGTTTGCTGTTGGGTTTTTGGTTATTTGATACATAAGAAAAACTTGGTTGAAGTTGACCGTTAACTTTTGTACTTTGAAAAAAAAGTACCCTTTTCAGTTTTGATTGTTAGCAATGATTGTTCTTTAGACTATTCGAATTAGTTACAGTTACTTTGTTACTTTTTTATGAATGTACTGAAAAAGATTGAAATCTATTATACTGGAATACATGCAAATGTCACTTTTTCTCTAAAATATTGAAATTCATATTGAAAACTATAAAAGAAAAATTAAATGTCTGGTTAGCCTCAAAACAATGAATTTTTCGATTTGATATTTACATAATACATGATGTCTTACAAATTTATTTAATTGTGGGAAAAGTCTTCCGCTTGATGCCGACTTCCCCTTTAAAATGTCCAAAAATTGCAAGAATAATTTCTAAATTCCAGAGAAAGAAAATTCTTTTCGCTTTAGTGAAAGACAAGTCACTGTTTCAAAAGAGTGAATTGTTTGTCTTCAAAAGAATAACTTGCTTTTTAATCTATAAATCGATTTATCTCTTGAAAATATTTGGAGAGAGAAAGAGGGAGAGAGAGAGAGAGATTGAGCAATGTTTCTAATTCTAGTAATTATTTTCGAAATTTGAACCTCTCCCTCCCCCTCCCATCTCCCCCTCTCTCTCGCATTTCTCTTTTTGATATGTTTTCCGTATTATAATTGTGTTATCAGATGATGGAGAGAGCTGTATATTTTCTAATAATATTTTGTAGATTGTAAATTTTGATTGCCCGTTTGTGCCGGTCCTTACAGGCCAGGGCAATGATAAAGTCTCTCCCCTTCTCTATCTCTCCCCCTTCTCTCTCTCTCTCTCATTTCTCTTTTCGATATTTTTTTCCATGTCATAATTGTAACTTTAAGTCATTAGTTAATTGTAATTAAGGTTAGCCTACTCAAAATTTTATTAATGTTGGAGAGAGTTGTATATTTCATAATAATATTTAATGTAATATATCTTGTGAATCCTGACTGACCACTGGTATCGGCCTTCAGAGGCCAGGACAATAATAAAGCCTCTCCCCCACCCTTCTCGATCTTTCTCTCTCTCTCTCTCTCTCTCTCTCTCTCTCTCTCTCTCTCTCTCTCTGAGAGTGTTAGAGTTAGAGAGAGAGCAGGAGAGAGGGAGAGAGAGGGGAGAGAGAGTAAATTATATTGAATGCGTCGAAATGTCGAAAAAATGACTAGAAACGTCCAAAATGTTTAAAAACGTTTTTAGCTTTGAAATGCCAAAATGTAAAGTAAATTTCTTACAGCTGTTACAAAATTCATTTTTGAACATTTTTGCTAATTTTCCAAGTTTACATGACATATTATTAATAATAATAGTTTCTTTTAAGTATCCTTAATTATTACCTTAACAACAGTCGAGAATGATGAAAAATTTTTAGTTGTAAGGAATCTACTAATTGTCGTTAAGCTACTAATCACAGTAACTTGTCGAAAAACAACAGAAAAATATCGTAAGTTAATTAAAAACTATCTAGGTGTATTAAAAACGTTTCAAAATTACCAAAATCTTTTAAAAAATGGTATGAAGAAATAACAGAATTATCAATGGTGTTATTAAATTATTAATAATTGTTTTCAATGATTATTTAAAAAACCGAATACAAAAAATATTTTTGTAATATTTTTATTCATTTATAAATTACTAATTTATCTTGTACTCATTAGACGCAACCTGTAACACACCCTTTAATCTACTAAATTTATTTTCTTATATTTTTTTATCAATTATATTTTAAAAAAGTCATGTGCAATTTTCTGTTAATAAAATACGGTAAAAGTATAAATTGAAGCTTTGGTACATTATTTACTATTTGAGATAACGAAAAACATTGCGAATGACAAACATTTCATACTTGCATGTGCTTTCTCCATTAAGTTTGATCAGTTACCCTGGTCGAATATTTGTATATGCGATCTGTCACATATCTCAAGCATACAACATATAATATAACATCGTAAACAGATGTAGTATAAAAAAACAATGTCATTTCATTACTCGTATAATAAATGAAAAAAAATTTAAACAATATAAAAACGATTAAAAATAAGTGAATTCTTAACAAACAAAAAAATAACTTTTTATTGTTACAAAGCAAATATGCAGTCTACAAATATAAAATTGTTAATAATGACGAATTCTGTAGCAACTAAAAACTTTAATAATCGTACCACTTTTTTTCATTAATCATATTTTTTAATTGCTGATACAGTATAAAATAAGTAAAATTAAACATTCAAAGAGAAGTTTAATTTCACTGATACGAATTATTATGATTTTAAAAAAATAATTAATATTCTAAATCCATGGAATAATTTTATTATTTTTTTAAAAGGTTTTAAATGCAATTTTAATTTGTTTTAAATGCATTTTGAATGAATATTAAACAATTGAAGTATGAAATTGTTATTGAACGCGACTGTACAAAATAAATATTGTAAAATATTTTGTCGCGTTTTATGTTACACTGAAACACAGTTTTCGAATATTTGTTTAAATAAACATAGGAAGATAAAACTTTTATATGAAATAGTAATAGTTTTTAAAACCGTGAATTGTTTTTTTAACATCAAAACAAATTTAAATTGCATAAAACAGAAACTAAAATAATTGTGAACTTATTTTACTTACATTTAATTATAACGTGATCACTTTTCGAAGTACACATATTATTTTGGAACTAATTCGACATGAATTTGCATTACAACAATGCAATGGAACAAGTTATTTGAATATACGTGAATATATTTCATTCGGTAACTTTGAAATAGAATAAAAGCTATTACATTACAAGAATACAAAATGACAGTCGAATTGAATTACTTAATGTACGGATTAATTTGGAACACGTACATTTTGTCCTTTCGTGTTACAAATAATGATAAAAATTCTTAATTGATACTAAATTTAAACTGTTTATAAAGGGTAAAAATGTTACTAAAGTATTTCTCTACTAAAAGGCAAAAATTATGCAATAAAAGAAAAGTTACTAAACGAAATGTATGACAAGTGTGTCTGACGCATACTGTCTGTTTTCACTTGTGACTAATTGAAATTCTTCTGAGAGAACTGGAAATCCGGATTCACCTTTCGGTAATTTTCTGTGATTCATCCGAACCCATAAACGTTCGATTTGAAAGTTGTCATGTAAGTATTCTTTTTACATCCACTTTTTTTAAATTTTAATGCAATTTAGTTGTCAACAATAAACGCAAAGATTTTTGATACAATTAACATTTATCTAATAGGATTAGAAAATAATAGAAATATACTAATATAGTAAAAGAAATCTTACTGCATGAGTTGATATAAAATAACTAAGACAAATTATAAAACTAAAAACGTAAAAAAAAATTAACAAGATTTTTTCAATATTAAACAATAAAAAAGATTACAAATCATGTGCAAATAAATATCATAATAGACACGGAAGGTTGCCCGGAAAAGAAATTGACTTACGTGCTTCAATGTATTGAAAGAAAAATGGCAATTAAAATGTAAAGTAAACGTCCTAGTTAACTAAGTACCGGTTAGTAACAAGTCACCTAACGTTATGCACTAATAATGAAGTGTAAGGAACAAGTACGTACTGATGAACGATTATTAGTTCGTTTGTTTGTTTTATAAGAGATCAGTGATTAGTAATAAAGAACAATTTTAATTTATGTACAGATACAACACTAAAAAATAACTTAATCCTTTGCGTCTCTCAGAGACCCACTTACATTTTATCAGTTTTCTATTTTTTAAATTGATTTTTTATATATAATTTCTTGTTTCTATAAGGTTGCCTAGAACTAAGCAAGTGTAAAAAACACTTGAATAGTTATTAATTGTTAATAACAATACTATTGTTAATTAACAAATAGTTAAAAATTGTACTATTTTCAGAAAGAATGCATTCTTTATTTGTAGATTAAGATATTCAAGACGCCAATTTTTGTATGTACTTAGTACATTCAATACTATTAACAAAAATTATTTCAGAATTTTCCGTCATATTTTTTGTAATAAATTAAATTTTATTCTTACAAAACATAAAAAATCAATTTTTTCACGAAATTCAAAAGAAATATTAAATGCAAATTAATGAAACAATACATGGGTTTCTTTTATAATAACTATACTGATATGCGTAATAAAATTTTGTAAATTCAAGATGGCGAGTCCAACATGGCGGACGAAAATTTTAAAAATCGATCCAATTGGCCTGAAACTTGTTACTCTGAGGTTTTCGGGGTCGCTGATTACAAATCTAAAATCCATTTTAAAAAATTCAAAATGGTGGATCCAATATGGCGGAGGAATTTTTGTGGTTGTTGGATTTTTATCTTAGGGTTCATATGATCGCTGGTTATAAATTTTAGAGTTAACTGTTAGGATTTAAAAATAAATCCAATAATGTGAAAATAATTTTAAAAAAGATTTTACTACATTGTATTTTAAAACTGTTTGCTATTGTGTCAAAATCTAAAATAAAGAATTACAATTTATAGATTGTTCATTATTATATAAGCACCTTGCTGCAGGAACCAAACATAGCCCAGAAAAGAAATGGAGATTTTTAAGCGAATCGGATCATTTTTTAAAAATGTCGCCATCCATATTGGATTCGCCATTTTGAATTTTTGAAAACAGATTTCAGATTCGTATTCAGCGACCCCAAAACCCCCGAATAAGCATTTTCAAGCGAATCAGATCATTTTTTGAAAATGTCCTCCATATTGGTTCCGCCATTTTGAATTTTTGAAAACGAATTTCAAATTTGTATTCAGCGATGCCGAAAACCCCTTGGTGTATAGTGACCTTTAAATTTTGTTGAAAAAAAAGTGAAAGTTAAGAAAATGAAAAATAATATTATTCTTGTCTTGAAAAACAACTTTAAATAAATAGAATAGACATTTTGAAGAATGAAAATTATTCAACATTGAACTCAAAATGATCATTTTGTACATTTTACGAAAGTTTGGAAATTGTGACGAATTATAAAAGATCGTGACATCAATTACTAATTATTCTTAATTGACTACAATTATCTAAAAATTAAAAATCAAAATTAGTGAAAATTAAACAGGATACATCGGCCATTTTTCAAAAATATTTTTGGATGTATCGAAATATAAAAAAATCGACCTCACATTAGCCATCAAGAGCCATTGTTTATATTTTCGCATAAAAATTCACATTCTTAACCAAATCGAAAATCGTTTAAAAATGGGACGAGAAAAAAAGTCAAAAAATTTTTTCAAAATCTAAATCCTGGGATGTACGCGTTCGGAATTCGCGCTTTCTAGACGTCCGCGTGCATTCCGCGTACGGTAAATCGTTGACCCATATCCCACGGATTCGTCAGCTTGTCCATCCATCCGACCATCTGTCCATTAATTTATCGCGGCGTGTCCGTCTCTCCTCGTCGGCCTTGTTACCGCAATCAGAGCCGGTCGCGTGACAGTTACAATTATGCCTACATTCGTATGTCGAGTGTGTATGGCCACGTATGTTTCGACGGTGAAACCCCTCGAAGAAGGCCCGCAACCCACTTAGCAACCCAACTCTTCATCCGATTGTTTTTTTCAAAATGATTGATTTTGAGATGATGAAATTTTAAGGGGTTGGCTATGGTCCAAGCTTTTTTGGGGACTTTTCTTAGAAAAAAACGGGTTATATATAGTTATATATGATTTAGATGCACATTATATATTATATATACAATTATTTACAGTTATATATGGCCAAAATAGATATTACGTAATAATATATGACTTTTAAGGTGTCAAAATGACACTTCCGAGAATGGTCGAAAAACTGAAATGTGAAGAAGGGAAAGTTTGATCTAAAACGATTGGAGTATGCTTTGAATCCCATGGAGTAAATTATAAATAATGCTTGAATTAAAAGTTAAATATTGACTCCAAAGGACTGTAAATTTACTCCTTTAGATTGAAAATTGGGTTCGGGTTCAAATTTCCCAGAATGGTTGAAAAATTGGAAAGTGAAAAGGGAAACTTCATTCTAAAACGTTTGGAGTAGGATGGTTCTTTGGAGTATCCTTTAAATACCATGAAATAAAAGTAGAATATTGATTCCAAAGGACTGAAAAGTTACTCCTTTAGATAGGAACTTTAGTCTTCGGTTCAAATTTCTAAGAATAATCGAAAACTGGGAAGTGAAAGGGGAAACTTCACTCTAAAACGATTGGAGTAACTCAATCCTTTGGACTATACTTTGAGTCCCATGGAGTAAATTATAAATATTGACTGAATTAAAAGTAAAATATTGACTCCAAATGATTGTAAATTTATTCCTTTAGTTTGAAAACTAGATTCGGGTTCAAATTGCCAAGAATGGTTGAAAACGAAAAAAAGTGAAAGGGAAAACATTTCGCTAAACGGTTGGAGTAACTAAATCCTATGGAGTATACTTTGAATCCCATGGAGTAAAAGTAGAATATGGATTCCAAAGGACTGAAAAGTTACACCTTTAGATAGGAAATTTAGTCTTCGGTTCAAAAAAAAGAACAGTGGAAAGGAAAAACTTCACACTAATATGATTGGAGTAACTCAATCATTTGGAGTATACTTTGAGTCCCATGGAGTAAATTATAAATATTGACTGAATTAAAAGTAAAATATTGACACCGAAGGACTGTACGTTTACTCCTTTAGATTGAAAATTAACTCCGGGTTCCAGTTTCCAGGAATGGTTGAAAAACTGGAAAGTGAAAAGGGAAACTTCACTCTAAAACGTTTGGAGGAAAGTAATCCTTTGGAGTATACTTTAAATCCCATGGAGTAAAAGAAGAGTATTGATTCCAAAGTACTGAAAAGTTACTCCTTGAGATAGGAAATTTAGTCTTCGGTTCAAATTCCCAGGGATGGTCGAAAACTGAACAGTGGAAACAGAAAACATCTCACTAAAGCGGGTGAGGTAACTTAATCCTTTGGAGTATATATTGAACTCCATGGAGTAAATTATTAATATTGCCAAAATTACAAGTAAAATACTGACTCCAAAGAAATGAAAATCTACTTCTTTCGATTGAAACTTGACCACGGGTTCAAATTTCTAAAAATGATCGAAAAACTTAACCGTGAAAAGTGGGAAGTTCGTACAAAAACGGACAGAGTACTTTAACTCTTTTCAATCCTTTGGATTTAGATTGAAAATTGACTCCGGATTCCAAATTCCAAGAATAGTTGAAAAACTGAAAGAGGGAAAGCTCAGTGGAAGTAGGAGTAACTTTCCATACTTTGACTCCTATAAATCAAATTTATTGATATAATTTCCAAATCAAAGCAAGATTTTGACTTCAAACGACTGGAAATTTACTCTATTGGATTGAACATTGACTTCTGGTTCAAATTTCCAAGGACGGTCGAAATTTGGACTCCAAAGGACTGAAAACTGACTCCGGGTTCCAAGTTCCAAGAATGGTCGAAAAACTGAAAAGTGAAAAGGAAAAGCTCGCTCTAAAATGGTTGGCGTAAATTATTAATGTCGTCTCAATTAAAAGTAGAATATTGACTGAAATTTCACTCCTTTAGGTTGAAAATTGACCCCTGGTTCCAATTTCCAAGAATGGTCAAAAACTAAAAAGGGGAAAGTTCACTCTAAAATAGTAACTTATTCTTTTTAATCCTTTGGAGCATACTTTGACTCCAAAAGACTAAAAATTTACTCCTTTAGATTGAAAATTGTCTTCTGGTTCCCAAGGATGGTGAAAAATTGAAAAGTGAAATAAGGAATGTTCACTGTAAAATGATTGGAATAACTTTCTCTTTTCAATCTTTAGGAGTATATCTTAAATCCAATGAAGCTAATTATTCATACCGTCAGAATTAAAAGTAGAACTTTGACTCCAAGCGTCTAAAATGTACCCCTTGAGATTGAAAATTGTCTGTGGATTCCAATTTCCAAGAATGGTCTAAAAACTGAAAAGGGGAAAGTGAACCTAAACCGGTTGGAGTACCTTACTCTTTTCAATCCTTTGGAGTATACATTAAATGCAATCTAGCAATTAATATCGCCCCTATTAAAAGTAAAATGTCGACTCCAAAGGACTGTGAAACTCCATTATACTGAACATTAATGAACCGATTGATTTTCACTCCTTCATAATGAAATTTCACCCCTACCAGTATTATTGGGTTGCAACGGATTATTTGGCGGTTGACAGAAACGAAAAGCGAGGTAAACGTATCGAGGTTGGTGCTATCGTACTAACCCTTAGAAGTGCACGTCGGCGTCGACCCGGTCGTTTTTTTAACTAACCCGGTTGGGTAAAACATTATTCTCGGCGCTAGTCGTCCCGCGTGCATAATTGGATTCGACACGGCGAGGAACGGTAACCTGGAGAAAAGCGGCAGCGGGGACTCACGCAACGACCATCGACGGTCGACGCACCGGAATAGGAAAGGAGTCTCCGGCGCCTCTTGCCGTTCTCTCAAGAATGCATTATGCACTCGCCGGTTAACTGTACGCTCAATTTGCCGTCGTTGTTATGCGGCTTGCGACTCTGGTTTCGACCTTTCCAAAGTGCGTCGCAAAAAAAAACTCATTTTGTATATTAGTCACCATGCTCAATTGAGTGAAACTTTGTTACGGCATTGGTACGGGCAAAATCCGATTCGAACTCGAAATCTTTTTTTCCGATTCTATTTGGAATTACAAATTATTGAGAAATTACTGATAAAATTTTTGTCGAAAAAAATGAAAAATCACTGATTTTTTCGCATTGTTGATGTTTTTTGCATTTATTTTCAAATGTTCAAATTTATTATGTCATGTTCAAGTATCGAAGGATACGACTTACTTACGTCAAACAGGAATTCTGGACTGATTTCAATGAAAAAAGATCGAGACACAAATATTTGAAAAATTTATAACCATTGATAACTTTGATAGTAACAAATTTTCATAGTAGGGTCTATAAACAAGTTGCTACGACTATGATAAATCGATTCATTAAACGTCAATTCTAGATTAACTAATCCGCATAGTTGCGCTACTATTTGTTGGTTCTCCCTGCAATGGAATTTACAACTCTGAAGCGGAAAGAACGCGAGTAGGAGAGGCTAGTCGTGCAAGGAGTAGGGGGGGGGGGGGCTAGCAGTGCGGGGAGTAGGAAGGGCCAGGAGAGCGTTGAGTAGGAGGTGTAAGCAGTGTGAGGAGTAGGAGGGGCAAGCAGTGGGAGGAGTAGAGGGCTCCCAGATGATACTAGCGCACTGAGCGGATAAATTCTTTGTGCTCAATATGATTATGCAACAAATGATGTACAGAATGACAAATTATTGAGAAATTACTGATAAAATTTTTGTCGAAAAAAATGAAAAATCACTGATTTTTTCGCATTGTTGATGTTTTTTGCATTTATTTTCAAATGTTCAAATTTATTATGTCATGTTCAAGTATCGAAGGATACGACTTACTTACGTCAAACAGGAATTCTGGACTGATTTCAATGAAAAAAGTTCGAGATACAAACATTTGAAAAATAGAAAAATCTACCATTTTCAAATAAAAAATTACTTCACTGATTTTTTTTCTGGTAGACCGCCATTAAGGTTAATTTTACCTTCTTTTGAAAATATGGACGACTTTAAGTTCAAGGCTCAAGGAGATAATTTTTTTTTTTTGAAACAGGAATTTAAAAATTTTTTTTTTGGTAATAATCACATGAAATTCTAACATTCTAAAACGTTTAATAATAATAAATTTAAAATAATTAAAATTACCATATGAAATAAGAAAATTTCAAAATAATTAATGGAAGGTGAGAGGGGCTAATCGTTATTTGAGTAAAAAAGATTATATATCAAAATTCTCCTAGACAATTGAGTTTGTTTTGCCGATGGTAACAAAAGTCACATGTTTTTTTTCCCGCGCCTCGCCAAGAAGTCGTCGAACCGCAAGGAACGAAGCTTTAGATAAAAAAGCAAAGTTTCCTCTCGCAGGAAGGAGAATCGCAAGGTGTGAAGACGATGCACGAAATCGTTCCCCAATGCTTTTCTTTGCTTATATGAGAAAAGATTTGTGCTCAGATTTTTTGCAAAACAGATATTTTTCGAAGCTTTTTGAATTTTCTAATGTTTTTTTAATGGTGAAAAATTTTTACCAAATTTGTGTCATTTTATTTTCCTTTCGGTGTTGATTGGAATTTAAAAATAAGAAACAAAGATTATAAAGAACAAAGATTTTCGTTATAACCAATAATTTTATAAGTAGATTAATTCAAATTTGAACTGGTAAATCGAGGTCGAGAGAATATACAAATTCTCGAAATTTTGTGGAGCGAATCGGGAATAAGAGTCATTAAGATCTTTTAAATTATAATCGCTCTTGGTTGAAGAGCTCGCCGATAATGAAGACCGCTATTATATCGAATCAATATTTGGCGATTCGTTTAATAAAGCATTTAATGAAGAGAATTTTCTTCGAGGACTATCATAATCGACTATCGGTTTCGAATTTACATTATGTGCGCTGCATTTTACCCGAGAGGCATTCAAAATAACGATACGATTAAAAATCTAATTTTCAATGCGTTCTCGCCCTTGTAGTTTATACAAAAGTAGTTAAATATAGCAATTTTTTTAAAACTGCCGGTTTTTAATTTTAAAAATGTGTTTAAACGAGATAAACGTTGCAGGAATTAATAAAATATTTTTACTAAGAAATACTAAATGAGAACTAACAAAATGATAATTACAAAAATAAATAAATAAAAACTTATTTTGTGATATACTAAAAAATTTGTCAAATATGCCAAAAAACCTACATTAAAGTAATAACATTATACTGAATGAATCACTTAGTAAATAATTAGTTATTTACTAACCAATGGGTCTTCTTTTTAAAAAAATATTTATTCAGTCCTAAAAACATGATTTTTTCGAAAATTCGGAATGAAAAGATTTTCTTTAATTCTGTAAAAAAATTATTTAAAGTACAAAATAGTGCATTGTGCAACTAGGGAGCAAAATCAGACTTTGCCGACTAGAGCGAGTTCGACCCTCGAACGCAGCAAGAAATAAAATAGTATTTTGCACCTAGAGTGTCGTAAATGTCCCTTTGCTCCCTAGTGAAATAAAGTAAAATTTTGCTCCTGCGATATAGGAGTGAGAGAAAGAATATTGTTTCTACAAACGCTACAACAAACCCCAAATACTAACTTGATGGTCAAAATATTTCGACTGCATGTTTTTGGGGTTGCGAATCCGAAATCTATTTGACCTCATAATTTTTACATAACCTAAAAAGATGTAATATTTACTCAAAAGATTTACGCAAATGTTTGACTTGTTGTTCAGTTTATGCTTAACAATTTCAAGCACAAATTTTTCTAATGAAAAATTTATCATCAAACTGGGCATTCGGAGGTTTTTGGATTCGCTGAGTACGAATTTGAACTCATATCTGAAAAATTCATGATGGCTGATTTAATATGGCCGCCCGAAGTGTATAACGTTTCTGGATCTTGATGATGTGTATTAATACACGTTTATAAATTCTAAATTTGAAATAATGACAATTTAAAACCTGAGTTCAGATTAGTAATCAGCGACCTCGAAAAACCCAAAGTTTTCTCTTTCATCTCGATCCATTAGGTTTTTCAATTTTGATCGGCCATTTTGAAATTTCGAAATCTGAGTTCAAATTTGTAATCAACGATACTAAAGACCACAGACTCCTAAGTTTCAACTCGATCCAAGTGAACATTTCCCAGTAACTGCATTTTTCTATAATAATGAGGATTTTTAGTTGTTAATTTGTTTATAAAACATAATATTCGATAAATATTTACTTAAATGCAATGTTAAACACTTTTTTTAAAAATCGAGTGCAAATGCAGTATTTTGTCCTTAAAAATTCAAATTTTTAACTCAATTACGGTTGCTGCTATAAGATTGTAATCCTCAACATTTTTGAGGTTATATAAAAAACCAGACCTGATGGAATTAAATCGACTTCTGGCCCAGTTTTAATTACTTCAAGATGTAATATATATATATATCGTTTGGCCGTTCGACATTTAACATGGGGTCCAAATGTAAGTTTTTTTGAGGTTATGTAAAAAACTGCTGCGGTTGTATTAAATGGATCAAAGATTCAGTTTAAACTACCTCAAAAAAATTCCATAATAACGGTTTGGACCTCAAAACAAAACGTAGTAAAATTCTTATATTATAGGGTCCAATTACAGTTTTTTTTGAGGTTATGTAATACACCTGACTTTGGATTTAGTTCCAGTAACCTCAAAAACATACCAACCACATGATTTCACTCTAAGCCCAACGTTTTCAGTATTCTTCAATGATAACACGTTGGGGTCAAATTCTGTTTTTTTTTGAGGTTATGTAAAAAACCGAACGCGATGATGTTAAACAGACATCGTATTCAGTGACCGAACATTAATAAATCTCAATTTAGAGGTGCGAATAAAAAACACATATTTAAGTACAGACAAAAAAATGAGTTTAACGGAACTCACACGTGCGAGCGAACTGATGCAAAAAACAACGCGTATGATCGGAGGCGCCAGGCCAGAGGTCTATTGGTCTACCTCTTATCTGTCGCTCCAGCCTGACCCGCATAAAGCCGAAGAAAATTGCGAATAACCTCGTGCCAAGCCGTTCAAATACGTGGACCCTGGGGCACAGACTTCCAGGGGGTTGAGGGGGCAAGGGGTGACTTTAAAGCTCCCTCGTCTCTGCGCATCGCACCACTTCACCCGCCAATCTATTCCACATGTGACCCAATGTACCGCCACCCCCGATCCTATGCCACCCCCGACCTTATGCCACCCCCCAGCCACCTCTTGTCCGCCGCACTTTCTTATATACGCCATTATTCTGCATGCGGTACACTGAATCTTTTTCCTCGGGGTTCGTTTAATGTCGCGTAACGATAAATATTTTCGTTTAGCACATTTTGAAGTTACTGGTTCATATTTTTGAAATATAAGGACAAAATATTGTCTTTTAAAATTGTTAACCCATAACATTCAAAACATTTTCATTGATTTCTCCTATAATTTTATTGTCATGGTTTTGGAGGGCGGCTGAATTCAAATCTGAAATCAGAGTTTGGAAATTCGAGAATGAATAATACTTACGCATGCGCAGTTCCGAAATACGACTCACAGGCATGCGCAGCAGTGAAATATGACGTCAGACATGCGCAGAAGTCAAATACGACTCTCAGGCATGCGCAGTAGATAATTTCGTGCCACTTTGGATTCGGCAGAGCGCGGGATATACATAAACAAATTTTTAATATCGTTTTGTTGTATTTTTCACATATTTCTTCTAAATGTTTACTACGTTCGAAATATTTAAGCAACAATTTTTGTTGGCGATTTTTTATTATTGACAGTTCTTGGTATGATTTTTACTCGTTTTTTTGTTACTAATAAAAAATTGGTATTTCTTCTGTCAAGTCTGTAGAAATTCGTTTACAAATGCAAAAAAGAATGAAATATGACAGTGAAAAATACTAACGAAATTCTGAACCACTTTAATTTTTCATTGGTTTTCATAAATTCAGTATTATTGTCAGTTTTTCACTTTGGGTATATTTTAGACCCAAGTATCTTCTATATTCAGTTTTTAACGAGTGTTTTTTTTACGAGAACCTTTTTTTATTTTGTAAATACTAAATCAATATCTTTTTTTATCATCAACTTCGTTACTATTTATGATTTTTCCTTGTTGTACTCTTCATCAATATTTCAACATTCTTCTTTTCCATCCAATGAGCAATATTTTCTGTAATTACTTCCTTCTCGGCTAATTAAAAAAATTAAAAATAGAAATTCAAATTAAGAATTACATTACCAAAAATTTATCTAAAATTAATTTTTAGAAAATGGTGTCAGATTAAAAAATGGCACTCTTTGTTATCAAAGCCGTGCTTAATTAGATTTCCCCATAAGCCCTTCTGCAGCTCTCTTCAATAGGATTTCCCGACCCCGAATGCTCGTGATCTTCCTTTTTTTCTCGCACATTAACGTCCACTTCGTGCTTGCCCATAAAGACAGTCCCATTCAGCTAATCGACGAGTGAAGGCATTTCGAGCAGTCGTCACGTAACTTCCATACCTACTTAAGTAATTGACTCCCGGCTAATGGATTACGCAAAAGGGAACCGTACTTAGTATCTCATCTTTCTTTATATCTCGCGACATGCCATTAGGATTCATTTCTGTTGATTCAATTACCTCCAAATTTGAATGATTACGCTACGTGCATTTCATCTACCGACCATCATTCGGAATGTATATCCAAGATCTTACGTTTCGACCTCCATGGTTTCGCCGAAATCAAACAAAGATCGGAAAAGTTTTTTGTTTAATTATAACTCCGGAGTGTATGAAATCACATTTGTCAGAAATCGATACTTGTGTCTCGATGAATCGCCCTAGGGCGTGAAATCCAGCTTCGCGCACGAAGTGTTACGAATTACTATTTTAATTCAAACTAGAACCACTATTACTGAATAGTTTTTTTAGATTTTTCTTTTCTGTTACCTCCAAACATCGCGTGAATAAGTTTACTAAATGAAGATCCAAGTGGTTTAATTTAGTACTTAATAGGATCGAGGTATTTATCGATTCTCTCGTATCAATCAACGCTGAGAACAAGTGCCAAAGTGTCTAAAATCTAAACGTAGTCGTCCATGGCCGAACAATCGAATCGGAAAATTCCGAAGAAAGACAGGAAGGAATCGGGAGCGACGGCGAGGGACTCGAAAGACAGACGGGTAAGAGATAACTGGGAAAGTAGTCGGTGGACGTGCCTTTACATTTGGATGGACAGCCTCGTTGTTCCATCGATCGGTTCCAGCCGTTCGTAAGAACGATCGAGCACAAAGGCGCACGCTGCCAAGATTCCGATTGCGGGGGTGTCGACTGAAAGACGGGGAAGGACAATGAATAAATGAGATAAAAAAAAGAGACTGACCTGGAGGATATCAGAGGTAGACAGATGAAGAAACCAATGCGCCCGTAATTATCTAATGTCTAGGAGTGCCGCGAGATGGAACGTCATGACAGGATGTCCTTTCGTGGGAATCCCGCGGCAAGTTGTCTTCGTTCGGTAGAACCGGAAGTATTGTTGATAATCCAATAGTCTTCGTTGATAACCCGCGATGACGTCGACATCAAATTTTCATAATAGGGTCCATAAACAAGTTGCTACGACTATGATGAATCGATTCATTAAACTTCAGTTCCAGATTGACTAATCCGCGTAGTTGCGCTACCATTTATTGGTTCTCCCCGCAATGGAATTTACAACTCTTCACTAATCGCATCTGAAGCGGAAAGAGCCCGAGTGGGAGGGGCAAGCCGTGCGAGGAGTAGGGAAGGGTAGCAGTGCGAGGAGTAGGAAGGGCAAGCAGTGCGTGGAGTAGGAGGGGCAAGCAGGGCGTGGAGTGGGAGGGGCAAGCAGTGCGAGGGTAGGGGGCTCCCAGATCATACTAGCGTCTCGGAGCGGGTTACTTCTTTATCCTCAATAAGTTTATACAACAAATTCTCTTGTGTCAGTCCTGTGATAATTTGAAGCATTTTGGAAAACTTAACGAGAATGCTAGCTATAGGTAACCAGAAATGAATGAATCGATAGGACAGTCTATATAGTACACCTTCCAGAGGGCGTCCTTAGGCTCCTCAGGTTCCTGAGAACTAAATGTTCAGTTTTATAATCCATTTACTATATCCAAGACATCTTCAAGATATATGATGTTTTGAAGAATTTTACAGGACAATTAAAGGCATTTTCACGTCCTAAGGATGTGCAGTACAGGAAAGAAGCCAAGTGCCTCCACTGAAAAACGGTACCGTGCTGAAGATTTGTGAGTTTTATATGGATATTGATAGGAACTGGAGTTTGCTGTTCTTAATTTTTATTTCCGTGTCGGAATATTCTTATCTTGAACAAATAACAATGTCTTGATATTCCTCAAAAACAAAAAATGACATGTTCTTATTCACTGTGAAAAACAATAAACTCAAGCCCCTGGTATCCCCACAGAACCTATAAAGGACTCACCAGTCTCTACTGTGGTACCGTGTCGGCTCCACCGGCTACGGTCTTCTCCAACGCAGGTCGTATACCCAAAAACGACGCTTCAAAAATTCAGTGGAGTAAACAATAGTTATTAGAAACAAATATATGGAATTGGATTAAAAATAAGGTTAGGTACTGTAATTTGTTGTTACAAGAACGCAAGACCATTCCTATTGGAGTAACAGGAAACTCAAAGTAACACCACCTATTTCCCTCGTGTCTATTGTTGTTCTCCAAATAATAACATGTCATCACTTGTTTTGGACTTAAAAACCAAGACATTATAATTTGTTGAAGATGATCGATTCGCACGCCTAGAGGATCTTGAAGAAGATTGTAGACGAGGAAGAGTAAGAAAACACGCATAATCGTGGGAAATGGAAAGGGTACTATTATTGTTATTGTTATTATAACGTCCAGAACGAATAGCAGTCACATGGAAATGGGACCGGAGGGTTTAGTAGGCAGCAAGGTACCACCTGACGTGGGAATCTGACTGATTGCCGTGCCGGTTGAATTATGACGGGTGGTGCCAACACGTCGTGACTATCGTTTCATGATCGATCATGACTCTGTCTTTCTTCCACACACACTCAGTCCCTATACCCCTCAGTCGGCTCCGGCTATTCGTCACTTTGTTACAGCCTCTCGACATCTCCGACCGCATCTTTCTTCGTCTTTATCTTCCGTTCCTTCGAGTATACGTGACCCCCTTCGTGCGAACCTCTCCCTCTAAATATTATTATAATGTCTGTGTTTTGCTCCATCCATCCTCCATCATGCGTCTCATCACGTACCGTTTTGCAACTTTGTACTTTACGGGCGAGGACAATTTTAAAATATCCTTTGTTCCTGGTTGTTTGCGGTGTAATTTCTGTAAAATACGCCTCACGTTTTCTTTTTCAACTTTCCGACGGTCCTCATCAATTTTCTCTGGAATGATTTGTCAGTCGTCTCCTCAGTAATTTAAAATTAATCTGGCCGTGAGATCCCTATTAATATAAATTTACTTAATAGGGAATTGATAAGATTCGTTCTACGGCACAGTGCTTTATTAAAACCCATTTTCCGGGATCGAATATTTCAGAAAAGTCAGGTGCGCGGAAGCTCACGTTCGTCGCTTAAGGAAAAGACGTCTTGGAAATAAGCAACGTTCAGCGATTTAAGAATAACTGATGGCAGGTCCATTTCTCTCTCCGGACATCTTATTTTTGCTCTTATCTTTTATTTCCTTCGCCTTCGCTCCTCTCAGCTTCCTTTTCTTTGAGTCGTTTTTTCGCCACCGTTTCGCATTCCCTGGCATTCTTCTACTCGGCTGTTTTTCCCTCTTACATTGTTTCTCTGCAACTGTCATTGTGTCCTCTCACTCCCACTATTTCTGGTTCGTTCACTCTCGTCCTCTTTATTTCTGTACCGTCGGCACCATAGAGAGTCAAGCTCAGGAAGGCGATCCCGATAATTCCGTCTATCCGAAATGTGCACTGTCCGAACCCAAACAATGGTTCCTCCTCCTCAACGAGTACGTCGCAAAAAATTGCAAGAATGCAACAGTGCGAGAGAGAAAATCGAAAATTTGTGGACTCCCAAGATTGCAGTTATTTGTGCCAGGAGTATATTCAGCCATTGTCACGTGCGGGCCTTCAATGGACCCTTATCCGTCAACAAACATTTTTTCTAATTGATTTTTTTTATAAAAAACGCATTTTTTTAAATGTTGACTTAATGCAGTAATACTGATGCAAGTGCATCAGTGATAACAAAGACGCACACCGAAAGCACAAAATAACCAGCGAGTAATTATACCTGGTGCATGGTTGTCTGTCATAGTCGAAAATGTCTGGTTTTGACAAATCGCCATTACCCTGGAGAGCTCTACGGGGGGAAGGGGGTAAAACCATTAATAAGCGGTACCCCAGTAGCCGTTATTCCTCCTTATTGCGCAGTACATCTACCTGTGGAGTACTGTGGAATAGAACCACGGAAATTTTTGATTGCGGTTTAGCAACACGAATTCTGGGATACCTCTATTGTAATAATGTAAATTTCAAGTTTAATCAATCCCAGGAAAAAATTGCATTAATTCCCACCGTTAATTTATCGCACTTCGGCGTGTATCGAGCAATACTGTCTCATTAAATTATTCAAAAGTCAATTCCTTCAATAAATCATGGGATAATCGGCGAACGTCGGTGACACTCGGTTTACGAGACAACACAATTTATGCCATATTTCGTCCGTTGAAAATTGCATCGCCGCTGAAAAGGATTTGCTCTTCTTTATGAAACTCTGACAACGCACACTTTTAAACAAAAGAATTTACGCATCAATTCACGTACCGATAAATTTACGTGATTAATGTCCATAAGATTTGATGTTCGGCGCGAAAAAAAAGTGGAGAAACAGTCGGGTCCGCATTATTTGTACATCAACTGCTTCGTAGAAAAGTGCCCTTTCAGCGTAATATTTTACCGATTTGACGGGTGAAAAGATAGTGGCGCGGTAATGAACGCTTTTTTTCACGTTTCGTCTTTCATTTTGCAAATAACTGCTTTTCATCTTCTATCATTCTGGGATTGAGGGAGCTGCAAATCAGAGCGGAATAGAGGAGACAGATGTATCGATTCCTGTCTTCGCTCCTCATCGCTCACGTTAATTTATAGAAATGCGATACCTCTGGTAATGAGGCAATTATCGGACGGGCGAGGCTTGCTAATGAAAACTTTGATATATCTCAATGCCCAAATGTGCAATAATCTTCATTAAAAATTTGTATACGTAAGAAAAATATTTTTCAGTTTGTAACAGTATTTATTTTTATATAATCTCATGGTAATTCGAGAGTACGACACAAAAGAAAGATCAACTTTTCTTAGGCGCGTCGTTATCCGCCATTTTGTCGACTTCGCGCTGTCGCACACGAAATGGGGATTGAATTCAGAGAGAAGCGGCGAAACCGTTCGGCGCGCGCATGTCCGCCATTTCGTGCACTCGGCGCGGAAGCGTTGCGGCTCACGAAATGGCGACTCAAACACAATAATGTAATAACGTCGTTTAAAGCTATATTATGACGTATTTTATCTGTACTTTTATAAATGTTTTGATAAGTATATTTACTTCTGGCTTGACGTGTTGCTAAACGATAAATTCTCGAAATTTGCAATATATACATCAAGAAGGCAATAAATGTCAGGCGTCGATTAGCATATGTTGCGGAAGATGTTAACGATTCTAGACGTGACATTAATTCCGGTAAACTACCTAAAAGTAAATCACCCTCGTTTTCTGCACAGGTTCCTTGGGCACGTCGGTATTCGATACGGAGGTCTATCTCGTCGGCGCCAGCGGCGGAGTTTACGCTCTTCTAGCTGCACATCTTGCCAACATTCTCCTCAACTACAACAATATGGAGTTCGGCATAGTTCGGCTTATTGGGATCTTCGTTATCGGTAAGCGAATACGAAACTACTTATACATCTCTATAACGCGGTTGTGGCAAGCGCTAACTTCTCCTACCGTACCAAAACCATTTCCTCTACCATTTACATTGCAAATTGTCCTGACAATTTTTGGTTTAATGAGATTGATCAATTGTTTTTAGAATTTAAGGTTAGGAATTCTCACTATTAGTTAACGCTTGAAATGCCTTTATGTTTTTAAGTATTTCGTATCAAATTTAAAAAAAGGTACCTATACTATTTTCGAGGTCGCTCTTAAAGACTTTGAGGTCAAAATTAAGTTTCAGCTATCAGGAATTCCAATATGGCGTCAAATTTTAACGAACTTGCCAACAAATTTAGAAATATTGATCATTTTTTTGAGCAATTATTTGGATTTTATTGAAAATATAGGCAAAACTGGAAAAAGACTTTTATACCTCGCAATGAAAATTTTGTTGATAAATTTCTGGGTACTATAACTCAAAAACTATGAACTTCTTTCAAAAATGCTGAGAATAAAAAGATCTCCGAAACATTGAAGAATATACTGGAATTTTTTGGATGTTTTTAAACGATGTGTTCATAAATTTAGATTCTTTTAATAAATTTTTTAAAATTTATGAAAAATTCTGATAAAAATTTTATATTCTTTGCAATTTTTCGAAAAGTTTATAGTTTTAAAAGAAATGAATGTTGATTTTTTTGATAAAATTCTTAGAATTCATCGAATAACATATCAAGATCTATCACAATTTTTCGTTAAATTCTAAACATTTGTTAAACAATGCATATAACAAATTTCTAAACGTAACGTTAAAAATTTCGAAAAAATGCCAGTATATTTTCGTTCTCAAGATTTTTTTTTAACATTTTTTAGTTACAGCATCCAGCAATTTTTCAAAAGAAATTATCAATAAGACACCATTTTCATACAATGTATTATTTAAAACTGTAACACATATGAAGTAGAGTATAAATGTATATTTTTTGTCTTGAAATTAAAATATTTTATTCACGTTTGTTCATAACTTCAATGTATTCCTAGTACTCTGATCGCTTGAAAAAAATTGTAAATAAAATTCTAAAAAGACTAAATATTTCTGAATTTTTTGTTAATTATCTATAAAATTTTGACGCTATATTAGAACCTCTATAAGCTGAAAATCAATTGTGACCTCGGAATTGTAAAAAGCGACCTCGGAAATAGAAAAGAACTTTTCAATTTTTTTCAAATTTGATTTTGATACGAAATAGTTGATTTTGATTCAAAAATTTAGGCATTAATGGGTTAATAGACGAAATACTGAATGATTTACTTGTGTACTCAATATTGTTGAACCAACTACTATTGTTGACGCAACTATATTTACATAAAAATGCTGTATTGGTCGCAGCTATGTCAAGTTTGGGTTAACCAATCTGTTGTGTCGATTAGAAATAGTCGCATCAACTATGGAATAGTTTTGTCAACTGTCAAATAGTCATATCCACTATATAGTTGGGCCAACTATAGCTCTTTCTTCCGTGTGTATTGATGCAACTATAAAATGGATGTATCAAACATAATACATCGGTTTAAGTATCGACATTTGTTCGAATACTGCTATAGTTAGCTTTGCTTCTTTTTTTTATCATTGATTTTTTATCATTAATTAATTAACATTCGTTTTTTAATGAATCTTACTGAATTTGCTAAAATGCGTGCTTAATGAAAATAAATAATTGCTTACGCCTATGAATATAACTTTTTACTAAAAAGTACATAATTAATTTTCCAAAATTAACGGCCAAAAAGAACAGATTTAGTTGATAAAATTAACAAACAAAAAATTTAATTTGTTTAACTTTGAATAAAATTTAGATTTAAAAATACTACAATTAACCGCGATCATTATTTACTTAACTCATAGTAGAATTGTTAATAAAAGCATTTTTTATGATTTATCGTGCACATTTAATACTGAAATATTAGACAACTATTTATTAGCGTTTAAAATAGGTTGACATAACTCATCATATATAAACTACAAGCTTTCGATAAACTGTATTTTAATTTTGTTATTATAATTTTGTTGAAAATATACAAGTAAAAATTAATACAAATGCATTAATAAAAAGGGCAGAATACAATCAGTTTAGAATTAAGTAGCATTTAAAATTGCAGAAAAATATCAGTTAAGTAGTAACAGTACAAACTAACCATCAAGTCCGTAAAATGCACAATTCTGAATAGATGTTTTAGACTTATTTTCTGCAATAAAAAATTGAAATAATAGCTCCAAACATACCTATTCTACTATTTTTTAGAGCGATCTTTTTTGAAAATAAACAAATTTTGAGTCTTTCGTTATATTTGCGAATTTTTTTCGCATGAATAAAGTTGCGAGGACGATGACAAATCGATGAAAAAAGTGCATAAAATCTATCAACTTTAGCTAGACTTTTTTGTATTGCCTTGAATTAACCTAACCTTTTCAAAACATCAATATGTCGAAAAAATAAATCTTATTTGTTTATGTGTGAAGGTTATTGATATGACATCCATATAAGTGGTATAAAACCAGAGTTTTCTTAGTCTCGGATAACGAATTTGAGGTTAGATTTTTCAAATTCAAGATGGCGGATTCAATATGGCCAAATAAAATTCATGAAATTACAGAAATCCACTAGAAATATAAATTTCATCAATAATAGATCAAATAATGTCGACATATTGATGTTTTGAAGAAGTTAGGTTGCTTCGACGCGAAACAACAAAATGTATACTTGAAGCGCAAGTATTTTTTGTACTTTTAGTTACAGCTTGTCATCGGTTCCGCAATTTTATTGGTGTGAAAAAAAATGACAAAACACGAAATGTACCAAACATTTTTAATTTCTTATTTAATACGCGCCATACTGGTTTTTTGTGGCAAAATGCAATTTTGACTACGTCGATCGAAAGAGCATCCAAAAAATATAAAAATAGGAATGTTCGGATTTATTTTTATTTTTTTACTGTAGAAATAAAGACTCAAACAACAATTAAGAATTGCAGACGTAATGCGTTAAAGATTTTCGGTTCGTTACTACTCAAATAATAGTTTCAACTGTCTGTTTTTTACACGAACGAATGCATAATTTTAGAAAATGACACAAAAACGTTTGTTATTAATATCTTAAATTTTTTAAATCTTGACATAAATAACAAGAATACATTTTAATATTACATAAAGATAATTCACTAAATAGTTAACACTTTGATTACACCATCTCTTAGTAAACAGTTTTTAACATTCAAGTCTTGATATACTAGAATAGTAAAAGTTGATTCTCTAAACATCTCAACATAATTATCATTTCAAATATTACATGAAGTAGTACTTCGAGATGAGATTCTTTCAAAAAAACCCTTTGACAAATCACGACAGTACTACATTAATTTCCTTTAAAAACATTTTTTTATTACATAAAAACCAACGTTTTGCCAAGATAAGGTAAAACACGAGTCACTATTCAAATCGATAACAAAAGTTGTTATCTTTGTCTGCTTTCTTTGAAAATTATCAATCTTCTGTTTCATGAAGAATTAGACAACTTTTACTAAACCGAAAAAAAAACGAGGACTGGAAATTATAAGTTGTGTCGGCATATTTAAGCGTTAAGACGAAACATGTCACAATTGGAACACCCGGTATGTCGTCATAAAAGGGTGCACAACTTAAATATTTCAGCATTCTTATCGAACTTTTCTGTTCAATCGATAGTTTCTATGTCCTACGTTAAAGGATTCCGTACGAAAGGGTATTAACTACTAAGACACGCGACTGTCTTACTTTAAGTGTTTACAGAAATACTAAATTTATTACGAGACTTCTGGTATAGTAGAAAACTACGCTATATATTAGAAAATGTATCATTTTTTTAAAATTGTTTCCAAAAAATGTTAGCGTAACTACAGAAAATGGCAAGATGATGGAGTCTTTTAGCATTGCTGTTACTACTTAAGTACATACTAGTAACTACAAATGTTGATCCTCTAAAATTAATCTAAAACTATTAATATAAAAATTGGACCATTAATTACATTACTAGAAAACTACTCATTCGTTACAAAAAAAAAACTAGTAATTCATTAGTCACACTTAGTTAATTCATTTAGTAATAAAGTATTAAAAAATACAATGACTAGTCAGAAATTAGTATACACTCTAAATTACTTAAAGTGAAAATAGAGTCACTCTCTGCTAAAGGTGACTGTTTCACTATTTCTAAAGTGGAAATTTCACTTTATTAGAGTGACATATTTCTATCTACTTTTAATAAAGTGAGATTTCCACTTTAAAGCTGATGAAAAAGTCACTTTTAGCAGAAAGTGGCTCAATTTTCACTTTAAGAAATTTATAGTTTAACACAACTGCTTCCACTAAAAATGATCTTTAGTTCAATTAGTCACTGACTTTTCACTTCTAGATAACTATTTTTGACTACTTCAGATTTATAGAGCAGATTATTACTACTTAAATAGTAACCGTGTCGAATTTTCCCCGTCTATAATCCTAGATTTTACTTACTGCGTTTAACTAAAATCTTATTTTTAACTGTTATTTATAACGATTTTAGTACCACAGAATTTCACACGAATTACAAACAAGAATAAAAGAAAACATTCTGAGAAAATGTTACTGAAGAGCAAATCACTCGGCCATCGAAAAGTCCCGGGTTCAAACCCCACTGCGGCTCATCAAATTTTTCGTGCTCAGTCATTTTTTAAAAAATCGAAAAATGTTTTAAAAAATATCTAAAATATTTATATATCACGACCATCATGTCAATTGAAATTTAACCCCAAAAAATGTGTTTTTGCTTCGATTGACGGTAGAATTTACCAATGATGTTTTCCTATCCAGGGATATTTTGAAAATGTAGCTTCCATCGATTGAGAAGTTCTCCCATAACAAAAAGGAGACAAAAAATCTGAATCTTAACTATGAGTCGGAACTGCAGAGTCCTTTACGAGGTGCTTAAAATTGATTCGGGAATTCCGGGCCGTAAAAACACTGTAAAACACCGTGGTTTTCCGGCAAGCTCTGGCGACGCGCAGCTTTCGCGAATGGTTTTAATTATTGCGCTCCTTTCGGGTTTTAGCGATTGAAAATGCCTTTTCGCGAAAATGACGCCATCGTCCTCGTTCGCCCGTAAAAGCGACGGAATTACCGACGTAAAAGTCGCGTCGAAGAAATACGGGATTGAAGCTGACGACGAAGCGAACATATTTTGCGCATATTAAAACTTCCTACCACGATTCTTACATGCGACTTTCCGTTCTTGTACACTGATTTCTTCGGTTCAATACTTTCGAATGACAGTTGGTACGATTGGTTTTGAGAAAAAAATTTGACTGTGAAATATTAAAACTTGTCTGCAATTTCAGTACCCAAAAAATGCTCGGAAATGAAATTTCGATTCTCAAAATAAAGAAAAACACAAATTTTGACGCATTTAACCTCATTCGGATTCTTCATCTTCTTTTGGTAAAGAAATCCACAGTTTTCAGATCGAAGTTCATTATAGCATCACTAGATGGCGTTCGAATCCAAAAGTGAACTCGCGCGACGTACTGCATGACATATTTCATATATATCAAGTTTACGCTGTAATATCGTGCTTTACAGAAGCCAAAATATATTAAAATCGTGTACTCGATAATTCTACACAAAATATACACCAGTACACATAAAAAAATTACGATATTGAATTCAAAATGGCCGCCAATTTGACTGTATTTATCTTAAATATTAAAACATTAAAATTCTTAGTGTCCGCGACTCCTCCTGCATTATCGAAATCCCTGATCATGAGGACGAAATCAGAAATTTGAAATTCAAAATGGCGGATCCAATATGGCGGACACAAAAACAGCACTTTTCTCGAATTAGTTGAAATTTGGTACTCCGGCATTTTTTAGGTCACTGACTAGAATTCTGAAATTTTAATTGTAAATTTCAAAATGGCGGAGTATGAAAGAGCACGAATCATGATTTTAGAGGTTTTTTTGGATCAATGATGACGATTCCAAACCTACAATTTCAAATTTTACAAGATTTCTTAAAGAGCTCTTAAAGATGTCTTTTCAGTGTTTGCAAAAAAAAAATTGTCATGTAAAATATTCATAATCAGGATCGAAATTCACGGTTGTAACACTTATCAGAGTGGATGTGTGCGTGCGTGCGCGTTGCGGTGCATACACGAAGCGGCCCCCTCGTTTCTGCGGGATTGGGCCCGGGCATAAATCCTGAAATGCGTCACCGTCGCGATGTCCGGCTTGTAATGGAAATAGATACAATCTTCGGTATCCTCTAGCCGGGAGAATGAAGGGAGTGCCTGCCTGGTACCATGCCGGCGAAGATGAATTTCCGTGGCTCGCCATGGGAAAAAGTTGCGAACTTGGCAAGAATGCCGAGGCTGCGGAGTCGAACGGCCCAATAACTCGATAATTCATTATCGGCCATATAAATAATGGCGGAAAAGTACCAACGACTCCAACGGTGACGACGATCGCGACGAATAGATTTACGGGATTTTCGAAATCCGCGAAATCAATCGCGAAATGGCGCGTTCAATGATTGAGCAATAGATTTATGATTTCCTAGAAATGCATTAGTACAATACACGTTTATTTTAGTTCAAAATCTGTTGCATGGTGTCTTTAATCTTTTTTATATAAAAAAAAAGTTTTTTCTAATGAATTTTTAATGATTTTTGTAATAAATCACGTGTTCGTAACGCAGAGAGATTATGGGACGCCACGCGTACCACGGAAGAGTGGTGCGTTCCGCTACAGTACAGTAGGCGTCTACGGTGGGACAGTTTTCGCACCATTATTGTTTTTATTAATGAAACATAACCAAAGAAGGTTTGATCACTTGAATTAATGTTTTTTTTCATGAAATTGTTCCCATGATAGCTGTAAGGACTTAAGCAAGAGGTATTCACTCATATTATAGACGAGATAATATTTTAAAGAATGAATTTTCCCGAATTTTCATTTTGCGATTTATTTCAATTCCTTATTCGTTTGAGTTCGCTTCTCTTTCATCATTTCCTCTCATTTACTCTTCTTCTCTTTCTCTTTACTTGCACTCGGGTTCCTGTCGTCTTTTTCCGCATTTGTTATTCTTTTTGTAAACGTTACTCGGTTTCTTTTCTTTCGCGCAACTCCTTCCTCCAAGAAACAATAGGCTGACTCTCATTCTATTTTTCTTCCCTCGCTCCTATGCCTCCTTTTTACGAGATTATATAGAGAAATTCTTGCGGACTGTGCGAAATACTTTTGCGCGAGAAGGAGAGTTCCACCTTTTTTGGAGTCTTTTTTTGAAAAAAAAAATCCAACCTTTTCCGTCTTTGTTGCGCTTGACGGCGCATATACGGAGCCATCCTGCACATACTACTTTGCGGCGAATCTCTCGTCCACTTTATACCACTGTTTAGCAAATTTTCTGTAGCGTGCACGAATCGGACACTCGGGTGTACACCCGGGTGCGATACCGGGTGAACGAACACCCTGGTGCGCCCGTATTACGCCTGGACGCGCCGACGAAAAAAAAAGGCTCGTTCCCTTTTTTATGCGTTAATGCCCACCTTAATTATGCCCTGTTCTTCACACTTTCTCACTCGCTTTCTTTTTTTTTCACGTTCCTTTTCTTGTATACCCTTTTTAGGGACCATTTGTGCCCACTTACGGGCGGTACGTCACTTTGTTAAAAGGAGAGCGAAGGGTATCTTTTAGAAGGTGGAATGCAGGGCGAAATACTTATTTAATTGAAATTAATATCTAGATTAAAATTTTATAAAATTTTATCTGATTTTGACATATTTCGTGTGGAGTCTGATTTGTAAATTACTCTACAAAAAATTTGTTTTTGAATTCCCACAGCAGAAATAACTTTTCACTTTAGAATTTTGTAGAATCCTAACCTAAAAGGGCAACAACAACAATTTTTCCTATTTTTGAGGTTATATATGCACAACAAAAATATCAAAATTAATTTTTAGAAAATTTGACTACTTTTTAACTACTCGGCGTTTTTCAAAATGTCCTCAAAGAAATTTTATAAGTTGTAGTTACGACTGTAAAAAAGTTGAATCAACTAAAAATGTAGTACTGCAGAAAATCAATTAATAATTTATCTTCATTTTTTCTTGTTTACTGGGTATTTTAAATTGTTATAATTTTGTTAAATTTAGTCAACTAAGCTATAAAAAGTTCTTTCCATCAAATACACTGGTCAGTCTATAAAGCAGCTTTAACTGTGGTTCGCCCTTTGGTTCAAAGAAACAATTTTGAAACCCTTTTTGCGAATAACAACAAATTATTATTATTATTATTATTATATTTTTAGTTGATTAAACTCCTTTACGGTCATAACTGCAACTTATTAAAATCTGTTGAGGACCTATTGAAACACTTTGAGTAGTTAAAAAGTAGTCAAATTTACCAAGAATGGGTGCTGGTTTAAAAAAACGACAAATCAAAAAGTCGACAGGTCAAAAAACCAACAGTCATAAAGCCGACAATAAAAAAACCGACACATAAAAAAATAGACACATTGACAAGCGGATATGTTTTAAAGTGTCGGTTTTTTTACTCTCGGCTTTTCGATTGTCGGTTTTTTTACCAGTCGGCTTTTTAATTTGCCGGTGTTTCGCCCTGCATCCCTAAAAATTTTGTTCAGCGTTGATAAAAATGTGAAAAAAAGAAAATAATTTTGTAATTAAGTTAAGAAACATCATGGAGCAATTATTACATACCCAAGCGGGTACAATACATTCAAGATTCTTTTATATTTCAGTTAGGGACCATCCATAAACTACGTAGACCTTTTTTTTGACTTTTTGAAGCCCCCCCCCCCTTCGTAGACAGTTTTATGATTTTTATACATACATTTTATATAGACCGTAGTTCTTGGCCCCCTAAATGGTAACGTAGTTTATGGATGGCCCCTTATGCGTGTAAAAATATTATTTATTAGGGATAATGCATTTTCAAAATGAGTTACAAAAACAACAGCCATCGATGCCTCGATTGTAAGAGAGAAACAAAAAAAAAAGAATATGCAAAACATTACTAGTCAAAGTTAGTTAATATTTATGACACAGCTTAGGTAGTCGTTTATAATTTGAGTACAACTGCAAAATTAGTAATACAAGTACAAACATTTAATAAAACTTCCAAAGTTGACTAAATAAATAGTTACATTAATGACGGATTACTAACTTTCGGTGAATAATTTTGTTATGTGCTACTGAAAGAAGACAGCTGAAGTAAATGTGGACAATTTATTAAAAACATAAGGAATTATTGATAAATGAAAACATAAAAAGTGTCTAGATAATTGATGGAAAAACATTTTTTTAACGATCCTATTATGTTTTAATTATGTTCCAAATTTAACTAATGATTGAAATTTAACGTTTTTCAAGTTTTTAGTAACATTTTTATCATGTAGCTCATAATGATACTTTGAATGCCTTCACTGTAGTTTTTACAATTCCTACAAAATATTTACCTAAAAGAAAAAGAATGAATTGTGAAGCAAATTAAATTGACAGCAGCTAGTATTTTAGTCGGGCGGATACAGGCACAACTAAAGAAGAAAACCAAACTGTAAATGAGAATAAAATTGTCAAAAATAAAGAATTATAGGATAGAATTACAATAGTAAAAATGATCCTAGATGAAAAATTTGCAGTAGAAATTAAAAATATCTAACAACAAATAAAAAAAAATCTTAATTAATGTCAAGCGTTTAACCCTTTCAGTGACTATTTTTCCAGTGATGGTATTTCTTCGAAATTCGGTATACCAGAGTTTTTGAAGTCGCTAATTACGAATCCGATGTCAGATTTTCAAAATTCAAAATGGCGGATCCAATATAACGACCAAAAATTTGATACATAATGATTTTTGCGGTACATCACAATTTCAAATAAGCGATGGAAAGAAAGTGCAATCAAAGCGACAAAGATAAATAATTATGTAACAGTATAAAAAATTATAAATTGCCTTAAAGCACTAGTCTAATATTATGCATTAAAATTTAGTGTTAAAAAATAAAAATTTGAGTATAAATTATTTATCTTCTCTTACAATTTTTAATATTTTTCAACGCTGATTTTTTATTCTATGCTTATTTTGTACTTTTCTGGCAACCTCTCACATGGGTTTGACAAAATATTTATCTGGCTAAGAAAGAAAAATTCTTAACTGGTCATAAATACAAATTGTTAATTTTTTACTACCATTAGGCCAAAACTGATGCAAGGAAGAGAATATAACTTTGATATACCTTTGATAATTTAAGTAGAAAGGGGTCAAAATAAAGGTGGTGACTCTCCTTTGTAAGATTACCATTTGAAAAAACTCACCGAATTAGTTAGTTTTATCTCCACCAGGTGTTATAGCAACTTGTGTAGCTCTTATCGGCTGCCGAAATAGAAATGGGTTTAAAATTGTATACATTATTAAGTATGGGGAGTCGAAGTAACTGTTTTGTATTGTAAGATGAAGTGCATTAAGTTAGTGTATGATATTTATGTAACCTTACAATACATTTACTCGAAATTGCTGCTAGAAATATAATGCCAGCAATATATTTTAACACTAAGGTATTTCAGCAATGAAATCTAATGGTAAATAAACTTAAAACTGTACTGGATAATTTAAACCTATACGAACTGATAGGTTATGACAAAAAGACTCTTTAATATCATTTTAAAAAACCCACTCTCCTCTACATTACTTAATAGTTTTATTACATTACTATTTATAAGTCATATATTAAACTATTTAATCATAATTCGTAAAGTTTTAATAATCTAAGAAAATAAACTAGTACAAGAGTTTTGAATCTTAAATTTACATATAATAAAGTTACAAATTTCGCTAGTTAATAACTTACCATCTTTAAAACTAAATATTTCAAAGTACGTTTTTCGAAATAGGGAAAACTCCATTCAATTTGAATTCAAACAATGCTCGATGCATTTTTTCGAAATTTCGAATATTATACCGATATGGAGGAATATATGCACGGATTACACGTTCAGCGCAGAGATTATATACAGTGATAGCACCGGGATTGAATATTGCATAAGGATCATGCACAGCTGACAAACATCAGCTGATAAAGGAAAAGGTTTTATGGAGCGCAAATTATACCTGCATATTACGAAGCTTTCATATACAGATTATGGGAAAGGTACTAAAACAAGGATTACATTGCAGAGTTTAAAAATTATTCGCAGCCACAAATTGTTGTTCATTCTTTCTCATTGTTCTTTTGAATGACCTGAGAATAATTACCTTTAAGGTTGTAAATTACATTTTGGAAATTTTATCCTTTATGTTTCTCAATATTCTTGTCGGTATTGTGACAATTTTTGTTTTATTATTTCATTTTCCAATATAAAAAATACGACTTTCTTTTATTTATCAACTTATCTAACATTGTTTGTATGAAATAATTTATAGGCTTGCCTATATAAGTTTTAGAGAAAACCATTTCAAACTAAAAAAAATAGTAAATTGGTTTTCATTTTTCTTAGTTAAATAATTAATTTAACTAAGATTGTATTTAGTGGAATAAAATTTATAAGTTAGTTTGACTAAATTAAACAAAATGGTTACAATTTCACTTTTCATTAGTAAAACCTAACTATTAATGATTATTAAACATAAAAATAAAAAAACAAGTAGTTTTTTATACTATTAAATGCAAAAAAGTAGTATTTTTAACATTCCGGGAGTAGACTCAATTTTGCGCCCTGCAGTGAAATTAACAAATTTCGCACTCGTCCAAGATCGATAATTGCGCCCTTGATCCACAATATTGTCTTGTAGATTTTCTAGGACTGCTGTAGTAACAGTTGCTTCTTGTATTTGCTAAATAAATCATCAGACATTAGTAATAAAATCACTAAAACTGCTTTTAAACGTTTTTTCTCTTTTCTTCGAAACTGCAGAAGTTATAATATTTCATATATTTCACCTCCAGTTTTCTGCTGAATAAATGAAATTTTTTGTCTAACATTTGACTTGTTTATAGTGGCTTATGGTGAGAAAATACATCTTAGAAATTTTTAAACGTTTTTTGACCTACGAAAAAAATATAATTTTGCAAAATTAAAACTACTCATGGTTCGGATGAATGCTTAAAATGACAACAGCATACACTACTGTAAACTTAAACGTTTATGTTGTTAAAATCAGTAAATTTATACATTTTTATCATTTAATTATAGCCTGATACATATAAAAATTAAATACTCCAAATGTAAACAAAATATAGACTGCAAAATATGCCAGTATAAGCGTTAGTCACGTTCGCAACTTTTAATCAGTTTGATGTGCAAATATCGACAGAACAAATTTGTAAAATTTTTTGGTACACTATTGTTACTTACGTTAAACAAAGAACGAAAGATTTATTTATAAAAGACACTTGAGATACGATTCTTCAGCAATTGTTTATTAAACTTTTATGCATTTATTATCGTATTTTACTGTGACGATCCATTTCATATTTTGACCATAAACGAAATCAACATTCGAAAATCATAAAAGCTAACATTCGACAGTTGGAATGATACTAATCGTCCTGTTCGTTGCACATTTAGTCATTAATATTTATAATCCTGTTGCGCGTAAACTTTTCGGCACTCAAGCGTATATATACAGACCTATAGAACCCGGGTGCATCGGGGTTAAAAAAGAATGGGCGCTCGTAAATATTTTTAATTGCATTTTTTCGGAAAATTCATTTCGCTCGAAAAAGAGATGGCTTTAAATATGTAATGAACGGGCAAAAAGTCCGTTGGTGGACAGGAAATTCGTTACAACAACCAGAACCGACAGGGTGGCAAACGATGACATTTGCGTCGTGAAACTAAAGCGCTTTCCCCAAAGTTTGAAATGTATTTCGTTCGTATTGAATTTGGTCCAAAAGAAAAGTTGCATTAAAAACAGCGTTAAATTATCGTAACTATTCACATTTAGTTTAATTGCGACGTGTTTAGTATGCAAAAATGCTGTTTTTGTAACTTCAATCTAAAGGAGTACTTACTAGTCCTGGGCGTAAGTATGTCGTTAGCTTCGGTCTTGATTTACTCGATGTTGTTTTCAGAATGAGGTCAAGAGCACAGTTCTAAAGTGTTTTTTTTTTAAACAAGTATAAGGTACAAACGTTTTGTTTGTGATTAACGGATACAAATTTACTTTCGGGTTTAATTTGTATAATATCGATATATAATAGTAACAATAGAAAAATAAAAAATGAAATTATAACGTTAAGGTACTTTAATGCGATTAATTTTTAATTAATTAAGTAACTATTCAGTTCAACATTAAATATAAAATATAATATAACAGATTTTTTATGAAATTCATTACCTTTAACATTTGTGATTTAATTGTTATATTAAAATAATTTCACGAAGTGATCCTAAACATCTTTTAAAGGATCACTTTTCAAATGTTAAAATCTTTAATATTTTAGTTGTATTTCTGAACTATAATTTACATGTTTATACAAATATTTTCAGTTACTTTTATGTAGAGTAATTACTAGTGTCTAAAAATTAATTAAACATTTTCCCATATTTCAACGAAGGTTTGCGATGACCAATTCTGTTAAAAAGTGTAATTTGCTAAAACAAAATAACGAAATACTGCATAGTATTAGAAATTAATGCGAATTTTGATAACAAACATAATCACGATTAGTCTTGTATGCTAGACCTAACAGTATTATGAATTTTAATGATTATGCAAGCCTAATATCAATACTAGAGAAGGCAATTATGTTAGTATCAAGTGCTTGGAATATTAAACTTAATATACGAATTTAGCTCCAAAAATCCTAAGTGTTCAAATTGAAAATTAGGTGTTGTAAAGGCAGAAAATGTTTGTTTAGTCATGATGATATATTTTTCGAAAATTCATTAGTAGACAGTAAGAAAATTTTTCAGGAATTTTTCATAAATTTCACTAAAGTTTTTTCTTCTAAAGTTTTTGTTGCTATTGGTTTAGACTTTAAGGAAACATCTAGTCATCTATTAAGAAGATAATTTATTAGTAATAATAATTATATCCAATTTTTATTTGACATAAATAATATATAAATAAAAGCTATACAAGAAAAAAACATTTTTTAATAAGTAGGAAAGTTTTAAAATTTTCATTTTTGAACAGGTTTAAGGTGATTTATTTCATTCGTGATTACATTCGCTACTTGAATTCTAAGTTAATGAATTTATTTTGTAAATATTCATGAAAAACAATTATTTCCCTACATTTTACGCCATAAATTTAGTGAATTTTCTTTTTAAGACAATAAAATAATACACTTTTCTGTTTTCCGGACATTTATGTCACAAATAGGGTAAAAGGAATAGGAAAATAAATTTGAAACAGTTAACAATAATTTATGTGTTGTAAATTAATATACTAAATTTTTTCATCATAAAACTTTACATAAATCTTTAACCAAGATTAATTAAGATGAAAATTAAATACTTGAATTATTAACTGAACCATATTTTTCATTTAATGATAAAAGTTTTAATTGCTTCGAAGTAATGTTGATTATTTAAATTCAACTCTAATTAATAAGTAATAAGAAAATTTAGTAAACTGAGGTTCAACCAAGAGAAATATAATTTTAAACAATGATAATTACTTTTAGTAGACTCTACAAGTAATTCATAATGATATCGCCTTGTAGTGAACTAAAGATGGTAATTTTTTTTCTTGTCTTTCTTTAATTGCAGATTCTTGTTCTGAAGATATAAATACAGAATAATGTGATCTCATTCCCAGAATTGAAACAGTATACTTTTGTTGGATTCTGTGCTATTAATGATGAATATTAAAATATTTCAAATGGCTTTTATATAAATTTATATGGAGCTAGCGAGTAACGAGTAAAGTTACAGCTTAAGATTTGCTTCTATACCTTTTGAAAAAAATATTGATTTTTATTATTCTTTCAATTGAAACTCGACAATTCCAAGATAATATTCATTTACCAATGTAGACTAAAAGAGTTTACAGTAGGTGTATTTGAGACTTGAGATTTTTAGTTTAGTTTATTATTATATTAGCTATCAGATTCAAATAACTATCATAGTTAGTTTTTATTGGAATATATTTGGAAAAATATTTAAAATTACTAAAATTGACCACGAAACATATTCCAAAAGATTGAAACAGGCGGATTTTCATCAAAACACAATTAAAATTTTAATTATTTTTATGTGTACTACATAAATGGAACTATATTTACTATTGATTACTTATTGATGATATTCAGCAACAGCAAACCCAAAAAAATGTATAGCGTTCTGATTCTGGAAATGATATCACATTATCCTTATGTATTTTGACCTTCAGAGTATGAATCTGCAATAAAAAATAGGACTTGTACCTCTAATTTACGAGAAACCGTAAAAAACACGTTTTAAGATATAAAAATAACAAAATCAAAAAGAGGATGATATTTTAGACCAACACTCCGGGAGTAGAACTCGATTTTGCGCCCTGCAGTCAAACTTCGCACTCGTCGAGGATCGGTAATTGCGCCCTAGTTCCATAATATACTATTGTCTTATAGATTTTCTGGTGCTGCTAAACTAAAAGTTACTTCTCATATTTGCTAAAAACAATCAAAGATTAATAACATCACTGAAAATGCTTTTAAAAGTTTTTTTTTCTATTTTTTTCATTTAAAATGGAACTACAGAATGTTGTTGAATTCTGATTATGGGAATGATGCCACATTATTCTTATGTATTTTGACCTTCAGAATACGAATCTGCAATAAAAAATAGAACTTGCACCTCTAGTTTACGAGAAACCGTCAAAAAATACGGTTTAAGGCATAAAAATGTCAATATCGAAAAGGGAATGATACAACTTTAGGCTAAATGTAATCTACTCAAAATTTGGAATATAACTTAGCACCGTGAATAAGTCATAAAAAATAAAACGATACAAACACGAATTTTCCGACAAGGACAAATTACTGCTGGACATTCAGCACGTATACAATATGCTGTGCAAAGAAAACACATAATTAGCGATTATCAAAAACGGGGTAAATACGTTATGAATTTAATGCTATAATCTCACACAACTTCAACCCTCCGTGGGCAGTACATATAAATGCGTATAATCGCAAGTAAGTAAATATGTAAATGAGCAGAGACCAGGGGGACACACCACGCTGCTGTACGACGTGTGTACGCAGACAAGTTTTATGCAAATGTTGTAAATTTACATACGCACGGGAGAACACTTTCAAATTTGAAATTCAGCTTTGTTGTATCCCATCAAAAGTTGACACGTTCGTAAGTTCCACAAGATTATGTACGTGCTTCTATAAATCGCTCTTCTGTAAAAAGTACTGCGAACTTCATTTGCCTTTCGAATATACTGAAGTCAATTTGGTGAAGTATATTTTTACTGCCATTTTGACATAATTTACAGGATTTATGACTCTTTTCGTTGGTCGAAATCTAAAGTTACACCTGTGCTTAGGTATTTTACAATAAACACGTAACAAAATTTGTCATGAAATTTAAATTTAAAGGAAAGAAACAGTTATTTTCATTCCAAGGGCGTAAAATAAACTTTTGCGCCCGTGATACAAACATTTTTCATTATAATGGGTTTAGATTACATAAGAAAAACTCTCGTTATTTATGTAATTTTCGAAGGAATAAAATGCAATTTTTCTTCTGAAACTGAGGGCGGAAAATCAGATATTACAGTACAGTTTCATGAAAAAGAATGTTTATTGTATATCAATTCAAAGTTTAAACATTTTTAATCTCGGGTTTCATTAAAAGAAAACTGTTTTTTGTTGATTTCTTCTTTAAACTTACGTTTGAAATTTTTCAATTCTGTTAATTATAAACCAAAAACAGACAAAAATTGACAGTACCAACATTCAGAATTGACACGTCTGATTGAAATTTCCTTTTTCTACTTAAAATACTAACTCTCGTGCGAAAACTAATAATCTCAAAATTGAAATGATTTATCAGATTCTTTTTTTTTTTAGTAAAGTAATTGAATAAGAGACGCAAGTGCACGAAAAGACTTCACGAAATTCCGGAAGGAAGCCGATAAAACATTTTTAAGTACAAGCGCTGCCGCTCAATATGCGCGCATTATGCATACACGCGTGCAAACACGGTTGAAGTGGGGGCTTGGGGCAGGGGGCATTTGTGGGGGGTTTCGAATGCCCCAGCTCGATATACGGGGAAAGTTCTTGGGGGATGGTAGGCGAATAGGGCAGGTAGCTTTACGAAATCGCGGGTACTTTGTAAGCCGTTACGACCCCGCGGTACGCTTCTTCTTCGAGTAATTGGAAGACCCCGTCCCTACGTCGGCAAAAGGAAGTCTCACGGTCCACCCCTCGCCCCAAACTCCCCCTTGCCCCAGGACCGTAACCGCCAGTGATATAACCGACGAACATCGGGCACGAGAAAATGAGAGAGATATGGATTACGCCGGATAGTTAGTTGTCTTTAATTGAAAACGGCATTAAGGCCTCGCGTTAAGTTCGCCTTTTTTGAAAATCTTAATAGTTTTATAAATTTAATGATTAGTAAGCTTGTAGTAATGAAAGGAAGTTGTTTTTAAAATGAAGGAAAGTAGAGAGATATTGGCGCCCAAATATTGCCGGGCGCAAAATAGAGTTCTACTCCCGGAACGTTAAAAATAACTGAGATTTTAATTTAGTTTTATTAGAAACTTTTTGAATTTTGTTTAATACATTTACTATTAATTAACAATTTAGTTTAGTTTCATCTTAAGATTACTTTAAGGCTGTATGATAATTTATTTCACATCCATTTTAATTTCCAATACGAATGTCATAATCGTAAAATGACTTTTCTTCGTTGAAACTTTATTTCTACAGCTACGATAAAATCGAAGTTTTTTATGAGGAAACTCGTTCTTTCTCATCTTTTATTCACGTAATAATTTTTGTTTACTTGAAAACTCTTGTTTAATTGATTACTTTAAAAGCTTGTCATTGTAGAGTTTTATTTTATTACTTTTTTGTCATATTTTAGATTTCTATAAAGTAACTTTTTAAGTTAATAGTAAGCAGTTTTCGTTACACTGTTAAAAATGTCATGAAATTTTAATGTGCAACACGAATTTAGTTCTAAAATATTCATGAAATCTAATGAAACATAAATAATTTTGTATATTTTATTAAATATAACGAAATTTCATTACATTTCACAAATTAATATAAAAGTATAATCCCTCCCTTTATTTTTATTACAATATTATTTTAAAAATTAAAATTACTAAGAATATATTAGTCCTAAAACAATTCTTTAACCGCAGGGAATTTGAAAATTATTCATAACAAAAATAGAAAATGCACGTGAAATTGATTTCACGAGGTATACCTAAAAAGTGTCGTTTCGTAAAGTCGTCGTCACCTATATGCAAATGGGAAAAACGTTTTCACCGGAGGGAAAATTACCCAACAAAATATTTCGCCAGCTCGACAATTGCATCGGATTACAAGCCTCCGACTGCGAATGTTCATCCCGATCTAATTTTCCTCGGCGTAGCTTTTATCTACTTAATTCTTCCGCGTTAAGTCGGAAGTTTGTGAATTAGAAGTTCCGACTCGCATTGCAATAATCTGCTACGAGAATCGATACTTTTACAAATTTTCAATTATGAAAAATAAAATTCTGTCGCTGTATTAATTAATCATGAAGCTTCATGTGATGATTTTTCATCATTACATATTTTTAAAATTAATTTTAGATAAAAAAAAAGCTCCGAGCAGGGGCTTGAACCTGAAATTTTTTTTAACAAATATATTGTTCCTTATATAGATTCACATTTACTGAGATTTACGATGGCACCAAACTGTAGCATTGGACGTATCCAATATTGTTGGTGATCTCAACCGAAATTCTCAATATGTTTGCAAATACGCTTGAAAGCAAGTGCAAATTCAGGGCAGCGTCCAGTGAAGTGTAGGTCCTGAATTCGCATGTCCTAGAAGTAGAACGGTTTCGAGTGGCCACTCGACACTGTTATAACCATCGACTGTAATGAGCACTCGAATAGAGTTTAGTGGGACAGAATATTCGATGCAATAGCAATTAAACAGGCAGAGGCTTCGACCTCGCTAAATTCGCAAAACGTTTCGACACGAGTTCGATATGATTGCCGATGCACTAAGTAGGCACATTATTGGCCTCTTACTCAATCCCGAATTTCGGAAATTATGCTTTTTTCGTTCTCCATTGCATTATTAAGAATTGTTGGTACTTTCAAGTAAATTTTTTTGTTTGCAATCTAACAACCTTTGGCAAATACTAATTTTTTAACGTGGTTTAGGCTAAAATAAGTAAAACCACAATTAAAATATGAAAAAATTGTAGTATTGTGGATGGATGGATTTTACTTCATTTTGAATGAAAATCTTATAGTAGACAAAAATATAACTTAGATTAAGTTAGGTTAAAATAACTTAGGTTAGACAAAAATAGTTTAACAAATTTCTTGGTGGATTTGCAATTAACGGAGTTTAAAAAAAACTAAAAAGCGTAAAATCTTAGTATGCTTTTCACCATAAAAGTTCGAATTTTTCAAGACATTTTTATTTGCAATTATATTTGCGATTTATTTAGGTTATTTTGGGTTAGATTAGGTTAAGCTAGGTTAGGATGGGTTAGGTTAAAATTACTTAGGTTACGTTAGGGTAAATTAGGTTAGTATAAGATTTGTTAGGTTAAGTTAGGTTAGGTCAGGATAAAATAAAAATAAGTTAGGTTAGAATAACTTAGGTTAAATTGGGTTCCGATAAGATAGGTTAGATGAAGTTAGGTTAATATAACTTAGGTTACTTTAGGTTAAATTAGGTTAGTATAAGATTTGTTAGGTTAGTATAAGGTTAGGTCAGGATAAAATAAAAATAAGTTAGGTTACAATAACTTAGGTTAAATTAGGTTAAATTGGGTTTCGATAAGTTCGGTTTGGATAAGTTAGGTTCGATTATGTTAGGTTAAAATAACTTAGGCTACGTTAGGTTAAATTAGGTTAGTATAAGATTTGTTAGGTTAAGTTAGGTTAGGTTAGGTAAAATTTGGATAGTATAAGATTTGTTAGGTTAGGTTAGATTAAGTTAGGTTAGGATAAAATAAAAATAAGGTAGGTTAGAATAAGTTAGGTTAGGTTAGGTTAAGATTTTGGTAAAATATTTATAAACAAAGTAACATAGTAATAACTATTCAGACAGTAAAAATTACAAACAAACTAATGATTTTCAACAAAAATAACGGTAATTTTCTCCAAGACTGTCCAAAAAACCTTATGGTAAAATTGTAATGAAAAATTTTCATACAGAAAATATATATTAATTTAAATATGTCAAAAATAAGATATTGACAAATAGTTATTAAGATACCGTAAAAATTTTTATAGTAATTTTTTTGCGTTATGGAAATTCCTGCCAGATGCCCTTAACCTAACCCCTCCATCGTGTATTTCCGTCTTTGGTGCTTATATAGGATGCTTAGAAATTTTTATGTCGTTTCATTGTATTATCCTCTTTTTAGCGTCGAAAATAGTCCACAAGCACGCAAAATCAGTGTTTGAGTGCGACGGCACCTGATTCTTCTCCCAGGGTTCATTATACTCGGGATTCCTTGGTGTTCCAGCACGTTAAATTCCACAGTGAAAATTTCGAACACAAGAATTTTTTAAAAATGAAGATCTTAAAAAACACGAAAATTACATTGATTATCCTCTTACTAATAATGAATGCGAATGTCTTATAACGAAAAAATTATAATTTTTGAAAATATTTCTTAATTTTTTTGCTAAATTTTGGCGTCAAACTGAGAAAAAGTTAGAAAAATAAGAGAATTAAATTTTTAGATTTTTTATTTAATAAAAAAAAAAAGTATAACTCGAGAAATTCGATGCACTGGGAATTGAACCCGTGACCTTTTGATTGACAGTGAAACGCACCTTTTCTATTTTTATTGCACAATGCATTTTTTTATTAACTTACAAATTTAACAATAAAAAAGGAGGTTTATCCAAATATTTATTATTTAAATGAATTTTTCTTGATTAAAAAAAATACTTAATTTCATGTAAATATATTTTGATTATTAATTTTTTGTTAGTACTTAACCGCTAAAACATATTCGAATAAACCTCAGAAAAAGCTTATTATGGCTCTACTAGTCAAGAAAATAAAAACTGCCTCATTGACTCTTAAAAATTGAATCTTAAATATTTCGTTTAAATAAACCGCCTACGAGAGGAGAAAATTGTGCGTTTGCACCGATGCACGCAAAGTCGACCCCGGCGACTAGGGCGACAAAGGCGAGTGCACTTTTTCCCCTTCGGAACGAGACCCTTTTTTTTACCCTTACATCGTAAAGGATTTTCTCGTTTATGTAAGGCTCTTCTCGGTTTGACTTGCCGAATATTCCGCTTCTTTTCGTTCGACTAACTCATCCCATTTCACTCTCAGTCGCATTAAAGCTGGTTCGTTTCGTCTTTTCTGCCCGTGGCTCCTTCTTTGGACTTGCGATATTTTGGTACTTCGAGTTCGAGTACCTCTTCTCTGTTATTCGTTGGAAGTCGAAACTACTTGCTCGCTCAGTGCCTTTAACTTTTCACGTAAACACAACATTTACGTATTTTGAACTACTGGTAAAATATTTAAAGGTTGTAAAAATATAATAGATAAACAAAAAAAAATTACGTAAAAAAATGGAAAACAAACTAATGAAAACTTTGAAACCTGTTTTTGAAACCTGAAATAATTTAAGGTTTATTATATTTGACGTCGACAAAATCGGTAAATTATTCGTAAAATCTGCACAAAAATATGAAAATCACTTTTTCGTCGCAGTAGGCCGCAAAATGGGATTTTGCGCCCCTTTTTTACCATTTCTCGGGCGCAACATTCGCACCCACGGCGCAACATATCATTTTGGGCCCCAGGGGCGAAAAACACTATTTTTTAAAATAGATTACTGTTTTAACTGCCCCAAAATAATTTTGTAATTACATGATCGAACCAAAATAGCCGTACCGACTTTAAACTTCGAATGATAATAAATTTGAATTATCAAAATAATGAATTATCGAAATATATTAATTTTAAGCTCGATACACGACACGTGTAAGTTAATATTGAAAAATGACGCCACTGAAAGCTGCGAATTTATGAAATTGCTTCGTAAATTGCACCCCGTCATAGCATCCTTGATGTCCCCTTACAAGGCCATTATTAATGGGACAGGCTTCTTTCTCGTCGGAAAAGAGATGGAAAGACTTTTTTTATCAACTTTATTTTCTAATTTATCCACCTTTACCAATGTTTTTTCGCCGCGGCTCGTTTACTCGTAATTTCAGTTATTTTCCTTTATTTACCATCGGCGAGGCTTTGAAATTGATATTGTTATGCGATCGTCCCTTTTCCTCGTTTAATGACATTCGTTATTCGCAAATTCATAACGAAGCGACGCGAAGGAAAATGTATTTTTGTTGCCAGGGAATAATTCTGTTTTCTTCCATTAAAAAAGAAGCAATAAAAAAGTTGTTGTTTCCTTTACAATCTATCTTCTTTAGTCTCTTGGTCATTCTGTGTAACAGTAATTATTGTCGGAGTTTAAATTAGCACTCACCGTTACAACTTCGTCGCTTTGTAGGAAGTAATTGCCAATTTATTTCAATTTCGTAATATAACGATGTAACGATGAAAGTATTAAGAAAGCCGCCTTGAAGAAGAAAATTACGCGAAAGATCGGGGCAAGTAGAAAAAGACGAGAGTCTTTTCATTGACTTTATCTACTTGCGGACTGCGCCTCGTTATTGCCCAGTCCTGATTTTTATTAAGTTTGAATAACTTTATTAGCAATTATTAATATATGCATGAAAACCATCCTATGACATTTCTTTATTTATGATAAGTCTAATAATTTGATTAGTTATCACGGCACTATCTATGTTAATTCCCCTGTTTTGAGGCAAGTATGGAAGGGATGAACTAATCCGCGGGATGTTGTCTCAAACTCATTGCGCCTCCCTCTACTGATCCCTCTCATGTTACTCTTCTGATCATCCATTAGTAGCGCGCGGTTTAGGAGAGAGGGAGAATGGAAGGAGAACAAGGGCGTGATTAGACGCTATGGTGGGAGGCACAAGGTGCTCGTCACGCCGCTGTGCAGTTTAATTCATCGGCCTCAAAAAGGTGCTAAAAGAAATCCATCCGTGACAACCGCGCGGTAGTTGCATATTCCTCACATTGTTCTTGAAATTATTACAAATGAGGGGGTTGGAAGATCTTTCTATAAAGTAAATAACACGTTTTTAAATTTTGAAAATAAGGAATTTGCATTCACATTTGACTTTTTGCACGTAAACTGTTGTTGACCTGAAATGCAACAATGAACTTTAAAGATTCTGTTACCACAGAACATAACCTATATAAATTCTGCCTATTACTTTGGATAAAATTTGATTCCTCTTACAATTGACAAAACATGACATTTGCAAGTCCAATCTATTCTCCATTAGAGATAAAATTCCTCTCCAAAAATAACCATCAAAGATGGGAAAAGAGAGTCTAAAGTGATTTGTAGATAAAGTAGTAATTTATACTAAGAACCGACAAATAAAAATAACTATTGAAGCTAACGAATGTAATTTTTTAATTTTCAGCAAGCGCCGACGTGGGTTTCGCAGTCTACGACAGGTACGCGGCGGAGCAACTTGGCCAGCAGAATCCAGTGTCATACGTGGCGCACTTGACGGGTGCTCTGGCAGGGTTGACGATCGGCCTCCTGGTGCTGAAGAACTTCGAGCAGCGGCTTCACGAGCAACTCCTCTGGTGGGTCGCCCTGGGGGTCTACGCGGCCTGCACCATCTTCGCGATCATGTACAACCTGATGCACCCGGACTACCCCTGACGCGAGGTAACCTTCGCGTACGGGCACCCCAGGTCCACGTAACGCGAAGCCGGAGTCGCGGTGAGCTGCAGCCTCCTCCCGTTCGGTCCTCGTCGCCGATGCCGCCGCGCCTCCTCCTGACTCGTCGTCGCGGAGGCGCGAGTCGCGGATCACCAAGTCCACGTAAAACGTACCAAAGAAATGTCAAAGGAAAGCAGCCTGCCAACCGGAAGAGACGACGCAGGAAACGAACCGGTGCCAGAGCGCAGCGGTCACGGAGAATTCTTCTCTGTCGGCGAAAAGGAAGAAGTCCCCTTATTTTTTTCTAAGGCGGCCCCCGGGAACGGGCGACGGGAGCGAGGGTTCCGATATACGATGTCGGCCGTGTTCTTCTTTGCCGGAAGAATGCCGCGAAGAAATAAACGAAAGAATGCCGTTTTTTCCGAGAACAGAACTGAAGAAATAAGGCAGGGAGGTCTTTGCCGGTTCGCACGGACACCTTTTGCCCCTGTTTTTGTCCTTCGATGAAGAAAATGTATCGTTTCGAGATTTTGGAAAAGGAAGAAATCGTTTCTTTATCGTACTGAAGAATATTACTGGAAGAATCAAAGAAGTAACGATGCGTTGGCCAGCAAATAGCTTCTCGCCTTTTTTCTAAACAAAAAAGGATCCGAAGATAACGAAGAAACGCTTTTCCTCCCCTTGCGGAACGATAAAAAAAATATCCCGGAAAGAAAATTTTTCAATAATACATAAAATGGAAGCCTTGCTGTTGTTGCCGCTGTACACCAAAAGACTGAATTCTTCCTCTTTTTCGACGAGGGAGAGTCTCGATGGATTTCGCCTCCCGTTAGCGGACTTGTAGGAGAACAATTGTATATCCTTGTAAATACGATGTACAGTATCGGAGGATGCGAAAACGTCGACGCCTGGACTTCTCTGGATGACTTTTTCCGTCGTTCCTGAAGCGACCCAACGTTTTCTCGACATCGAAAGAAGCTCGTTCGAATAACAATATTAGTGAAAGGCGCATTAAGTTGTCGAAAGCTCTTTAGTTTTGTTCCGTGTGTGTGTGTGTGTGTGTGTGTGTGTAAACGTAGCGTCGATCACTGAGTTATGTTTGGAAACGATATTCCTATACAGTCACGTTTTTTTTACAGAGATTTCAGAAACGAAAGACAAAGGAGAAGTGCGTGAGCTTAACAAATTCTACTAACACTTAATATAAGTTATTTTGAAACTAACCTCAAAAGTTAATTTAAAAAAATCGCATTTTTCGTCTTTTTTTTCTTCGCACTTTTCCTTTCGTGGTACGTTTCACTGATTTGCGACCTCTCGTGTCGTCTCTTCCGTATTTCGAATCCGCTTTTCACTAATGTTATCGACCAAAATGTAAACGAGGGAGACTATTTTTTAAGGACAGAGATAATCGCACACTCATTCGGTGGCGAACGTAGAAATTCGCCGATAGGAAAAATACAAAATTCGCCGTCTACATTTACACGTAAGAAAGAAAAAAGAAGCGTCTCCGACGAAGCAGGGAGTAAACATTGTAGCCTAACTGTGTTAAATTAACGTTTATTATTTAATTGTCAATGTTTGTATTTATTACTCAAAGATGTGCGAAACGTTTAGCCTAGGCAATACGCGAGAGGGCGATTTCGATTTTTCAAACGCTTCGCATTCTTCCCGCGACTTTGCTCGTTAATCTGCGTTTCCTTCCCGAGATAAACTTTCCGTAGATTCATTTTCCTTACCTCATTTTTCCCGAAGTTCGTTTATCGTTTGTTTTTTTGCCAGTGTTGAATTTACGGAAGTCAAATTCCGTAAGAAGCTAATGAAGGAAGTTTCAAACGAATAGAAGGGAAAAGTGACGGCTGGTGTTTTATTCTTCTAATGAACGTTAGAAAATCGAAAACGTCCTCACCGGTGTTTTTTTTAAAGCGCAATTAAACGTACAAGTAAGCTGTCCTGTTTGAAAAGTTATGTTCGAAGCTACATTTATCTCGAGTATATACTGATTTATGTGAGTGTCGTTTTCCCTCGATACTGTTCGAGCGAATTGCTCGCGAAGAAATACTACTGTCTGTCCATGTCATTGTGAAGATATGTTTCTTCATTTAGCTGTCGATAATAAAGTGAAGTTTCAGATGCCTAAGGGTTTTTAAGGAGTTTCTAAGTTTTGTCTTCATTCATGAAAGGAGACAAATCCTGAAGAAGGGGTTTCAAAATTTAAAAAAAAAGTAGATTTTCTTCGCGAGTAATCGAAACTCACAAACCGAGTCTTCGCACGCGCCGGGCGATTACGTAGACGAAGGTGGAGGAAGAGAAGCGAAAGGAAAATAAAAGTTGGTAAAAAAAAATGGAGAAAGAGCAAGTGAGAGTGATGAACGATGCTAGTCAATTAGTACCTAGGGGGTGGCTGAGGCCACTTAACCCCTCGACGAGGCGAAGAAGTGACGCTCGAAGGGAAAGGTGAGGAGTGTGTGGAAGGGCCTCGAGGAAAGGATGCAGAAAGACAAGGTAGATGGCGCGCAGTGAAAAGAGGGAGAAGTAATTACACGTGAATAATTAAATCTGTACCACGCAGCCTTCCTCGCACACTAATCCATGAACCAGGAGCTCCGATCCGCACTCAATCTCATGACTCCGCTGCACGTACTCGAAGCGCTTCGTGTACCGAAATCGTTAATTCGAGCTTCGGTAGATTTCTCGAAAAACAATTTAAAAAAAGAAAAATAAGAAAATGTCTGATTCATGCTCGAAACGCTTCGACGGCAATGAAAGACTTCGAGTGCCGTTGTACAGTTACGGAAGATTGTTAAAACATTTGTCGCATTGCGGTTCCAGGGCTTACTCCATGTATTATTACGTTTATTATTTATATGTATAATGTGTATAAAGTGGAAGCCGCAAGTAGATTGTACTGAATACGTAAGTGTACGAGAGCTTTGGCCTGTATTTGTAAGAAGTGCGTTTGATAATTCCATTTCTAACTATTATTTAATCCCGATAGACTTCGAGGGCAGCATAATCACAATTACACATTTACATCGACACATACACAAGAAACAGGTACACGAGCGCTCCCGCGCGTGAAGACACTTGAAAGAAATCGGTAGCGAGCGAATGTAGCGTGTGCCTGTACGACCGATAGATCGTTACAAAAAAAAATCCTAGGATCTCCGGCCGATCGGAGAGGGGTGACTCTTTTTAACGTTTTTTCCAATATAGTGTACAGATTTTTCGTCTAGCGTCCAGCATTTTTCGATTTTTAAAACCGATAGCCGTAAGTCGCGCCGGAGATTTGCAAAAGCTCGTATTTTAGCAGAGGGAGAGACTCGCACGGCTCAGATTCGAAGTTGTGCGATGTGGCGTTAACGAGAACGTAGATAGACTAAAGTGAAGAAATATATAAATATATAAATATATATAATTTATATTATATACGGTCAGTCACAAGTCCACAAGCCAAAGAGGTGGAGCTAGTAAAATGTTTCAAATGTTTATTGTATAACTCAACGACGATTCCTCGCTAGGTAATTTCGTAATATAGACACAAGGAAGCTTCATCGTTGGACGGGAATAATTCCGCACTGGGATGAAGTCGTTGTATAGAATCAAAGTAGGACGTTTCAACGCGGTTCTATATTTCTCACGTCGATTTGTCGACGATCGCAAAAAAACGAGTCGCGTTTACCAAATATTACAGAATAAAGACAAAATGCGTTTCCTTAGCGGTTATACGTCGTAACGTAAGACAGTCGATCGAATCACCCCGTAAACTGCCGGCGAGGTTCTTTTATCATTTTCCTTTCGGAATTCTTCGGGATGTAGCCCGCACGCGAAACATCGGTATAAAAAATCTTATATTGTATTTATTCCATCATGTAAATCGCTAAATCAGTTTGTATAAAAAAAAATAAAGGCAAGTGAAGAAAAATGCTTTGAAGCAACACGTCAGTATCGTCGCACCTAAACTGAAATAAATCCATTTAATTATTATAATAATTCATGTGCTTTGTTTATTAACTTTCCTTGAAAATCCTTCTTGCCCATCCTAAGTTCCTTATCTGACAGTTTCTTTTCTCTCAAGTCATTTGTGTCTGGAGTTTGACATATGGGTAAGTTCAAAAAATGTGATACATACAAGTTACTCTAAATAGTTTTTATAAGCCAATTTCGTGATGAAGACGTTCGTAACGGTGTGTTTTGTTACGAGACACCATGCTTAGAGGTGGCGGTATTTTAGAAGAATATAAAGAAAAATAAGGGATAGGGAAGGAATCTTTCATTTGTTTTGTTTTGTTTATATTTATTGTGCTTGTTTACAAACCTGCATGACACTGTATAAATATCAACGTGGTTGATCAATATCAGTTAGTTTGTATCGCGAAGAAGATCACTATGTATGGGTGAGTGAGTAGTATCCATTATTTCATTATATTTATTTGTGATTAGTTTTGTGTCTTGGGCAGGGTTTGCTCACATAGCCCAACTGACGAGTGCGTGAGCAGACCTGGGACGAAACACAGATCCATATTCAATAATAATTATTTATATAAAATTAATTAGGCATGCAATAAAATAGCCTGTGCTCCGTCAACCCTTTTAATATTAACAAATTGCTACAATGGCGCCCGAACATGAACAATCTTCTAATAAAAATCTTTACACGCGACAGCAATTACTTACTTTTTAGTTTTAATTGAATAGAAGGTTGTTTTACGGACGTTTTAAATAAGACATTTAAAATCAGAATTTATATTTGAACCTGCTAATCCTTTTCATTCGCGATTATCACCTAAACGAATTTTTCTGTTCTTTTCAGTTTGTACTTTCTGCGTAATGGTACACAGAAAACAATTTTCTTGGAAATTTTACAGAATGGAGAAAATTGCCATTGTATATCGTCAAAATAGTAAAAATTTCAAGAACTGAAAGTAATTTTCCTCAACAAAAAGGACAAGTTTTTTCATTGCATCATTCCGTTTCAAAATTATCAACTGGAACAGTGAAATTTCAAAAAGATTTTTCTCAGTATAGGTTTCCATTTTGATGACAATTTTTGTTAGTTTGATCTTACCCAACGTAATGCAACTCTAAAATTAAATAAAACTAATGAAAATTTAAAAAAAACACTAATGAAAACAATTATTTTTATTGCAGGCAGTTGTTTGTTTACTTTGCATTGAACTGTGTCGCGTTGGTGTGTTATATATTCTTAATGTGCTGATTTAGACATTACTGTATTATAAAGCTGTGGATTTAGTTGGAAATTATTATGCAAACCAATTAAACCTGAGTATTTTGAAAAACTACAACCTTATCGTTAATAAAAACAGCTTAGTTTAGAGTGGAATCAGAATGTGTTTTTAAGTGTGCATATTTTTTTAAATAAAAAGGTACAGTGTAATTGCGACCCCGTAATGTACGGGACATCGCGACCGTCCTTTTCCGCGCTTATTACTTCGACCCAGACCATAGGTCTGGCGAAGTATTGAATTTGGTCAGTTCCCGCCAAAAAATTACCCTACAATTTTTCATCAAATGTCGACGTTTCAGGCCCTAAGGAACCCAACGCAACAATAAAAAAATTGGTGTCCGTTAGGTTGTACGTCCGTCCGTCCGACCGTGGGCAAAATTTTGTATACGCGATATCTCGCGACTGGCTGGACGAATTTAAAAAGTACAAACGGATTTGGGTTTCTCTTGGCCAAACTTATTAGATCTGATTAGTTTTTGGAGACAATGCATAGTAGATTATGGGGAGGTTTAACAAAAAAAACGCTTAAAAAACACGTTTTTCCATTTTTTAACAAAAAATACAAATCGTACAAAAAAATGTTTCAAACAAAAAATATAGAACATCGAATTCTGTACAAAAACGGTTATATTCATTTCTTCGTAAAATCAATGATAATGCCGTAAAAAACGGAAACCGAAGTATCCCACATATAAAAAATTTATTTCCTGCAACCCGACCTGCCAAAAACTCGACTAAACCGCGTTTTTTAAGCATCAGTGTGAACAAGACGTGCTCATTTATCAGTGCTTCGGCTGACCTGCGATCACTACTGTTGAAACTACTGTTGAAAAACGTTGTCAAAGTTTTGCGTTCATTTCAATAGAGTATTAAAAAACAGAATTATTACTTTTTTAAGGTAAGTTTTATTTTTTTTTTGTAAATTAAACATTGAAATTCATCATATCTGAAGGGTTTACAAATATTTCAATGCTACAAAAAAATTTCATGCATTTTAATTTCGGCTTCCATTTCCATGAGTGGACCACTTTTTGTATCCATAAGCGGTCCACTTGTTTTTATCAGTGTAAAGCTTACTGTGCGGAAGCGTAATTTCTGAGTGTAATTTAACATTTTGTTTTTGAATATAAATAAGTCATTAAAGTACCATTTAAGTGTTGTATTAAACCGGAATTCATATTAGAATGATTGATTCGATGGTTTTTTCACAAAGTTTCTTTTTTATGATGACCTTACCTTTATTCACATTTTCTCCATGTATTGCACACAGTAAAAGTGTTCAAAATAAATAAATTCTTATATGAAAATTAGAATTTCATTGTATTTTTGCCGTTCTAGCCATTCTAAGGGGATTTGAACGAGTAGTCCACTCATGGATACAAATTTTTGTTTAACCAAAAAACGCCCGTTCGTAAAAAATGTTAAATCAATTTTCTTTAACGGCAGAAAGTAAACCAAATGCATTTAATTTATACCTAGGGACTATATCTACCTAACGGTGCATACAAGACTTAAAAATTCCGTTATTTAATTAACTTTTTACACTAAATTAATAACGTGGTCCATTCATGGATACATTCCCCTACATAAACAGTTTATTCGTAATTACAATGGAGTTAGATGTAACCTTACTTTCCATGGGTGTCCGTCCCACTTCACTTTTGAAGGTTCTCAAATGATTTTTTCGAAAGTATATTAAACAAATATTAACTGCATAACCATAGCAAGTAAAATTATTAACTTTTATAAATAGATTCAAATGCTAGCAACGTAAAAAACTACTTTTTACTCCAAATTAGGGTGGTAATAAAAATGTCCCTTGATTTCAGAAAAATTTAGAAATTTACCATCGAGTCAGTCAACATCATGGTGTGGTTACATTGTTCATAATTTGTGTTTCATCGAGCCAATAAATCGTAGAAAAATTATTTAAGGTCTTATTTATTCTGAGGTAAGCGCTTTTTTAATATAAATTAGTGGTTGTTGAGAAATTACAAAAATTGTGTGATAGTAATCTCCGTGGTTTGTAATCTCCGTGGAAAACTTTCATTATTTAAGAATCGTATTATTGTTATATTATGAAAAAATGATTTTATTTATCTAATATTTATCCACTATCAATAATTATGAGATATTCCAAATGTATGTAACTCCAAAAACTTTAACAGATTTTATATAGAACACGCAGTTATACATCAATATGGTAGGATATTATTCAGAATATAGGAAAGAATAACTTAACCCATTTTAATATTGATTTTACGAATTTTTATCTTACATTAATTGAATCTCGAAAAATGCACGTTTTCTCAGAATGAACTATATTATATATAATGTATTATTAATGCGTCCATTTCAGTTGGAAATGGGGCGAAAATACATTCAAAAACCCAAAAAACATCTGGTTAAAAATTTGAAATAAGCTGTTGCTGCTACGGTATACCATGGTATTATTATTTTCTCTCTCTAAATTCCTACCACAAAAGTTTAATTTGCTTCGTTTGTTTTACTCGTTATATTACAAGTGACTATTTGCGTTTTCATTTTTTACCAACAATGAAGAGTAGGTATGTGGTCGATATATACGCAGTGTTATAAATAAACAAGTTCTGGTGGTAGCAAAATATATTATTTATTTACAATCAAGAAACATCAATTAAACCTATAAATCACGGCGAAATGGTGTTGAAAATAAACGTGGTCGGAATTATACCTGTAGTATTTCAAGTATCGCAAAATTTAACCTATGTAATATTCTATTCAAATCCATCACGGAACTAACATTAATTAGAAAGTTCAGGCATATGGGGGTTTTCAACTGGGAATTGTTCGGTCATTGTACAAACATTTTTAGTCCAAAAACGAAAAAATCGCGGGGGTTCTTGAAAAAAATGCATTTTAGTTAACCCTTTGAGTCACGGTAGTAACCCACGTTACTACCTCCATTTCTTTGAATTTTAATTATTTACGTTCAAGTTAACGTATTCCGATCGGTCTTTTTGCTATTTTCTGTTACCTTAGTACTTAAAGAACATATCCACATGACTAGAAATACATAATTGTTTATTGTTTACTTTATATAAATAAACAAAAACAAAAAAATAATGTTTTTTTGGAAAGAATTCATTTTTTACGCTATTTTGAAAGATATTGACTTGAAGTTCGGGGGTATATAGGTTTTGGGGTCGCTGATTACGAATCCGATGTCAGCTTTACGAAATTTAAAATGACGGATCCAAGATGGCTGATTCAAGATGGCGGTGATCGAGATGTAAAAAAGCGCGAATTGTGGTGAAAATGTGTATTTGGGGATTTCCGAAGTCGATAATTACGAATCCAATATCACCTTTACGAAATTGAAAATGGCTGTGAGCAAGATGTAAAAAATCTAGAGTTTTTTATGAAAACGCGTGTTAGGGAATTTTCAGCCTCGCTGAATATGAATTTTATGTTGATTATAGATAAGATGTTAAAGTTTTAAAATTCATCAGGAATTATATTTAAAATTTTTGTCCGCCATCTTGGATTTAGAAAAACGAACCTCGGATTCGTTATCAGCTACCTTGAAAACCCCCGAGTAGCAATTTTTGTCCCAATCGAATTATATTTTAAATTTTTGTCCGCCATCTTGAATTTCGAAAAACAAACCTCGGATTCGTAATCAGCGACCACAAAAACCCCCGAGTAACAAATTTCAGCTAAATTCGATAAGAGGAAAAATGTGTGACTCAAAGGGTTAAAAAATGTAAGCAAAAATGCTCTATTCGGCTCAATTTGTATGAAATCGAATCGAATAAAAGGTCAAATTGAAGATATTTTTAAGCTCTTCAGTTTTCTTCTAGGTCACATTCGTAGAAAGCGTTCGTCAGAAGCATCATCATATCAGTACACGAGTTGATTATATTTTCTAATTTCCCTTTTTCGACAATTTTATCGATCTTGCTTTGTAAGCATAATAAATAAACTTGTTCCCAATTTCACCATGAGTTCCTACTTTCATTTTTTGTTTTCGTTCGTAATCTCAACTAACACTGTCAAGCATTCTGTTTTGTGAAGGTTATCTTTATTCTGAGTTATATTAAACAAAAAAAACATCGAGCGTCGTATATAACACAGATTTTAATCCCCTTTATATGTAGGTATATAACCTTCAAACCAGGCCGAGTTATTGCCAAAAAACGATTTTTTTTCTAAACTTCAATAGCTCGTCACTCAAATTCTGAGCCTCAGATCCAATTTTGGTACAGGACTTTTTTTTTTGAGAATCACCTCATGCAATATCGTTACCCAGTTCTGGGATACTCTGGATATGTATTTAAAATCGAATTTTTCATTTATGGTGCCAACAAATTTTTTGAAGCAAATAAGATCTTATATTAAAACTTTTTTAAAGCCATGAATATATTGTATACATAACCTCACATCATTCTTGGTTGTGATGAAAAACAATCGAAAATAAACACGGAAAAGGACGGGCGCAATTACACTGTTACGTTCTTTGTTTAAAAAACTATGTACACTTAAAAACACTCTGATTTCTCCAAAAAACAAGTTGTTTTCATTAAAGTTAAAGTTCTAGCACTTCAAATTCCTTACGTTTGCATAATAATTTCCAACTAAATCTATAAATTTATAATACAGTAATGTCTAAATTAGCACATTAAGAAACAATAACACACCAGTGCTACAAGGTTGAATGCAAAGTAAACAAACAACTGCCTGCAATATATTTGTTTTTATTAATATTTAAAGACACTCTTGCCAGTCCAAAGATAACTTAAAACATGTGAAACTAATGTAAAGAATGGCCTCCTTTATTTGTGACAACTTCTAGAAGCTTCTATGAACGCTATGGCATTTAGTGTATCGAGTGAATCAGTTTTTCGATGTAGCAACGTTCTATTTTGTTCCACTCTTCTTAAATAGTTAATTTTAAGTCTTTTACACTATTAAATTGGAGTGCATGCTTTTAAAAAATGTTAGCTGAAAGTTTGGTCGAAAGTTTTCTATCGAATTTAGGTCTGGACTTATTACTGAACAATCAAGAGTGGGAATTCTATATGATTCTAAGAACGATTTTGAAAAATGAATCCTGATGTCGCGATTTCTTCTCCAAACATCACGAGAACATCATCCAGTAACTTTATAATTGGAATCCTATCTGGCACTTTTGCAGAATTTCGAATATTCCTCACCAATCTAGAGATATTTAGATATTTGAGAATTTTGAACATTTTCAATTTTGTAAGTTATTCTTTTCCTTGTATATCAATTGGAATCTCTTCGTATATCGATTTTTTTCAATTTATTAAAATTTCGCGATTTTGAAAATTGTAAAAAATGATTAAAAAATTCCGAAAAAAATTTCCACGTGTTCTTTGGTCAATTCTACAAACTTTTTGTTCCGCAACATTTTTTCCAATAGTCTTTCATTTTCAAATAAAAAATTCCTGAACTTTTTGACGATTTGTTCGTCTCTGTGCTGCCATTGTGGATATTTTCAGCATTATTTTCAAAATTGTAATACGTACATTTCAAAGTTTAAGCCTCTAAAACACTTTTCTACGTGGAAAAAGTTTATTATAAAAAGTTTAGATCTAAAATTTGTTCAGTTAAAAATAACGCGTTTTTTGCAAAAAATTGTTTATAACTTTTTAAGCATTGACTTTAGACAAATTCTGTGGCCATATTCTGAAAGAGCATGAAATTTTACGTTGGATATAGTGTATCGATATTTTTTTTAGTACTTGTAGAATAAAAAAAAAATGGAAGAAAATTCATTGAAAATTGACGATATTTGGTCTGAAATGCCGTAAATTTTGACTTCTTTTCATCAGGTGCTTTCTTAGGGAAAAAAAATCACTCAATCGTTTTGATATAACCATACCTATTGTATTTTTCTTGAACTTCCTAAATCCGGTTTCAAATTGACCATATTTCGCCATTTTTTTTACTATGACGGTTTAAACATAAAAAATTGTGAATTTTTAAAAAATTTCTTCAAATAATCGTATTTTTGAACAGGAAACAGTGTTCGGAACAAGCTAAGTCTCTGTATCTGGTGGAGTAATTAGTTACACTAAAAGATAGGATGGTTATTAATTCTCCATTCAAAATGGCAGCTTAAAAATGGCGGTTTTCAGTCAAAATTTTGTTGAAAAATTTCTGGACGATCTAACTCAAAAGCTACGAGCTTTTTAAAAAAAAGGTTAAGAATGAAAAGTTCTTAAAATTCACTGAGAAATATAGTGGATTTTTTTCAAATTTATTAAATGAAGTTTTGAGAAATTTTTTTTCAAAATTTTTTTCAAAATTGTAATTTATTTACGAAAAATTCTGAACAAAATTGAGTGCATTCTCTGATAAATTTTAAGAGTTTTTTGTTCTTTGCAATTCTTTCCAAAAGTTGATAGTTTTCGAGGAAATGAATTTCAAAATATTATAGTTTAAGATTTTTCTTTCTCGAAAACTATCAACTTTTGGGAAAAAATGCATAGAATAAAAAACTCTTTGAATTCATCAAAGAATGTATTAAATTTTGTTCGAAAAAAAAATTACAATTTTGAAAAGAATTTTGAAAAAAATTGTTCAAAAATTCATTTAAAAAATCTGAAAAAAATCCACTATATTTCTCGGCGAATTCTAAGAATTTTTTATTCTTAGCATTTTTTAAAACAAGCTCATAATTGTTTAGTTAGAGCGTTTAGAAATTTTTCAACAAAATGTTCACTTTGAAGAACCGACATTTTGAATCCGCCATTTTGAATGGTGAATTAATAACCATCTTATCTTTTAGTATAACTATTTACCCCACCAGATACAGAGATTCAGCTTGATTCGAACACGGCTTCATGTTCAAAAATACGATTATTTGAACAAAATTTTTCAAAATTCACGATTTTTTTATGTTTAACCCATTAAGTCCTGAATGGACGTTTTTTCACTACAATTTTCAACGGTTGTATTTAGTGTGAAAAAAGGCTCTAAAAAATAAAGGCTCGTAAAATTAACTGAACTTTCAGAATCTGTTATTACATTTTTCAGAAAATGCAACCGTGAAAAACTATATTCGATTTTTTCAAAAAAATCATGCATTTTTCAAATGAATTTTTTTTCATTTCGTCTTTTCACATTGAAATTGTTTCAGAATTCCTCTAAACGGTAAAGAAATCGTGTCCTCGAGACTTAAACTTTAAGATGTGCCTATGTCCATTTTGAAAATAAAGGTAAAAGCATCCAAAATGGCGGCCCAAACACAAAAAAATTAGCGAAAAATTCAGAAATTTTTTATTCAAAGACGATCGACTTTAGGAAAAAATGTTACAGAACAAAAAGTTCTTGCAATTAATCAAAGAATGCCCGAAAATTTTTTTAGAATTTTTCGACGACTTTTTCGATTTGTCAAAATTTTGGGATTTTGAAAAATGAAAAAAGTGTTTAAAAAATTCTGAAAAAAATTCAGCGTATTCTTTGAATTTTTTCATTTCGTCTTTTCACATTGAAATTGTTTCAGAATTCCTCTAAACGGTAAAGAAATCGTGTCCTCGAGACTTAAACTTTAAGATGTGCCTATGTCCATTTTGAAAATAAAGGTAAAAGCATCCAAAATGGCGGCCCAAACACAAAAAAATTAGCGAAAAATTCAGGAATTTTTTATTCAAAGACGATCGACTTTAGGAAAAAATGTTACAGAACAAAAAGTTCTTGCAATTAATCAAAGAATGCCCGAAAATTTTTTTAGAATTTTTCGACGACTTTTTCGATTTGTCAAAATTTTGGGATTTTGAAAAATGAAAAAAGTGTTTAAAAAATTCTGAAAAAAATTCAGCGTATTCTTTGAATTTTTTCATTTCGTCTTTTCACATTGAAATTGTTTCAGAATTCCTCTAAACGGTAAAGAAATCGTGTCCTCGAGACTTAAACTTTAAGATGTGCCTATGTCCATTTTGAAAATAAAGGTAAAAGCATCCAAAATGGCGGCCCAAACACAAAAAAATTAGCGAAAAATTCAGGAATTTTTTATTCAAAGACGATCGACTTTAGGAAAAAATGTTACAGAACAAAAAGTTCTTGCAATTAATCAAAGAATGCCCGAAAATTTTTTTAGAATTTTTCGACGACTTTTTCGATTTGTCAAAATTTTGGGATTTTGAAAAATGAAAAAAGTGTTTAAAAAATTCTGAAAAAAATTCAGCGTATTCTTTGAATAATTGTAAGAACTTTTTGTTCTGTAACATTTTTTCCTAAAGTCGATCGTCTTTGAATAAAAAATTCCTGAATTTTTCGCTAATTTTGTTGTGTTTGGGCCGCCATTTTGTATGCTTTTACCTTTATTTTCAAAATGGACATAGGCACATCTTAAAGTTTAAGTCTCGAGGACACGATTTCTTTACCGTTTAGAGGAATTCTGAAACAATTTCAATGTGAAAAGACGAAATGAAAAAAAAATTCATTTGAAAAATGCATGATTTTTTTGAAAAAATCGAATATAGTTTTTCACGGTTGCATTTTCTGAAAAATGTAATAACAGATTCTGAAAGTTCAGTTAATTTTACGTGAGATATGTCTTCTTTCAAATTTTTTAGAGCCTTTTTTCACACTAAATACAACCGTTGAAAATTGTAGTGAAAAAACGTCCATTCAGGACTTAATGGGTTAAACCGCCATAGTAAAAAAAATGGCGGCAAATATGGTCAATCTAAAACCAGATTTAGAAAGTTCGAAAAAAATACAATAGGTGTGGCTATATCAAAACGATTGAATGACTTTCTCCAAAAAAGCACCTGATGAAAAGAAGTCAAAATTTAGGACATTTCAGGACGAAACAAGTTAATGGGTTAAAAATGTTCATTTTCAATTCGTTTCAATTCTCGTTTGTGCACAATTATTTTTAATTTATGTAACCTTATACAACATTGCACTAAATTTGTATTCTTAGTGTCCGGAATTAAAATTCTCATGAATCGTCCAATATTCGTGTAGTCGACGATATAATCAACTTCATAAAAGATATTCCTGTTACATTTCTTATTCAAATCTGTAACATCCTGAAGTTTTCGATTCAGAAAATATTTCCGTTGACGTTATTATCAAAATAGAAAGAAAAGTACCCATTAAATTAAAAAACATCTTTTATTTTATTGTCCATTCAATAAAAAAATACGATTTTTACTAGACCTAAAGTAAATAAAAATCATAACATACATATTTACAAAATTTATTTACACACTTTAAAAATTTGACCTAACTGCTTATATCATCAATTTAGAAATAAATTTTCTAAACAAAGACTAGAATGTTCGTCGTCAACATTAGAATCCACTTTAATACACTTTTTTGGTAATTCACTCGAGAGTTCTGCATAATTCGTAACATAATTGAGTTTGTATTTCTCACAATTAATCTTCGGTGTAATTCCGTATCTATTTTCAAGAAATTCAAGAACTGCTTCTCGACTATTAAGTTCGTTAAATACTACCTTTTCTTGTTTCGTTAATATTTTTTCGAGCATAAAAACTAAATGGTGATGCATACACAAAAATTGCGTAGGTATACTGGCCGTTATATCTAACCATTCTTGTACGCAACTTAACGGAGTCTTCAAATAACCTGAAAATAGTGCAGGATTCGTCAAGAGTCCATTCGCAGACATTACTCCGTTACATTTCGATTCTTTGCATAAAATTTCTGCATCTTTGAGAGTTTTTACATTTCCGTTAGCAATCACTGGCAGTCGAACCGAATCTCTCGCAAGTTTCAGACCTTCCATATCGATTGGTACATTTCGCATTTGCGGCGTACGTGCATGCACCGTTAGAAACGAAGCACCAGCACGCTCGATCGTTTGACACAATTCCACAGTTTTTTTAATATCTTGTAAAATTCGTATTTTTACTGACACTGTAAACGGTTGAGATATCCTATTTCTGACTTGATATATTAAATCTTTTACAAGTTGTGGTTTGGTGAGTAAATGCGCTCCGTATCCATCTTTCATTGCCCAACGCTGCGGACAGCCACAATTAAGATCAACGCCATTGGAATATCTAGTTGAAAAGAGTAATGTAACATTAAAACAAAGACAATTTCGATAAATAATATGAAGAACTTACGGAGCGATTATCTCTGCGGCATTAACAAAATCATCTACTTCGTTTGCTGCAAATTGAACGATAAGTGGCGCATCTTTTTCGTTTGTTGTAAATTCGCTGTTGCGTGCTTTCGGAGATTGGACAAATGAATTGGCCATAATCATTGGTGTGAAACATATATCGCAGTCGTATCTTCGAACTAATGAACGAAATTGCAATCTGAAAATAAAACGATAATGGCTACGTTAACATCTTTATCGATAGGTAAATTTGATATAAGAAATTTTTTACATTAATTCAATATTTTTAAATGTTACTTTTTACTAATTTACACAGTAAATTAGATAGTTATTTTATAAATTGTTTTGAGTTATACGTACTTGCTGTATCTAACCATCGGAGCACAAATTTTCGTCATTCCTGGTTCTTCTAAAATATCCAGTATATTTTGAACCATTTTTAATTTTCTAAAACGTTTGAAATATTAAACGGTAATTTATTTTAAGTCGAACTTAAAATAAAAATAAACAAAATACTAAAATCTCTGTATGGAATGGATTTAATGTTTTTTAGGTTATGTATATTGACAACAATGCATTCTGGGAGAGGGGAATCTCTCGCGAGGGCAATATTACTCTGTGTAGGGTAGTTCTATTGTGTATATACTTTATGGCTGAACTATGACGTCAACACCAGGACGTCTAAAAGTTGGACGCAACGCGGTCTTGACTACAGTAGTCCTTCCCTTAAGTTATACAATCGAGACAGGCAAGATGGCCGCTCTTTCCCTTAAGTTATATTTTTTCCCCTAGCATCTAGTGCGGTCATATACAGTGTAAATGTGTGTGTGTGATTTTCGAATTTTGCAGTGTTAACGTATTTTACACCTTAATACGACCGAAAAGTGCCAATTGTGATTAAAACAAGAAACCAAACCCTATAAAGAAACGATAATAAATGTATTGCACATGTTCTTTTGTTATTTTTATTTTACCTGACAAACCTTCACGGAGAATAGAAAATACTAGTGGTTCATCTTTCTGACACGACTGGCTCGTCTTTAATTTTTTTATGTTTTTTTTTACGAAACAAATTTTATCTCAATATATGTAAAAGTAATTTACTTCTGAAATCAATGATTTTCAAATGTTTGCTATTTACGCCTGCTGTCAGGCGAACAAAAAATCATTAAAGACGAGCCAGTCATTACAGAAAGATTAACTTCTCTATTCTCCGTGTTGTAAATACACAAAATACACAAAAAGCTTACACAAAATAATTTATTGTTATGTATATACGTAACAATCTTCGAAATTATATTCTTATAGCAGGCAGCTCGCAATATTTAAGACAAGTACATTGATGCACATTTGATGTTATAATTTCATTACATTTCAAGAAATTTTTAGTTAACAATTTGAAAACATAACATTTTTAGGTTACGTTTGACAAGTTGACTATAGGGGAAAAAATACAACTTAGAGGAAGAGAAACGTACAACATAACAGAAGTATACAACTTAAGGGAAGGACTACTGTATTTTGAGACAGTCTCACTTTTTAGTCTTGAAAATTGTTCTGCGACGCCTTAAAGACGTGATATGCACCCTCAGAAGACGGTCTTAAAGGCCGCAAATAAGTCGTCTCATTTAAGACATCTAAAAAAGAACAATTATATGCCCTCTCTCGCAGTGACATCATCCAGTGTTGGTAATCTATTTTTATATACATACATACAGTAAGGACCTCTCTTATTCGAACCTCTCTTATTCTAATTGTCCAGCCTCTCTTATTCTAATCGTTCTCCCACTATCATACGAAAAGTCAACGAAAAATATTGTCCGCGAATCACAAGGTCTCAAGCAAAGTAAGTGGGGGTAAGGGGAAAATTAGAATAAGAGAGGTCGGCGCCATCTTGAAAAACTTTACTAATTAGAATAAGATATGTCCTACTGTACATACAGTAATATAGTAATGTTAATATTTAATATTCACTAGTAATTGGTACTCGTACATATTTATTTATTTGTAATGTTCACTTTTATAAGGACAAAGTGCGTGTCGTAACAAAGATATGTGAATACTGGTCTACATAAAACTTTGCCACTTGCGAGAAAGGCAGAGCCCCTCTAAAACGTCTAAAATAGAGGCGGTACTTAGACGACCTTTTCAAGATGGTCTTCCCAAATAATCGAGAAAATGGAATCTTATCGCTATTTTTACAAAAATATATAATAATTTCAAAGTATGTATTTTTAACTATCTTTCCTGAAAATTTAAGCGAAATCGAAATAGGTATTTTTAATTTATAAATTTTTAATGAAAAAGACGTTTTTTTCGATCAAGTGTCCTCGCGTTAAACTTTAGCTAAAAACGTAAGTGGGAATTAATTTCTAGGCAAATTTCCAATCAATTTACACTATTTAAATATTTTGTTTATCTAAATCACGGTTTTTTGAGCAAAAATAAGTTTTTAAAATTTAATTTGAAAAAATGTCCAATTTTACTAAATTAATGATTGTGAGACTTCTATAGGAAATAAGGACTTGAAATTTTACCTAGACACATATTTTTCGATGTAAAAAACACTAGTAAAATTTAACAATTTTTATTTTTTTAATTTTGTTACATTTTTTTTTAATCAATTAACAGGCGGAATCGCCCATTTTACTCAATTGTTGTCGTATTATTTACTATGATTTTGCGAGAGCTGCAGATCGACTTACACAGATAGCGCCTTACTTCACATTTGTGTATTAAGGATAGGACTGCAGAAACCTATACCAAGTGCAGCAGCGGTCATGAGTCGATTTCCGCCAGATAAACAATACTTTCGAAACGTAAACATAAACAACGTGGCTCGTCTCATGGTATAAGAAGAAAGGTATATCAACTTTGTGGTTGCGCAAAAGCAACCAATCGTCGTTGATCTAAATTAATCGGCTGAGGCAGGGTGGGAACATGTTACAGTAGGACCTCTCTTATTCTAACCTCTCATAATCTAATTACCCTTCTTATTCTAATTATTCGGCATCTCTTATTCTAATCGCTTCTCCTCAAGTCTTCCCCTACCACCTCGCGAAAAGCGACTCTGAAGCACTCTGAAATATCGCGAAGCTAATATCGATACGTACACAAGCTCGTGAGTGGGGGTAAGGGGAAAATTAGAATAAAAATGGTCGGCGCTATCTTGAAAAACTTTTCTAGTTAGAATAAGAGAGGTCCCACTGTATAATAAGAGAGGTATAGAAGTAATCAATCAGCATTGATCTATATTGGTATTTCCCCTTCTCCAACATGCGTCTTACAATACCTCTCTTATTCTATCATAGCTCGTCTTACCTTTGATATGGAATGTCCCTCATTCAGTTATTCAAGAATCCTATGTAATTTTTTCTAGCATTTTGAAATGGGGTCCTTAATGTACCGATAAAGTTCCACAAAATGTTCAAGACAGGGAGGTTTGATGAAATTTTAAGCAAAAATTTCGGTGCAGGAACTATCACGAAAAAAACTGATAAAATCCAATTTTTCATTTAAAACACGTATATTTTTTTTATGTTCTACAAGAATCCATTCGAAAGTAAATCGATTTTTTTTAACCACCCTAATGCACATGTTTGAAACAAAAATATATCACAATCGAATAAAAAACGTGTCTTTTGTTTGTTTTGGCTAAAATATTAGTGGAGTAATCCCAATAAACAAAATCAATTTCCGAAAATTCTCTATCATTTCTCCATTAATTGTTTAGGCATTTCTTAGAGGACAAGTCAAAGGCATTACAAATAAAAACTCAATGGAGTACACTCGATACTTGACTAACTTTTATTGTAGAGTGCTGAAGAGATCTTCAAGAATACTCTGATAAAAAACGATTATAACAAATTCTTCTAACTTTTATTGTACTACTAAAATCACTTACCAAACATTAAAAACGTACAGTGTTGGACAGCACGTACATTTAATGTACATCACTTAATTAATGCACAACATGTATATGGTACTTTCTCACATAAACAATCACAAAGGTTATGCTCAGCACAAATTAATACACAGTACATCTTTGGTCCTTTTAATTGCTTAACTAATTTCTCCAATATCCTCCTTATTTTGCGTTAAAACCTGGAGCTCATAGGCAGCAAATCTCCGGTTTTTACGAAACTTAAAATATGGTTCAATACAGAAGTAGGTAAATTGAACTGTCCTAAAATTACCGAAACTTCTGGATTGCATTTATTCAGCAAAGATTTTCTGTATAACACTTTGGTGTAGGTAACTTCTATTACGTCAGCATATGCTGGAAATGATGTGTAGTAATGTTTTGATTCGAACAGTTCTATAATTGGAGGCGTTAAGATTTCGGTAAGACTGTTCGGATCGTTTCTAATGAAATCGTAAAATGTCAAACTCCCAATAATTGGTGTTCTTTTCATAAACACTATTTCATCCCTACAACGTTGTCCGAATCCGTTAAAATCAGATCTAGGTGGTAGTAGATCTATATTGTCCTGACTCATATAATAGCCAGCTGCTGCTTTTTTTATAACGTTCACAGCAATTGTTTCCTCCACTTCGTAACATTCGCCTAAATAAAGGGCACTTTGCAAAAGACAATTTCCATCTTTGTCTCTAGAATTTAAATCACTGCCCCATCTAACTAGTAAGTCAAGCAATCGAGGCCTGTCTGCATCCTCAACTGTGTCAGTATCCAAAAGCCAAACTAGAACATGTTCTTCGACATCTTCTTCGTTTAATTCGATTACTTCATCGAGTTCATCCAAACGGCGTCGTTCTGCTCTCGCTTTTCTCTTTTCAGTATATTTCCGTAATATATCCTTTACAAAGTCTGTCTTTGTAACCATGTACGACTCTAAATCCTGGGCGAAACTATGTTTTATTATTTTCTTCGCAAATGTTATCATGTTCCTACCGCTTTCGTCGCCTGAACTGTCCATGTCTTCATCGGATGAATCATCGCTACCATCATCGTAATGGTAAGTTTCTCGTATTCCATCAGGGAAGCGGCCAATTAGTAGAGGTTTGTTACTAGTCTTCCTCATACTAACTTCTTTTTTCGGTTTTTTGACTGTCTCTTTACCAAGACTTAACATCCATTCACCATCTGGAAGAAAGTCTTCAAATGACATATTTAAATAGTCATCTTCATCACCGTCAACATCCAACGCATCTGGTGGCTCGCGATTCGCATTGTCAACATTGATATCAAAACTGGGCAGTCCATTTCCGCGATTACCATTATCAACATTACCAGAGTTGGATGCGCTGGGCAATTGCAACCTGCTATTATTATCGTATATATTAGCATTGTTAGATGTGCCAGGTTGCGGGCTTCTTTCTCTAGCACCGTGTGGTATACTATGACTGTTACTGCCATTGTCAGTATTAGCATTATGTCTACTGGATGTATTTGGTACTGGAAAATTCCCATTCCTTTTATCGACTTTCTTCTTATGAGCTATTCTTACATTATTTACGTTAGAAATGTTTATATTATTTTCATCATCTGAATCACTTTCATCGCTTCCAGCGCCTCCGTAATTCTCATCACTTTCATCCATTTCATCACCATCAGAATAGCCGAGACGTACCCCTTTATGAGCTCCTTCAAAAACATTATCAATTAAAGGACGTGCATTGTCATCGGGTCCTCTTTCATTATTATCAACAGGTCCATTATTAACAACCACATTAATACCATCTTCATCGATCGGGAAAAAATCGGAGGTCTGGAAATTTATCTCCTTGTATCCATGTTTCAATATAAGCTGTGCCATTTCTACACTATGGTCTGAACATATCGCTGCTTTCAGTACATTGCCAGCCCTAGGTTCTATATTCGGATCAGCACCATTTTGCAACAATATTCTCACCACTTGGCGATAATTGTTATGTGGATTCGATTCGTTCAAAAGAGCACTTAACGGCGTGTGTCCTTTCCTATTTCGAGCATTAATATTGCATTGTTTGTACTTCACTAGTAAATCGACACATTCTACATTTCCATAATGAGCAGCATCATGTAAAGGTGTGCAGCCAAACACATTTGCTGCATTGATTTCACATCCTCTATTTACAAGCATCTTAACTATAAACACTCCGTTACATTTGACAGCCAGGAACAATGGAGTTTCTTGGTGTATATTTTTGGCATTTGGGTTACATCCGCGTTTCAACAGCTCCCCTACAGCTTGAATATTCCCAGAATTCGCAGCGTGATGTAACGCCGTCATGCCATAGGTTGGCCCAGATGCGTGTAAATTGTAACCCCAATTCAGAAACAATTCAATCAAATCCTTTCCTCCACAAGCCATGGCAATGTCGAATGCTGTCATGTCACATTTGTCTCTAATATTGCAATCCGCTCCATGGGCAAGTAATTCCTGTAAAATGCTCATGATAGGAGTCATGTAGAACTCTACATCTGGTTTTGGAAATATATTTTCCGTCGTGTTCTTCGATACGTTAAATAAAACAGAACGACACATTCCAGCAGCGCAATGCAATGGCGTGAAATTGTAAAAGTTGTCTTTTGCGTTGACTAAACTACCGTTATTCAACAATAGCTTTACCTTCCTTACATCACATCTAGAACTAGCTATATGTAAAGGTATCTGTCCATACATATTTCTTCCATTCGTATTGTACCCGCGCTCTGTAATCAAATATTCAACAATGTCGTGCCTTCCAGGTTCACCGCATATCATATGTAACGTATCTTTTTCTTCATATTCAACATTGCCGTCATCCAACAACTCTTTGACACGTGGAAAGTCATGGAATCCAATTGCATTTAAAAGAAGAATATCATCCCCTTTTCTTCTTTTTAATCGTCCTCCATCTTTCGGCTCCATTTTTTCATTGGTTTCCACGAATGATATTTCAATCTAGCAGTTCTTATTTATCTGAAACAATATTGAAATATGAATAATTAAAGAAAAGTTGAAGAAAACGTCCGAAAAATACCTAGGAACTTTTGAAACTCGTTTATATCAAAACTCCAACATAATCCATGAAATGCCAGATTGGTACTGCCTAGAATTATAATAAACACATTTTTAGAAGTTATGCTGAAGATAATATTAAACTTATCAAAATATATAATTCGTTGCAATTGAAGCATTCAGTTTTACTTCAGCAACTATCGAGTCAGCAAAATAGAACAGAGTTCAAAATTATTTCGAAATGTACTCTAAAAGAAGCCAGATGTCCAACTTTCTAACTTCTTTTAGAGCACATTTTGAAATCATTCTGAACTCTTTTCTATTTTGCTGTCTGACTTCTTTTAGAGCGCATTTCGAAATCATTCTGAACTCTTTTCTATTTTGCTGTTTAGGTATACTTTTTTCCTTACGCCTCCTAACGCTTACACTAATATTAAAACATTTTTCTAGACATTTCCAAATTTTTGATAAATTCAAAAGAATATAAAGTCTGTATCCATTTATGGATTCAGGAAGATAAAAGATTATTAAAACGAATTCGTGCAAATAGACAATTATTGGAACAAATACGTTTGTTATTCGAGGAGAAAAGAACAAAAAAAGTTAATGTTGCTTGCAGATAAACATAGAAACAAATAAAAAAAGCGAGGGGTCAACCGCTGGTAAAAAAATGTACAGGTATTCCCAAAACTGGGAATATATTCCTAATATTCCCGTCGTATTCCCAATATTCCTGCCGTATTCCTAATATTCCCAATATTCCCACCGTATTCCTAATATTCCCAGCTTATTCCTGATATTCCCACCTTATTCCCAACATTCCCACCGCATTCCTAGTATTTCCTACGTATTTTCAGTACTCTCAGTGATGATACAGATCTCAGCCTTCTATGATGTACAATAATCTGCGATATTGTAGTACAAAGCAACTTATACACATACACATACATATATTTAAGTAAACAAATTTTTATTTCATTTATGAACAGGCAATTTTTTTACATTACAACCTAACTATAAAGCTCTAAACATCTAATGTAACGTTTAAATATTTTATTCCTCATTTTTTTTAAATTTTAAATTATCATTTTTTTGTTAGTATTGTGTAAAATATATAGAATTGCTATAACAGATCTTAAATTTTAATAAAACGTTCCAATAATTTTAAACTCGGATTTTTTTTAATTTTATTGATTTTTAACATTAGGTTAAAATTCAGCAACTATCTGTAGTTATTAACAGTTTGCAAAATTTCGCATTTTCTATCCTCAGATGTATTAAATTAAAAATATTTACAATAGTGATTAACTGGAAATATTTCTTTGAGAATTAAATCGATTACAAAAGTTTCGATCACCACAGTTGACATCATTTTTAAAACTTATATTTCCATATAAAAAAAAATAGTCGAAAGAACAAGCGTTTCTATAAATATTTAAAAAAATTCTCATGTACTCCCAGATGTTGCCGATTGCTGATTATTTCCAAATATTATGATTGCGTCATCCAAATATTCCCAAATATTCCAAGATATTGTCGAGTATTCCTAAAGATTCCGAGATATTGCCGAATATTCCGAGATATTCCCAAATATTCCCGGTACAATGTACAGGTATTCCTTCATGGTGGTTGACCCCTCGAAAAAAAGTATTCGGAAGTATTCAAACGAATACAAATGGATAACTGAAGTATTCAAAGAGTTTTTTAGTCCGTTTACTCCCAGCAGGAATTCAATAACTAATTGAAAAACAGCTACGGTTTTTGTTCTGAATTTATTAATAATTTTACTCGTTCAGTCATAATTCATTTAACCCTTTGTGGCATAAATTTTTCTTTACATGAAAAATAGCTGAAATTTGTTACTCGGGGGTTTTGGGGTCGCTGATTACGAATTTGAAGTCAGATTTTGAAAATTCAAAATGGCGGATTCAATATGTCGGACGAATTTTTCGCAATTCATCAGATTCGCTTTAAATTTTTTACTCGGGGGTTTTCGACGTTAGTTTTAATGAATTAAAAATGGCAAATCAATTTTATTAGCAAAAAATTTTGAAAACGACTTCATGTTATCCGTTATTATTTTTACCAAGTTAAAAATGGCAGATCAAACTTGCCGGACAAACATTTTACAAACGACTCGCGCTGATTACGAATCCGAGGATAATATTCTCAAATTCCGGATTTAATGGATTTGGCAAATTAACGTTGGATTCGAAATCAGAGATCCCGAAAACCAGCGAGTAACAAATTTTGTTAAAAATGAGACATTTTAAAATTTGTTTGGCCCGCATATTGAATCCGCAATTTTGAATTTGGTAAAACTAACATCGGATTCGTATTCAGCAACTCCCAAAACCCCCGAGTAACAAATTTTGTTGAAAATAAGGCATTTTAAAATTTTTTGGCCGCCATATTGGATCCGCCATTTTGAATTTGGTAAAATTAACGGCGGATTCGGGATCAGCGACCCCAAAAACCCTCATAAATAATCTGTAGTAAGAAAACCTTGTGTAGTTTGCAAAAAATTAATTTAGTCGAAAAAAACGCCGTTTTTTTAATTTTATTTGTTAATAATAATTATAATAATAATACTAAACGAGCAAACGATTTTTTTTTATAGTTATATTAATAAATCTAGGTGGTACAACGTATGTACCACTATGCCGCAAAGGTTTAAGGAAGACAACAGCTTCTATAAAAATGAAAAATAAAATTTATATAATTTAAAATGTTTCAAACTGCAATGACGTAAGCAACTAGAATAAAATTTACATAACAGATTACGTAATTGGTTTTATCATTTTTACTCAATACTGTCAAAGTAATGCATGTGTAAAATTAACAAAATGGTCCTTACAAGTCAAATTTGAATAAAAAGAATTATAAAAAATAGTAAACTCTGAATAAATAATTTATAAACTTTGACAGTAGGAGGTGTAAAGTTCATAGTCGTGAATTTTTCGGTTCATTTAAAAATTGAATTTTTTCATAATATTTAATAATTGTCATAGTCTTAAAAAAAAACAGGCTCAAGGAATAAAATGGAAAATTTCCTCAAAATTATAACTCAGAAAAAATAACCATAGCATTGTGTTTTCAAAAATGATTTTTAAGGTCTTGCACGAAAATATTTGTAACAGAATCTTCAATAGACAGAATGATTTTCGTTAACCTTTTGTCGACTTTAAGTAAAAATAAAAATATTGTCAAAGAATTAGAAGTTGTGACACATAATTTGTTCACAAACTTTTGACCGGTATATTACACTTGATTTATTTTGTAAATAAATGAATTTTTTAAAAGTTTCATAATAAATTATTGTAGTAGTCTTTTCGAAAATAAATTTACAATGGTAGGGTATAAAAATAAAATCGAAATTTAACCATAACGAACGTGAGTAAATATAATCAAAACCTATAGCGGTTGACCACTCTTAGCAACGGGATTAAATACCTCACAGAGGTCAAATGCAAATAACTAATGTCACGTATTGTTTGTTTTTACATAAAACTAAAAATTTAATTTGACTTTTGAATAACGTTAAACGCATAATGTGCTGATGCAAAATATAGCTCTCACTAACATGTAGAAATATTTTCCTAAATAATTTGTCTGCATCATACATTCCTATTTTTTCGCAGTTTCTGTGTAATGAAAAGAAAATACCAAACGGAAAAGTAAATTAAACGTTTTGGTTTGGTAATACGAAATTGGCATTTAACCTCAAAATTCTCAAGTAACAAGTGAATTTATTAATAGATTGTTGAATTTGATTTTCACATCATAATTTGAAAATCTCGAGCAAATAACGTTAGATAAATAAAAGTAAATGTAATAAGTTACCTGAGGATTTCTTCCATTATTAAAATTTTGATTAGAAATTTGCGAAGCAGATGCTTATCGTTATCAAGCCAACGTAAATGATGAAAATAAGTTCATAACAGATTTATCGGGTCTAAAGGAGGTTATTGTTCGTGCATTGTAAACATAAACACACTTTCTATGTGCACTGTGTATGTATGAAATGTAATATATATGTACATATTACTACATTTTGAATGGCTGATATTCCGAAAACTTTCGGCGAAAATTACAACTTATTTTAAAAAATCTATTTACTAATTTATAGTCGAATTTTCTGCACAGTTTAAATTTCGATTATTTTTGTTGTAATTGTATAAGTTGTTATTTTAAACGTAAAAATGTAAATAGAAAAAGGCTTAAAATACGACGAGTTGGAACATTTATTTATGTTAATTATCAATTAACAATATACAAAGCAGGATTTAACAACTCTGGGGCCCTCGACCAACCTATATCATGGGGCCAATATTTTCTTCACTCCTACAACTTGATGAGTTCTCTAATAAAATACCCATTAATTACTTACTAGTTCAAATACAAATGAATGGATATTTATTTATTTTAACTTAGAATATTAATTAATAAGTCCAAGAGAATTATGAGATAAATGACGTAACTTGTTATACATATTAACTCGGGTGCAGAAATTATGTTCAACGGTTGTTTTCACCCGGTATTGGTTAGTACTATATTGTACCTTTCCAGGGTGTGCCACGGGGAGGCTGCAACTGTAGGATTTTTCATCCCATTTTTCTTTGATGTTTTAATTTTTTTAATTTAAAAAAAATCATTTTATTTTTTTAAATTTGAGTTTTAAATTCAATTCCAACTCTTGTCTCATTTTTATGAATATAATGCAACATTCCTAGATTGTTTAAGAGAAAAGTCATCGCAATACATAGGCTTCAGTAGGTCATTTTCAATGCTTAAAATACTGAGGTAGATTAATTTATCTTGCGTTGTTACACCTCTTGGAACAGATTCAAGCCGTCTTTATTTCGAAAAATTTTCATGTGTTCGAGCTGTCCTCATTATGGGCATGTAGCAAAAATTTCGACGGTCCAGAAGTCCCCATGTTTCTGCATAGATTTCCTTCCACAATCACAAGTCCCAAGCAAGGCACTATATATATGATGAATTTCTAATTCAATTATTTTTAAGTTACATTTCAAGAAATTCTGCACAAAATGCACTTTGGATCATGAAAATCCATCCACCCGGTCAGAAAATATGAATTTTTTAAAAATGTACTACCTGAAACTTTAACTCCTTACAGCATGATAACCTGTCCCTTAACCCTACTGAAAATGTTCGTAATATCATATGATAAATCATATGAGATTTTTAAAATATCAGTCGATCCGGGAAACTTTTCATGTGATTTCTCATATAATTATAAGAAATAATAATAATATGAGAAAATGAATTACAATCATCTGGATTCCTAAGATATTAAAGAAATTATAAAAATCTCATATGATTTATCATATGATTTTACGGGGAAATTTTCACCAGGGAACAAACCTGTAACGCTGGCAAAAATCTTAGATTGATATAAACAACAATAAATGTGATTATCGAAAAAATAGGAACAACTAATTTTCAGTTTTTTTATATTATTAATTAAATAACTGGGTCTAGCAAACCCGGCCCAGTCGAAGATTACATCAGCTAAAGACCGCAGGGTCGAAGACTAGTCTAAAACTCAGCCAGCGACGAAAGTAAAATACTTAGGCAGCACATTAGATAGAAAATTAGTATCTCGTAATTATGACGATATATAGAATTTAAACAAAAAACAAGGAAAACTAAACCTTAAAAATTGTCACTCAAGATTTTCATGATTGTGATAAACCTTGTAGGCACTATATTTTAGTATAGGGACTAATAAAGTAGGTACATCGTACTAACGCCACCCATTCGGATGATTTGAAGTGGATGAAAGAACATAGGTAAAAACGAATTTTATTAAATATAGCTGGGCAGTATTTGATGGTCTCTCAGAAAGACCGATCAATTTAAAGTGATTGTAAAGTGCTCACACGATGAGGTAGGAATTTTCACTAAAAATCGCAAATAAAAAGTCAATCCATTTTTCGAAATTCGGGCTCTGCAGGAGAGATTCCAATTACTATCAGGTAAATGTCCCGATTACTGTCCATGTCCCGATATAGAGACCATTAACCGCTTCACTGGTAGCCAACAAAAATTGGCTTCAAAAGCGTACAACATTTAGTCGCCATATTGAATCCGCCATATTGATTTTTGAAAATGTGACATCAGATTCGTCTTCAGCGACTTAAAAATCTGTAGTATTCCAAATTTCATGTAAATTTATTGAAAACAGTGGAAGTTATTATGTATGATACATCACCAGTCGTGGGACCTTTTTTGTACACATATGATACATTACCAGTGAAGTGGTTAATATATTTTCTTATAGTCACACGCATTTTAAAACAGTTTTTATGGCATTATCGTTGACTTTAGGAAGAAAATGCATATAACCTTTTTTGTAAAGAATTTAATGCTCTATCTTTTCTGTTTGAAACTTTTTTGTATAAAATTTGTATTTTTACAAAATAAATGCAAAAAACTACGAAGGGACGTAATTGGGGCTAATGTTTTTTAATAATGTACGGATGGATATGCGCCAAAATCTAATCAGATCTAAGTTATGCCAAGACCCGTATTTTAACAAAAATTTACGTCGATACGTTTATCGGTACGTGAGATATCGCGAGATTAAAAAAACGGAATGTACGTGCATACAAGATCACGGACACAATTTTTTTTTTTTGCTACAGTGTTGGCAAAATGCTATTTTTCACACTTTTGACATTTTTCTTTCGCATTTTACCCACAAAATAATCCATTATGATATATGTGCGGAAGATTAATAAATAATCATTCTGGCATGAATGTGGGAATTATTTATCCGCACGCGTATCGTATACTATTTTTTCAAACATTGTGTGGAAAGTTTGTATGACCGAATGAATAATAATTAATGAAATAATTTTTTTGAGAGTATTAAGTATTTGAGGGATGAAGTGTTCGTATAGGGAGGGAATGGAGGGGCTGGCAGGGAGCGGAGGGATTTGAAGTGTGGGGGAAAGTGTGCGTGTGTGGGGGGGGGGGGGCGAAGCCCCCCCTATTACGAAAATTGTTAACTGAAATGAAATGAAAGCGAATGCAATAAATTAAACCAGTTCGTTACGGCGATAAAATCGCGAATCCACGGTGCTTTTTTTGGCATTATCGATTCTTTGAAGAAAGTAGTTTAGAGTTGGGAACAAGGGAATTATATTGAAATAATTACCAACATTATTAATGATTAATTTTAATGACAAGATTTATATAAACCTTTATTAACAAGAAAAATGAACACGAGCTTCTTAAGTACGAATGCATCTTAAGAACGTACTGTCTTTTACTCCATATTTACTGTGTGAAAATCAGTGCTAGTGTCCCCACACTCTCAGTTTATTATTCCATTTACTCCAAATTCCGAAATTACACATAATCGCCAAGTCATTCTCGCACGGATTTCCGTGCGGGACTATTACCTTCCGCACGATTTTCAAATTGAATGGAAATGGACTGTTTTCCACACGATTTTCCGTGCGGAACGTACAAACTTTCAGCACAGTGTTTGGAAAAATACATTTCGGCACATGTGCAAAATAGTTATTTTCGTACGGTGGGCGTAAAGTTCGACTTTACGACCTACGTGCGAACGTTATTTTTCGTCACATGTAGGCGGAAAAACGCTTCCATATTAGGAAAAGCATAAGACAAGTAGGAGAGCGGAAGGATAGGAGCAGTAGGCTTATACTTTAATATACATGCTTAAAAGTGTATTTTGTTTTAGAATAAAGTAGTAGAAAAATATTTATTAATTATATTGTTTATTAATAGAAATATATATTGACATTACATTGTACATAAATAGTGATTCTTGATTTTAATTGATGCTGTAGCGTGTAAATAAACTTGTAATTTTGTAAGCTTTAATAAGTAAATTTCAACTCGTGATTTTAATTGAATTTTAAATGTTATTATTATGTTTATTGACAATAAAATTTTAGATTAAAATAGAAAAAAAATGTTTAAACTAGAATAGAATTTAATCTATAATACTAAATTTGAACTAGATTACATAACAAATAATTTCTTATTGCATTACAAATACATTGTATTTTTTTATATTAATAATTAATTAATTCAATTATTGAAATGAAGATTGAACGTAAATGTTTTCGATGTGTCGTTATTATTATTTTTTTTTATTTAAGCAATTTTAATCTCTAACTGAGATTATTTTGCTGATCAGTAATGTATTTTTACAAAAATAGGTTACACAATTTGAAATACTTAAGTAGCGTTTTATATATTTTGGTTGTTGGTGTGCACAATATAATGTCCGCGGTTAGAGGTAAGTACAATTTTTGCCGGTGGAGTTCGTGAATAAATTCGGCGCGTTGAGAATTAAATAATGAGCATTGCCATAATATGTGGTTTAAGTCTTGCTCTGCACTACCGCACTGACACAGAGGACTGTCGACGACTTTTATTTTCATTAATGATTTATTAAGGCTATAGTGCCCCGAGCGGCATCTATTTATAGTGGTTTTTCTTGGTAGGTTTTTTTTGTGAAACCACGGATGTATTTTGGAATTATAAAATTGTTCAAAGTAGTGCGTTCCTTTCATTTTTCCGCGTTCCATGATTGCTAGGTTGATATTTTCGATTGCTGTTGCTTTGGCTCTATGTCTAAGGTCTGTGTACGGGATTTTGAATATTGCTGTTGAGTCTTTGTTCGTTGCTTGTTTCGCGTGTTGGTCTGCTTGTTCATTGCCTTGGATACCAATATGAGCCGGGATCCAATATAGTTTTAAACTTCTTCCTTTGTGGGAGTTTCTCGTTAAAAATTCATGGCATTTGGCCGTAAGTATATAGATATAAGGGTTAGTTTTTACTTCCGAGTTGTTATCTCTAAAATTGATGAGGACGCTTAAAGAATCTGTAAAGATAATTGTGTTCCTGTGCGATTGGGTCAAGGCAATGTCCAATGCATCAATTAGTGCAATGCATTCGCCCCTAAATATTGACGCTTCCTTATTTATGCTATTCGTTAATACGATTTCCGAATTTTTCGTAACGCAGGCGGTACCGACGGAGGGAGCGTTTTTTATCTTGCTACCATCTGTGAATAAAGCAAAAGCGTTTTCGTCTTCCACTAGTTTGTCTACAGCAAGATTCGGATTCTTATCTTTTTTAAGTTTCTCGCCAAAGGTGGTATTTATTGGAATCTGGTTTTTCTGTGTATCGTAATCGAATAAATACATATTGAAGTGTTTGCCGGAATATATTAGATCTGCAGTGTTGATAGAATTCTTGATACACTGTATGAGTAGTCTGCTGCTCGTTTTGACATTTTGATTTACTAATTTTTGTTGAAATGCTCGAATAGATTTCTAAATAATGAGTTCTGTATTCGAGTAGATTTTATTGAAGTAGCAGGAGCATAGGAATTTCGCTCGCTCCTCTATGGAGGTTAATTTCGATTCTGCCAACAAAATATTCGTTGGCGTACTGGCGCGTTACCCTAGAGCCAATCTTATGGCTACGTACTGAATCCGCTCTAGTTTTTCTGTTAGCGTTTTCTGAGTTGGAAAGTACATGAAACTGCCGTAATCTAGAATAGAGCGAACGAGACTCTTGTACATTATTATAAGTGTCGTTGGGTCAGTTCCCCACCACGTTCCTCTGAGGAATTTTATTATTTTTAAAGAGCGCGAACTTTTGGCATGTATATAATTAATGTGCTCCTGAAACGATAAATTGTAACTAAACCAGATTCCAAGAAATCTCACTGATTTAATGGATTTAATGATATTGCCTTTTATGTTGATATCGGATTCACCAGGCCGCGATTTCCCGTTGTTGAAATGGATGTATACCGTCTTTTGTGGTGCAAGCTCCAGTCCCAGGTTAAGGAGGTTGTCATGTATGATAGATATAGCTTTTTCAACCATTTTTTTACTTTTTTCAGATGTGGATCTGTTGCAATATAAGGCAATATCATCTGCAAATTGTGACACTTGTACGCTTTTTGGAATGTTTTCAAGAATATTTGAAACATAGATGCTGTAAAGTATTGGACTGAGTACACCCCCTTGAGGAACACCTTTGTAAAGTTTTCTAGAGATATTTTTTAGGTTATTGGTGGTTGCGGTTCTTTCTGAAGTTAAGAATTTTACAAATTTTACGAAGCTAGTCGGACACCCTATTATTGCAAGCTTCTCGAGCAGTATGTCAGTATTCACATTATCAAAGGCTCCTGTGACATCGAGAAATGCCGCGTGTAGGTCTTTTTTCTTAGCGAATATGCTTTCCTCCGCTGCTAGTAAAATATTACATAGATTGTCACTGGTACATTGCCCTTTCCTAAATCCTGACTGACTCTTGGGGAGTATGCCCTTCTTTTCTATCCAAAATTGGAATTTATTTTTTAGTAAACTTTCAAATATCTTGCAACTACAGGATGTAAGACAGTTATTATTAACGGTTGCATTGTTGGCATTTTCACTGTTGTTTGCTTGCATTGTTGTTTTTTTCAATTCAATTTCAATTCAATTTCAATTCAATTTCAATTCAATTTCAATTCAATTTCAATTCAATTTCAATTCAATTTCAATTCAATTTCAATTCAATTTATTGCCTTATAATACTTCGTACAGTTTTAATGACTATCGTTGATACAGTTTGGTGTTCTATGTAATTTCGTAGTTTAGATGTTAACGAAGTTTAGTTCTCACGTAAGTTCTTCAGGGAACTTGTCTGTGAGAAGGCGGTAAAAATAAATAAAAATAAAAAAATGTAAGTAACAATAAACTATATAATAATATAAAATATTTATAAAAATAATAATAAAAATAATAATAGAAAAATAAAATATAATAAATATATTAATTATAATAATGTAAGAATAAGACACAGTTTAGTTAAGTATTACAGTAATTGGGCTTCTGGAATTCTTCTATTGGTGTGGTTGTTGGCCTTGTTTTATGAAGTGGTCCTGTAGTAGTTTAAATAAGGGTCGCTTGGCTGTTCTTCTTGAGGTATTATTGTAAATTTCCTTCCTGATATCTAGTGGCAAGGTATTGAAGAGTGCAGGTCCGAGATAGTCGTGCGCTTTCTGTCCACTTGCTGTTCGTTTCAGTGGAGTTATAGCAGAGTATAGCAGGTTTGATCTGGTCGAACGATGTCTTTCGACATAGCGTAATAGATTATGTGATGCATATCCATAGTAATCAATAACTTTTAAGTGATGTGTTTTTCGTACGCTTAGTGTTATAGTGGTGGTATAGAGCTGATCTGTAGGGTATCTAAAATTCTTCTTAATTATTATCTTCAATATTTTTCTGTTTAAGATCTCTAAGGGTTTGATTATGTTGTCGTAAGTGCCGCCCCATACAAAGATGCCATAACTCCATATGGGTTGGCATATACTACTCTTATAAATCGTGAGAATCAGCTGTTTATTTAAGATATTTCGTAACGACTTAAAAACAAAGGTGAGATATCGTAGTTTCCGTATTGTTTGGTTTATGTGATGGTCCGTGGTTATCTATGTGTACTCCTAAATATTTTGTTGCGTGTGTAATTTTTATTTCTTTGTATTCTGTGCAGTTTGGTTTCATATTGCAGTTGGTGGAATCTTGTAGAGATAATTTATTCATTTCTGGTATGCTGTCCTCATAACAGCCAAAAGTAATGCAGGTTGTTTTTTGATAGCTTACAGACAGTTTGTTGGCGGCAAGCCAATTGTCTATATTACTAAAGTCTGTCTGTTTTATGGGAATTTCATCCGGATTTCCTATTGATTCTCATATAAACATATGAGTTATTGTTTACAGTAATGGGGAGAGTCTTGGTTGTCCAAGTGAGGGTATGTTTGTTTATTCATAACAAAGGCACCTTTTCCCGGATTTTTCACTTTACGCCTGCAAAAGTGCCTTCGACTCGTGCCGCAACTCTCGCATTCGTTCAATTCAATCCCTCAATTAATGTCTTTGATACTTCCTAGGATACCATCTATAGTAATTAGAATTACCTTTAGAGAGCCTGAATTAAAAAATCGATTCTGTCATCTTTTATTTACGTTTTTTAATGAAAATTCCTACGTTATCGACGGAGCACTTTAGAACCTCCTTACCTGTAAATTACGCGTTTCGTAAAAAAAAAAAAAGTCGTTGGACAATCTATGTTTTTCTATGGTTTCAGGCGGGAGACTCTCTGGTACGAACGCCATCTGTCGAAAAAATCATTAGAAATTGTATAAATTCTAATAAAAAAGATTTTGATAAAAATTGTTCCTTTGATTTCATTCTGGAAAAGATGTATTGAAAATTGCGATGTTTAATTAAATCTCTTACCTATAAATTTGGGCGACTAAACTGTTTCTTGACCCATGGTAGTTTGAACGTTACATTTTCTCGCAAATGCCCTTTTGTGTCGAGCAAACAAAGGCGACCGCGGGCTTTGTTGAAATGTTGAAAATATTCAAACGAACATGGGTAAAAGATATCCGATATTAAAACAAAGGAGTGAAAGAAGGATAGAATGATGATTGTATGCCCAAGATGGGGATTTTGAAGGCGATCCTAGTTTTCCATTGGTCCTGATCTTGTTCGAGCGATCGTTTCTCCGCGCGCGCGCAACCGCAATTCGGTAACGCGGCGCTAGAATCTCCTTTTTCGTTCATCTCCTTATCTTGACAGTTATGAAGCATGCAATTTGAAAAGCAAACGGATAACAATGGCCGCTGAAACGTAGCCCGTGGACCCGTACCCATCGAACGTTTAGCGAATCCGAATTTGCAGTCGGTTTCATTCGCGACACAAGACGGCCACCAAGTATTGACGGCAACCTTTTCGTCTTTCGAGTTCCGCAATTGATCGGGTAAGTGCGAGACTGTCGCGACCACCAAAAAACCTCATCCGGAAATTTTTGGCAGAGACCAAGCCACTTTCTTCTTTGTTTCTTCTTTTTCGAAAGATTCTATTTCCAATTTTCCCAAGTCGGAACTTCGGCGAATGACCCTTCTTCGTCGCGGAATATCAAGGTTAGAACGTCAGATCATTTCATTCTGCTACCAAGTACATTTTTCTCAATAAATTCCTTTATCGATAGAGTTAAGTGCAACATTAAGTGTTCAGTCTTAAGTTTTCGCATACAGAAATACTGAAATTGTCACATAATTCGTTAAAGTGATACGAAGGTAGGATCCGAGATGAAACATACGTTCTCCAAGTCACTACTTGTCTTGTTCCGTCTTTATTTCTGTTAGTAAATACGTCGATTATATATGAAAAGTCTTTCATTTTCATTTATCGTACATTTCACAAAAGTTTCACTTTCGGTACAATCTCTTGAAGCGAGATATGGTGAAATGTTATAAATATCGTTTAAGTGTTGGCAAATATAATTGTTTTGTTGTGATCTATACCAGAGGGGTTTACGTCAAGTATTAGGTTAGAAATCGATCAGTCATTCTCTTCGAAATTCATATTTATAATATACAAATCAATCTATTTATTTCTTACATATATTTATACTTTCGTTTACTTATTTTAGTCAAAATTAATTATCGAAAAGCAAAACGGTTCATAGTTTGTATTTGTGTTTGTATTTATTGCGTTTTTTAAAAAATCGAAAAGAATTCAGCGACTGTACATCCGTACGAAGATCGTTTTAAATTCACTTAACTTGAACAAGACCCGAATAAAACCCGTAATTAGTTTTATAAGTATTTTCCCCAATATGATGTGAATTTCGTAAACAGTGGCTAACCGCACTCGACTTGAAAGAATCCAAGAAGAATTTACTGCAAGTTCGACCTTTGACAATTTTAAAATCTAACGATAGATCTGCACATGTGCACGGAGAGAAATTTCTAATGTTTATACACTTTGGCGAAAAAATCAGATTGAAACGGAATGACTTTCATTCCGTCTTAGTCCGTTTCATGACGTAATCTGTCTCCTATCCATTCCTGTCGAAACTGAAAATGATATCCAATTGAATCAGATATAAACCAAAACTTTCAAAAATAATCACTGAATGAGAATCCTGACGAACCCTGTGTTGATTTTGAAACGAATAACTCTGGTATATTCTGAAATTACAGTAGGACCTCTCTTATTCTAATTAGTAAAGCTTTTCAAGATGGCGCCGACCTCTCTTATTCTAATTTTTCCCTTACCCCCACTTACTTTGCTTGCAAGCTTGTGATTTGTGGACAATACTTTTCGTTGACTTTTCGTGTGATAGTGGGGGAACGATTAGAATAAGAGAGGTCCTACTGTTTTTGTTCCGTTCTAATCCTACCTAAACCGGAAATGTCGAAAAAGGTTTCTATCTGGTTTGATCCGATTTAATCCTACATAGTGCGACCAGTCTTGATCCAAATAAATCCAATCTATTCCGAAATTATTTGGTCCATTTCAATCCGTCTCATTCCATTCTAATTCGTCATGGACGAAACAAATGAGCTACGATTTGTTCCAATTGAAATGGGGAAATGAAACGAATTACCTTTGTGTGTCAGAATGAGCGAGGATTCGTTTGAATAGAAATCGAGGAATGAAATGGATAGGAAATGTGTTTCGGAATGACTCAGGATTCGTTAGGATTGAACTCATGGAATGAAAGGGATTGCAAATCGAGTGAGAATAACCAAAGACTCATTCGGATTGAAATGGAGAAATGAAACAGATTGCAAATATGTTTTGGAATGACTCAGGATTCGTTCGGATCGATATCGACGGTTTACATTTGTGTCTCGGAATGACTAAGGACGAAAACGGATAGAATTTTCCAGTATTAAACAGGGGACAGATTCCGGATTGCACCGTTTTCGCTCGGATTAAATTCCTATCCGGAACTTTCGCCAGGGCAGTGGGTCACCTTCGCCCAAACAACTCAGGCTCTCATTTATGAGATTCATTTAAAAGATTGATAACGTTTCTACCATGGACGCATACTACATTTCCTCAAGACCCACCGAATTTCATGATGCATTGTAAAATGTTTAAATTGTTAATCTATTAACTTTAGTCTAGGGCCCTTGCTGACTTTTTTGTAGGAAATTTTGTGCTCTACAAAAAAGCTTCAGCACATTTTTAGTGTACCTTGCACTGTTTTCAATACAGAAGCTTTAGAATGAAAAAAGTACCAAGTTTTTCCATTTCTACAACGTTTATAGATAATTAAAAATAATTATTAATAACTAAATAGTCGAAAAATTATGAATAACTATTCAAAAAGGTGTAATAAAAGTGTATCTACTTATAAAAATGTTCTTTTTAACGATTTCAAATGTTAACCGCCATTTGAAATTCGTCAGAAATCGTACGTTAGCTGTTACTTCCTTACTTAAAATTACTTTCTGTGTACGCTCTTTTAAAACTGTCTGCGAGGGTCTCCATAAAATTAATTACTGCTTTTTCTCTACTATTACGTGCGTGGAAAGAGAATGGAATATCTTACCGAACAATGTACGCAGCTTAGGTTTACTTCCGTTCAAATCGACAATAAGACGACTTACTTCAGATTTCGTTTAAATTTTTTTTTCTGTTTAATTAGCTTTAGTCTTAAAATTAGTCGTTGGCTTTTGTAATTCATATTTTCGTTATTTTGTTATCTTTATAAATTGTACAGATTTAGTGCCACGAGGCACATCTATGCCATTGATGTCAATAAATAAATAAATAAATAAATATAGAAATTTCTCTCCGTGTTTGTATATACTTAATAGTCGGAAAGTTAAGAAACCTTGCAGAACTAAAACATGTTCGAAAGGTGACATAGAGAAACCTATTTTAAAACAGGTGAAACGGATGAAACGGTTTACTAATTCGAGAGTTTTTATGCCGTATTGAATAAGGGGGTCCAAACAGAAAAACAATATAAAAGTTGAGGTAAAACGATGGTCCGATATAAAGATAAAAACATTTCTATAAATTGAACAATTTTATTAATTAAGTAACATATAGAAACCAGTGGTATCAGTACATTTATAGCAAAAACATGCAAATTGATCGTGTTATTTTCCTTTAAAAAGTCAATTTTGGTTAAATAGGTCGAAATGATTCACTCCTGGCTATGACTTAACAATTCTAAGTTACAATATCGTAAAGAAATAAGACAGTCGTATCTCAAGTCGTGACATAAAATTATAAAATTTGTCAATAAAGATAAAGATACGATTTACTAAGAGTAGGTATGAAAATATTCCTGTCAATGTTATTTGTATTTAATATTTATTTAATGAATAGTCATTTATAACTTTTTATTTAATATATTTAAAAGATCAAAATAGTAATTGATTAAACAAACTTACCTGTAAGTGAACTTTGAAATTATTTTAGTATCTTAACTAAACGTAAATGAATAATAAAACATTAGAGGAAAAATAGAGACGCCACATGCGAGAAGTTATTTTATTTTATTTTTATTAACCAAAAGACCCAAGAAATACATCTATTGCAAAGAAAAATAAACTTACAGAAATTAACAATTAGTAATATGTAAAGTATTAACCTAAGGTTCTGGTGCACATTGATATATAAAGATAACGAGGATCTATTTACAATATTATTATAAAAAGTTTGATGTTAACGATAATCTTGTAAAAATGTAGTTCTCGTCTGGCTTTTGCAGCAACCAAATGAAAGCTGTTTAAATGCAGGACAGTTAGGGCTATTACCAGGTTTACTAAGTCGATTTACAGGAGAGTTAAGACCATATTCCGTTCTGTGGATCTGTGGCAAAAAGAGTCCATTGTTTCGAAAAGAATACAGACTTTCGTAGTGTATATAAGGCAAGAATTTAGTTCTGGACAAAGAATTAAACCATTTACAATTTTATACAGCAAACAAACATCAAGTTTTGTTAATTTCTTAATTCTAAACAGTCATTTCATTGCTTTCGCAACAAATATTTTTATTTTGTTAATCCTTTCAGTCACCTCCGGACACCAATGTCCTACACTTATCGTTTATGAGTGGTTCGTCAATGATTTTGTTACAGTTTCTTGTTCCTGCCCTTCCTAAGACTCCAATAAATATTCTTAAAAAATAATAATATTGCATAATTATTATTATTTATATTTTTTATTAACGACTTAGACATTGCATTCAGGTTTGCAAAATATCTTCTTTAACAGATGATCTAAAAATGTATAGGATAATTAAATCTCCAGAAGATGTTGATAAAAAGTTGGAATGATGTTTTATTTTTTTAGAATAAAATATTCTGAAGAGGGCTAAAATTCATAGCCGAAACGTCATCCCAACTTTTTATTAATACCTCGTCACTTTGATATTTAAAAAAAAACATTTGAAGAGATATTTCACATAGAAAAAATCAAAGAAGAAGAAAATATTAATATTGCAGTACTAAAAATAGACACAACATACACTGATTACATTATTTAATAATAGTCTCTTAATACATAACAAACATAACATCAATAAATATAACATACATAATACTTCTGTCGTTCTATAATCAACATAAATAAAAATTTATTATTTTCATAATTTACCATAAAATGACTCTTTTTTTTGTTGTATTTCTTATATTTTCAACTACTAGTATAACAAGTTTCATGGGTCTTTATGCATATTTACAATTTTAAGACTGTTTCAGTCTTCTCGCTGTTGATCGTTGCACAAAGTGCGTTCGGGACTCCAGCGCCTTTTTCAGGCACATAAGTCGATTTCCTTGTTATAATCTTTAATTAATAAAGAAAAACTAGAATAACATTACTAATAAAATTATTTAAAAAGCCTTCTGACATTGTTAATGTTTATACTACTTATTTTTCAATCATTGCAAAATAGTTCCTTTCTAAAAAGTTTTTTGAAATAGGTCCTTTCCAAATGATTTCGTGAGATAGGTCTTTTCCAAAAACTTTTCTGAGATAACCCTATTTGAACAGGAGGTGTCGAAATGGTATTTACCAGATCATTTTCTACATTTTACTAAATATAAAAATTTTTATTCTAATTAACAATAAAAGTGCCTTGTTATTAATGTACTTGAGACATTCACAAATCAATTTGAATGAATAGTAAATGAACCATTTCCAGGTAATCATAGAATACGTACTAAATTACAAAATCAATATTAATGATGTGACCTTACGGCATCTTGCAGTAAATTATCTTATAGTTAATATAGGTTTTTACAACACAGGTTATTTTTATAATTTGTTCAATTTGTATGTAAATAAAGTGTTTAGTGCCATTAATTTCCGGAATAAGTAATTACTGACTATTTTATTTGATGACCGTTTTGAAAGACCGAAATTTAAAGATCATTCACATTTGCATAATCGTAAGTCATTTTTAATTTATCTCCATGGACAAATTATGACTATTGTATGTATTTTATTAAAAGTACATATGGGTGATTCTCCGGAAACAGGGCATTTTTGTGTCTTTACGTTATATCTTACAAAAACTTTGACAATAAATTATTAAATTTCGATAGAAATGTTAAATAAATATCCCTGGTCCATGTTAATTTGAAAAAATAATACTTTTGTTACAAAAAACTGGTGTAAAATGACATTCAAAGACTAAAAGTAGCATTTTTGATAAGTCCAAACCTCTAAGTTCAAAATTTTAAAATATTAGCGCTATTAAGAAACCGAATTATTTTAATTTATTCAAATAATATTTCTATAGTACAGCTCAAACTGTACAATTTCTCTCTGTATAATATTTAATTAAATCAATATATATACTTATAATTATTGAAATATTTATGTCTTAAGAAATTTCTGAGGTAACGACAGTGCGTAAACTGGTATAAATGAACTGGAAATAATTAACTTTTTTACTAAAACTTATGAGAAAATCAAAGAAAAAACACTACACTTTACTAATCCTCCATACAAAAATTGAAAAGAGAACATATTTACCTCATGAACAAGTAAAAACTGGATAAAAATACCACGTATTTTTATTAAATTAATTGTCGTCACCCGTCCTAATTTTGGTATTTTGATACAAACAGCAATTAAAAAACGATGAAAACTTAAAGATTAAAGGAATCAACGTTACTGGCAATTTGTTTTTTAATTTATTATTGTTTAAAATATGTAAAATTGGATTTTTTTACTAATTTTCATTGTCGTCACCTTCATTGTCGTTACCAAACATTTGGCGTATCAGGTACGAAACAAGAACAAAGTGTAACCCGTAGCAGAAAATATTTTTGCAATCATAAATAACGTTTATATTTCACTTCCTCTTAGACATTTATTTAAATATAATTTAAAAAACCACAAAATTAAACTTTGTATTTGTTACAACGTTATGAATCAAGTTTATTATGAAATAATATTATTTATTAAAATTATGAATATAATATTATCATTGTAGTTACTAACCAACGACACATTAACTTAAATAAATTTATTTTGTCTAAAACTTCTTCAAAAATTCATATGTTTTTCTTAATTTTTTAATTATTACTTAATAAATAATTTTCATTTATTCACAAAAATGCACTAAATCAGATATGTACATTATGTTTTTGACTCTTTAGAGTTATTTTTTTAAGTTTTTAATAAGCAATTGTTGGTTTATATAGCCGTATGAAATTGCGGCATAGTAAAAGTCTTCCAATAACTTAACTTGGTGCTAATAATCAAGAATTCATTAAAAAAAACGAATTTACAGTAACTTAAAAAAAAAAATTTTCATTCTTGAAAATGCCCTGTTTTTGGAGAATCACCCATATGAGAATGTATGTAATTTATTAAAAATAAATATGAGAAATCTTTCGCGGCAGGCCTTACAATAAGCAATTTGATTTGTCGATTGGTAAACCTGGGCACGTATAATAAAATTAACAATAATATTATAATATAAATAAAAAAGATAACGATATATAAAGATATATTTAATATTAGGTAAAGAGTAACAATGAAAAAGAAAGAGAGAGGAAAAGGAAGAAAATCGTAATTCAGCCCATTTGAGCGGTTAATACAATTCCACTTTTTGTAATATTGTGTTTGAATTTGCTATAATCCAATTAAGCAATATTAATTTGGAATTTCTTCCTTTCGATGTTGTTGTGTAGGGTATTCTTTATTGGTCCACGTAATTTGTTAATATAGATGGGACAATATAATCGAAGCATCGACGTCCAGTTTGCTTTTTTCTGGGAAGGATGTTAAGGCATATTGTCATGGCCGATCTTGTTGTTCTCGAATGTTGATGTATCACTAGCTCATTTTTACGCACTATGTAGCTTATAGCAATTAAATAATACATTTCTCTGACGTTCATGAGATTCAATACTTTATAAAGGGTTGGATATAACGGGGGCTTAGCAAAAAGTGCTTTTAGTGTTTTGTTGGTAATTACTTTTAGTGGCTTTATCGTTGAATTGGTAACAGCTCCCCAGGCTATTATTCCGTAGTGCAATACAGATGAATGGTAAACCATTTTTTTTAGTTTACGATTTAAAATGGATTGAAGTTTTCTAAAAATAAAGTGGAAGTGCCTCAGTTTTTTCGTACAATCTTCTACCTGATATTTCCATTTCAGATGCGAATCTACAGTGATTCTTAAATATTTAGTTGCCTTTACCACTTGTATCGTAAAAATTTGAACATAATTATCGACTATTATTTATTTATTAATACATTTTATTACATTAATAGTTTTTAAGTTTGTCATTAGTTAATTTGTAAGCGTAAAACCAGGGCCTACGTACAGATATTGTATTATCTTCGGTAGGGTATAAGGGGTGAAATTTTTTATTTCATTACACTTGTATTATATTATGTATACCTACCTAGTAACAATAAACAATAAACAATATATAGCTTTGGATAAGGGAGAACCAATTCTGGGAATTTTCATTGACCTAGCTGAAGCCTTCGATTCGAAAAACTTCTGGTATTCGAGAAAAAAACACTCACATTGTTAAAAAACTATTTTGATAATAACTTTATTGCGTTTTAACAATATAATACATAAATGTTTGCATTTTATAAGTATAAGAAATTTCTTTATATACATATACACACAATAAAACAAAATTTAAAATATATGTATTGCTCAATGTTCCGTTGAGAGCAAAAGTAAAATATATCACTTGTTTACACTCAGAATAGTCAACGATTGTGTAGTCTTCAACATAATGTAGGAGAAACGGTGGATCTGTTTAAAAAGTTATTGATCAGTGTAGATCGATCGATGTAGTCAGGATGGTTTCTTTGATCTTCTTTTTTCTCTGTCTTGGATGCATCTGTCTTGGTAGCATATCATTTAAAATGTTTACAGCAAAATATGTATGACATCTCCTTCCAATGCTTCTTATGAATTTAGGGATTCTATATTTATTATTGGTTCGATTTCTAGAAAATAAAATGTACAAATCAACTCGTATATGGGGCATACCATGCCAAACGGGCAACTGAGAAGATTAGCCTTTTTCGGTGTCCCGCATTAAACGCTTGTTTCTGAAGTTCTGTTTCGGAGAAAGGAAAAAATATTTAGTGGATTTTATTCATCTTTTTATGCACTTTCCGATGATTAAAATGATTTTTTATTTTATTTATATATTCATCATGATTTTTCAGTTTAAAAAATAAAAACCGATTTTTTCAAACTTGGACCTTTTAAATAGTTTTTTAAACAGGCTGAAATGAAAGCTCGTATATTTTTCTATAAAATCACATTGTTATAATTATTGGCCGGTTGGTTCTTCATCCTGAAATGTGCAAGAAATGCAGCCTCGTGAGCGGCAATACCCAAATGCGCTTATTATTATGCATATTTATGGATGAAGAACCAAGCGGCCCATGATTGAGACAACGGGATTTTATAGGAAAATATACGAGCTTTCATTTGAGCCTGTTTAAAAAAATATTTAAAACGTCCAAGTTTGAAAAAAAGCGATTTTTATTTTTTAAACTGAAAAATCATGATGAATATATAAATAAAATAAAAAATCATTTTAATCATTGGAAAGTGCATAAAAAGACGAATAAAATCCACTGATTATTTTTTCCTTTCTCGGACACAGAACTTCAGAAACAAGCGTTTAATGCGAGACACCGAAAAGGGCTAATCTTCTCAGTTGCCCGTTTGGCACGGAATTCCCCATATTAGCAATTTTAAAAATGTTAATTACGCAGTGCCTCAGGGACTTTGGACTACTAATTTTTATTACATATTTAAATGATTTTCGAGGTCTATGTACACAATTCATTTTAATTTTATATTATTATTTCTAGTATATTATTTTATAATATAATAATATAATAATTTTATTGAACTCTTGTATGTATATACATAAATTATCACCTTCTACGAGTTTCGTATAGTTCCACAGTTATAACATTCACGAGGCCGTAAGCCTGTCTGTGAAAGCTGCGTATTGTACTAACTAGGTTAGTTACTGCAGCTATTAACATTTAAATATAACATATATATATATATAATATCAAAATATACAATATCAAAATATCAAAATATCAAAAATTATAAATACGCTCCTAGTCACTTTCTATCGTTTACAAACATTAATTCCCGGATAGTTTTTTACAGTCCATTCTCCTATCACGTATTGTTTTATTTAGTAGTAATATTTGACTCTTTATACCTGTCACCTTTCCGATACAAAAATAGTTAAAGCTTATCGCTGCAACGTAATCAAAGCATCTTCGTGCTAAACTAGTTTTCCTATTTGGTATAAATACATTCCCATTCTTTTTATGTCTAGTTGAGGCTGTATGGTCTACTCGTTTTAGACGATTGTTTAATATAGAGAATTTTAGAGCGACATTGATAAATTTTTGCCTTATGTCTGGTAACTTAGTTCCAAAAAACAACAGGTCTGTTGGGTATCGTCTATTTAATCCTAGAATAGCCTTAATAGCACTTTTTTGTAATATTTGAAGTTTATTTATATGTTTAATTTTTGCGCCACCCCATGCGATGATACCATAGAACAAGATGTTAGAAAATAAAGCATGATATATCATTAGCATTTGTGAGGGTTGTAAGATTGGTTTTAGTTTAGCAAGGGAATATGTTAGATACCGTAGCTTAGCATTAACAGCGTTACAGTGGCAATCCCATCATAGGTGCGAGTCTATAATCAGACCTAGGTATTTTGTCTGATTTGTTTTGTTTAAACAAGGACAGCTGCATTTAATTTCATTTACGTCAGAGCAATTAGATATATGTAATTTAACCTGGAAATCCTGAGGAATACTGTCTACGTAGCAACCAAATGGCACATAGACAGTTTACTCCAAATTAACCGTTAAATAGTTTTCATTAAACCAACCTTGCAATGCTTGAAATTCTTTGGTAGCTAGTTCCGACAGCTTACTCCAAGATTTGCTTTCCAAAAATATCACCGTATCATCTGCAAACGCCCTAATACTACTATTTTTTGTAACGCTAAACATATCATTAATATACAAAATAAACAACAATGGTCCTAAAATCGATCCCTGCGGTACACCATGTGTTATATTCACTCGCTCGCTTAATGAATTATTTATTTTCACTCTCTGAGTTCTTCCAGATAGATAATTTGTAAGCAGTTTATGAATGATCCATTCCATCTTGTAGAGTAACATTTGATGATTCAAAGTGTCAAACGCTTTAGCTAAATCTATCATAACTGCCATACATGGGTTAGAAACGTCCAATGCCCGATAAATTTCCTGGACCAAGTCCGCTATTGCCGTTTCTGTTGACTTACCTTTACGAAAGCCATGTTGGTTTTTATTTAATAGATCATGTCTCTCTAAAAAACTCAGAATACGATTTTTAAGCGCCATTTCAAAAATCTTAGAAATTATAGGCAGTAGCGAAATTGGTCGGTAATTTGACACATTTGTTTTATCCCCTGACTTGAATATTGGAATCACTAATGCTTCTTTAAATTGGCCGGGACAAATCCCTGTTAAAAAAGCCATATTTATAATATGCGCAATAGGAGCCGCTAAAAATGACGCAAAATTTTTATATATAGCAGGAGATATGCTATCACCACCTGATGCTTTATTTGGGTTTAATTGTAATAAATAATTTAAAATTTCATCATTCGTCACATCAAATAGCATCATTGACTGCTCAACTCTATGTGTCGAAGTTGAACTTGTTGAACTTGGTACTATTTTCGCTGCTAAATCCCTGCCTACTGTTATAAAATAATTGTTGAATTTGTTTGTTATATCTTGTGTATTATTAATTTCTACTCCATGTTCGTCAATTATGCTATCTATCGATTTTTTAGTGAGCGAGTCCCCTTTTATCACATCATTTATAACAGACCATAGTTTACGTGGATCTTTCCCAGACTTAATTTGTAACCCTATATAATAATTTTCTTTGGCTTTCTTAATGAACTTCGCTAACTTATTCCTAAATTTCGCGTAATTTACTCGCAGATTCTTGTTACATATACCTTTACTTTCTAGATATTTAATCACCCTGTACTTAGAGTCTCTAATTCGCAATTTTTCTTTCACTTCACTAGTGATCCAGGGTTTATTGTTCCTCTTGATAGCGGACGTATTCACTACCTTCTTAGCTCCTTCAATATGCTTCGTAAGTATGTGAAGAAAATTTGTTGTGGCCTGCTCTGGATCATCTTCTACATAGACCAATTCCCAGTCTTCCCTCGCCAAAGTATCATTGAGTACCTCATTATTTACTCTTATACGTGGTTCTAGATGGTTCGAGTACATTGGTTTATGTATGTTTTCACTTGGAATTTGCAAGAGTATGGGATAGTGATCTGTAACATCTTCCTGTACAATAAAAGATAAGAGTTCCGTAGGTTTAGTTCTAGTTTTCACAAATGCATGATCAATACAAGACCCTCCTATTCCATTTGGTCTCGTTATCTTATTTATAACAGATATATAGCCAAGACTATTTAACATATCCATATATTGATCACCACTATCAGTGTTACCTAATATATCTATATTTATGTCACCTATTAGGATCACCTCTTCTTCTGAGACCGTTTCTAAATAGTCTTGCAGATCTTCAATAAAGACTCCATTAGGTATCTGGTGTAATTTGTATAAAGCGAGTACAACTACACTTCGTCCTAGATTGGTTTTAATATCCAATCTAGATATAGTTAGGATTCCTATTTTAACCAACGTATCTTTAAATTGAATATCTGATTTGATAAAAATAATCACTCCATCATTTTGATTTATATTACTTCCGTTGTATAGTGTTGTATAACCATGTAGTTTATATAATTCTATATTACCAGGATTCCAAGTCTCAGAGCATATTATTATGTCAGTATACTGCAAGTATATCGAATGAATTGTCTCTAGTATGTTGAAGCTTTTCTTAATGCTTCTAATATTAAAATGTAACAATGAAATGTGATCTTTACTTTTTAAAATTTTACTACAGTCTGAAAAGGATTTTAGGGCTGTAGATTGCACAGTGAATGTTTCTAGATCATTCCAATTCCTTTGTTGCTTAGCCATAATTGATTCTTCGTATTACAATCTGTTTAATTGCTTTGTACGTCTCACACTTATCAATGTCAAAAGCGGCATGATTTGTTTTATACTCGCATTTCCACTGTTTATTTGAATTCACACAGTAGATACATTTAGCATTTTGGGAGCTTCCTTTTTCAGGGCATTCTTTATCATGATGCCCGGTCATGGCACATACAGCACACCTTTGTTCCTCGCTAGTGCAATTTTTTGCACTATGTCGGTAACCGCAGCATTTGAAACATCTATTTATGTTAAAGTCTTCATAAACTGGACATCTCTGCCATCCGATGTAGACTTTCTTCATGTCCATTAATTTCTTAAAGACCTCCGGTGTGCTTTCGATAAAAGCTGTTGATTTACCTTGTCGCTGAACTGGTTCTACATGTACCACCACAATGTCATCAGTTGTACAATCTGGTAAATTTTGTGATATTAACATATTTGTTAATTCTTCTGGCTTATAAGTTTCTAGTAATCCCACTAATTTTATACGTGGTTTTTGCAGTTCGGTTTGTTTGATCTGGTAACGCGTATGTAAGTTTAGTTTTTATTTCAAGTGTTCTCCAAAACTTGGAGGTGTTTTCGTTTCGCTAAAATGCTAAAATAACTGTTGGAGAATAAATTTATTTATTTATTTATTTATTTGATATAGAAATGGAGGCAAAATAATATCTTACGCTGACAATACAACAATTTTTTCAAAGATACTACCTGGGAGAAATTCCATTTGGATTATTTGTTTATTCTACGGATTATGCGTAGAAAAATACAAAGTATTGTACGTTCCGTCATGAGAAATTCATCCAGTATATACGTAATTGCAACGATTATCTCCATGCTATAAGAACATTAAGTGTTCATAATGCTTTCCTTAATTACGATCGATCAATATCTGACTTCAATCAAAGAAATTAAATACTCTTTAATAAATTACAATATCTGTAGTAATAATACTTCAATCATCATAATACGTTTTAATTGCAGATAGAAAATGGAAGAAGATACTGAATACGTAAAATTACCTGTTGAAGATAGATGCGTACACAAGGTATGTACAAAAATTAACACACAATAGTAACCGTATTAAATAATCTTTTACAATTTAGGCATGGAAAGCTCGAGTGCACGGTTATGAAGAATGTACAAAAACATTTCGTTGTATCGACGATGAAAAATCACCAGAATTTAACAAGTTTCTTGGCCTTATAAAGAAATTTGTCGTCGACAGTAATGCAGCTGCTCAAGAAAAGGGTCTGGAAGCCGCCTTGGCATTTGTCGAAAATGCTGCGGCAGCTGGAAAGTAAGTACTTTCAATTAATTGCAATTTACAATAATTATATACAGATGGCCCAATGTAAATTATAATAAAATAATTACAATAAATAAAATATGATAATATAATAAAAGTATTTAGACATAGAAACTATCTGAGATTCCCAGAGGAAATACAAAGTAATTGAGTTTTAAAAACATTTGACATAGGTCATTTGAAATGTATAAATTTACTTCCGTGCGACTTGCGAAATAAGATCTTTGGCAATGTTATGCCAAAAAAAGATATAAAAAATTGGCTTTGCAACAACCACTCACTGGAACTAAACGGAGCTTTAGTACCTGCAGACTTTGTCTAATTGTTAGTTAAATTATTAGATTCTTGACGATACTAAAGAAATATTTATTTTGTATATTTGTCATATATATGTTTTTATTCATTGTCAAAAACGAGCGTTTACGTTTAAAATTTAACGTGGTCCGTCTTAAAAATCCTAACATCGCATAGGCTTTAGAGACAACATAATTAAGATGATTAGAAAAGCTTAAAGAACTATCAAGGACAACCCCAAGATCCTTAACCGAAGAAGAAAAAGATAAAAAGGAGTTGAACATTTTATACCTTGAAAGAACTTTACGATTTCCCTTAAAAAAGGAGATAAAACAACATTTTTGGGCGTTTAGACATAAATTATTCTGAACAGACCATTGAATCAGCGCATCAAGATCACTTTGAAGTTTCAGACAATCGAATTCAGATTTGACAATAGCATATATTTTTATATCATCTGCAAACGGAGACAGTTTCGCAAATTTGATCGAGTGCACTATATCATTGTTGTTCATCGACAACGAAAGATAGAAGTTTCTGAGATAAAAATTTAGCTAAAAATTTGTCAATCATTTTGGCGAAAACACAAATAATAGAAATAAGTCATAATATTAGGGACATAATTTTGTCGTCAGGACTTATCGAATAAAAGTGATAAGGGCTTAACTAAGACATCTTTACAGTTTAAAACAGGACCAAAACTAAAAGAATCAGAAAGCTCACTAATTACACTGGCAATATCATGGTCAGAAATAAAAATATCATCAAAAAGAAAATGATCAGGCCCATTTATTTATTTTAAATGCAATTTAAAATAAATAATGAAAAATTTGTTTCCTCCAGGACGACAAGCGAAGTAATGAGTGGCATCGTCACTAAGTGCATCGCTGCACCTAAGGCTAAGACTAAAGATTTGGCTGTGCAAATAACACTTATGTATATAGAAATCGAGAAACAAGATGCGGTTCAAGAAGAACTTTTGAAAGGAACAGAAGCAAAGAATCCAAAAATTGTCTCGGCGTGTATCTCAACTTTGACTCTCGCGCTCAGGTATTTTAACGATGTAATTTACATCTTAAACTTTTGTTTTAATTGTTGATTTATCAACAGAGAATTCGGTCCAAAAGTTGTCAATATAAAACCATTGATGAAAAAGATACCAGCGTTCCTCGAAGACCGTGATAAAACAGTCCGGGAAGAGGGAAAAATAATGGTCGTTGAAATATACAGGTAAATTTTCCCTAAAAATAAAATGTTAATTTAACACAATTAAGTAAATTCATCATTTAGGTGGATCGGAGCTCCTTTGAAGCAACAGTTAAATACATTAAAACCTGTGCAGATGTCAGATCTCGAAACAGAATTTAACAAATTAAGTAACGAAAAAGTAATACCGTCACGATATTTAAAATCTCAAAAACCAAAAACCGTTGGTCGAGAACCAGTTTCTGGAGATGTCGAAGAAGGTAAATTTATTCATTTCTTGAAAATTGACAAGTGTTTACAATGTTAATAATTTCAGACGATCAAGATGAAGATGACGACGAAGGCCAACAAGAAATTGATGCCTACGAACTATTGGAAGCGGTAGACATCTTGTCGAAACTTCCTAAAGATTTCTTCGATAAGATAGAGTCGAAGAAATGGCAAGAACGTAAAGAAGCTCTCGAAGCATTAGAAGCTTTAATTAAAAACCCAAAATTAGAAAATGGAGATTACGGAGAAACAGTTCGTGCATTAAAAAAGGTAAATTTATCAAATTCTAAATTTTGTTTAGAAATTTATTTGATATGTTTTGTTACAGATAATTTCAAAAGACTCGAATGTAGTGGTAGTTACTCTAGCAGCGAAATGTTTGGCCGGTTTAGCATCAGGTCTTAAAAAACGTTTCCAACCTTATGCGTTAGCTTGTCTTCCGGCTGTTTTCGAAAAGTTTCGAGAGAAGAAACAAGTTGTCGTACAAGCACTCCGGGAAAGTGCCGATGCAATTTACTCGAGTGTAAGTAAATTTAATATTTTACTCGAAACAAGATTTGATTTTTGTGTTTTTGCAGGTTACAATCGAAGCAATTTTAGAAGATACGCTTGCTGCTCTAGAAAATAAGAATCCAGCGGTGAAAACCGAAACTGCTGCATTTTTGTCTCGAAGCTTTACGCAAACACCACCTACATCGTTAAATAAAAAATTATTAAAAGCTTATTCTGCGGCGTTATTGAAGACTTTAAACGAACCTGGTATGTTTAAAATAGTTTGTAATTGTTGAAAAGAAATTTAATGGAATTTATTTAGATCCTTCGGTGCGAGACAACTCGGCAGATGCTCTTGGCACACTGATGAAACTAGTCGGAGAGAAGTCTATGCTTCCTTTCCTCGCTGACTTGGATAACCTCAAAATGACAAAGGTAAACTTTTATATCTTTTATATCTTTAAAAATTGTAAATTTTGTCTATAATTGCAGATTAAAGAGAGTGCGGAAAAGGCTGTAATTCTTGTTAAAGTCTCAGCACCTCGAAAAGCTGAACGACCAATCTCTGCACCACCGAAAGCTAACGGACCTAAAAAAGCTGAAGCTGACGCACCAGCAAAGAGGCCAAAAACTGCAGCACCTAAAAAAGCACCATCTAAAAAATCTGTTGCTGCCCCATCCACAAGTAAGCGAATGTTTTTTTAATAGTAATTCGAACCATTAATTGTTTTTAAATTGTAGATAATTCGAAGAAACCTGCAGCTGTTAAACTAGTGACGGAGAAGAATCTGAGTAATGAGGAAGTTGATGATTTAGCTTCGGAAACGTTACCAAGGGATGTAATTTCTGGTCTTGGTGATAGCAATTGGAAGACTCGATTGGCTGCAACAGAACAACTTTCAGACGTAAGTTAGTAGAAAGGTTATAATTAAGATTGTTTTTTAAACTTGTTTCGACTTTTCAGGTAATAAAACAAATGGAATCTTCTCAAGTGAATTCACAACTTATTGTGAGAGTCCTGGGGAAGAAACCTGGTTTCAAAGACACGAATTTCCAAGTTTTGAAAATGCGGTTAGAAATTGTAAAGTTACTCGCAGAAAATTATCCATTCTCCAGGTATGTCGTTAAATAAATATTGTTTTTATTATGGTAAACAATATGAGTTTTAAATTTTTAGTACCGTGACAGAATATTGTTTAATGGAGATAACAGAAAAACTTGGAGACGCTAAAAACAGTTCGACAGCGGTAGAAACTCTTACAGCCATCGCAGAAGCCACCAGCCTCGAATTGGTAGCTAACGAAGTGGTAGCTTTCGCATTTAATCAAAAAAATCCTAAAGTACAACAAGAAACTCTTCTGTGGCTCTCGCAAGCACTCACGGAATTTGGTTTAGCGTAAGTGAATTTAAGCCATTAATATGAAATAAACAATACAATATGAAATAAATTTCGAAAAAAATAAAAACTATGAGATTCTAACATTTTCAAGGCCGCTCTTTCGAATGGTAGTAAGAAAATTTAAAAAAAATGAAATTTATATATAATTTTGATATATATAGTAGAAAAATATGTTTTTTTGGGACACAGTTTTTTTACAAAAATTGAGTTTTTGATACAGTATCTTACTTTGAGTGAGCTAAAGTATATTGCAACTCGATAGTTGTACTTAAAAGATATACTGATATATATTTGAAATTTTCGACAGAAGATTCAAAATGCATTTATAAATTCCTTTTCAAAATTTAACCATTTTTTGTCTTGAAAACTGTGGACTTTAACCCTTTTCGTCCCAAAAGTCCAGAATTTGGACACAACTTTCAACGATGTAACTTTTGTTCCAAACAGCGTTTAAACAAATTGAAATAAGACAAAATCGATAGATTTGGACCTCCTCTTTCAAATGCCGTGGTCAGAAACAGCCGGAAATTACAGAGAAAAAAAGTTATGATCATTTTCCCGAAAAAATGCTGATTTTTTCGACGTTTTTTCCCAATAATTGTGTTTTTTGACATTGAAAAGGGCAGTGCTGATCGTTGCAAAACGTACTAATCGCGTAATTCTTCTCCCGTCGGATTTTTTTCAAAAAACAAAATGGCGGTTTCAAGATGGCGCCTGGAAGTTGTAAGTTTGAATTTTCTCGCACAAATATCGATTATTTGAACGTGTAACGGCTAAAATCTTGGGGAATTGCAATGAAAAAGCAATTATTATCATTTGTGAATACTTAGTCTCATCATGATTTATTCATAACCTCAAATTAGTTAGACACAATGGGTTTATACCGATTATTTGTCTAATTTTTACACAATTTTCGACGTTTCCGTAACATTGCTTATGTGTGAAATTAAAAATGACCATATACCCTTATGACCTATTAATTATCGGGTTATAACCTAAAAATTTAGTACAGTTCGACTTTTTTTTATTTTTAAAATACTTTTCTTCATTTTTTTTTATTTTAATTTTATTACTTTCATTTTTTTGTATTCAAAACACGTGGAGGCAATGAGCAAATATTTGTTTTTTATTTTTGTGTTTTGTTTTGTATTTTGTAAATCAATATAGCAGATATTGAAAGTTATGTTGCACTATAAGATGTGGATTGACCTGCGACCTGCAAATTGAGTGAAAATCAGACAAAATATCGGTAGTAACCCATTGTACACGACTAATTTGAGGTTATGAATGAATCATGATAGGAGTAAGTATTCACAAATGATAATAATTACTTTTTCATCCCAGTTCTCTGTGATTTGAACCGTTACGCGGTCAAATAATCAATATTTGTGGGAGAAAATGTAAAATTACAACTTCCAGGCGCCATCTTGAAGCCGCCATTTTGTTTTTTGAAAAAAAATTCAAAGGGAGAAGAATGGTCTGAGCAAAAAGTCGCGATTAGTACGTTTTGCAACGATCAGCACTGCACTTTTCAATGTCAAAAAACGCAATTATTGGGAAAAAACGTCGAAAAAATCAGTATTTTTTTCGAAAAAATGATCATAACTTTTTTCTCTGTAATTTCCGGCTGATTCTGACCACGGCATTTGAAAGAGGAGGTCCAAATCTATCGATTTTGACTTATTTCAATTTTTGTTAACGTTGTTTGGAACAAAAGTTACATCGTTGAAAGTTGTGTCGAAATTCCGGACTTTTGGGACGAAAAGGGTTAAAGAACATTTTATAAGAACAATTATGTCCTAGAATAAGTCGAAGAATACCCACGAATTTTTTTCAGAGTGTATTGTCAACATTTTTTATTTTTGAAAAATTCGAAAAATCGAAATTTTGAAAAAAGTCATTTAAAATTGGTAAAGAGTATTCTTTAACCAATTCTAAGACGTTTTCCTTCTATTAATATTTGCATTAAAGTCTATAGTTTTCAAATAAACAAGATTTATTAAATAATTTTGTGAAAATTTCGATTTTTTGAATTTTTCAAAAATAAAAAATTGTGGCATTGCGTTCTGACGTAAGTTAACGTAAGTTACGTCTTTCTAACGTAAAATTGATCGTACTTTCCGATTCTAACCTTAAAATTTTGAAAAAATACGATCCAAAAAAGATACAATCGATTATTTAACAAAAAGTCGGATTTTTTCGCGGTAATTTTTTTGTTGGTTAACAATTTCGCGCCGAAATTGGGAAAGGAAGTCACTATAATGTGAAAATCTCTCGGCCTCGGAACCTAAACTTCAAAATGTACGAGCGACAAAATAAAATTTCAAAATGGCGGCTGGAAGCCGAAAATTTAATGACATTTTCGATTTTGCGACGTTTAACGAGCTAAATTGATAAATTCTTGCTGAAAATATGTTTATTAAAAGTTATTTGTGTCCCTAATCAGTAATTTGATGTCCAATTTGCGAAATTCAAAATGGCGGATCCAATATGGCGGACGAAAATGTTCGAAACGTTTCGATTTTTATGAAAATCGGTATACCGGGGTTTTTACGATCGCTGATTACGAATCTGATGCCAAATTTACGAAATTCAAAATGGCGTTACCCAATATGGCGGCTTGAAGCCGAAAATTTAATGACGTTTTCGATTTTGCGACGTTTAACGAGCTAATTTGATAAATTTTTACTGAAAATGTGTTTATTAACAATTATTTGTGTCCCTAATCACTAATCTGTTGTCCAATTTGCGAAATTCAAAATGGCGGATCTAATATGGCGGACGAACATTTTCGAAACGGTTCGATTTTTATGAAAATCGGTATACCGGGGTTTTTACGATCGCTGATTAGGAATCTGATGCCAATTTACGAAATTCAAAATGGCGGATCCAATATGGCGGATGAACATTTACGAAACGTTTCGATTTTTATGAAAATCGGTATTACGGGGTTTATAGGGTCGCTGATTCCGAATCTGATGCCAAATTTACGAAATTAAAAATGGCGGATTTAATATGACGGACGAAAATGTCCCCATTTTTATAAAAGTCTGCATTCATTGATCATTTGTGTTGTCGAAGATGAAACTGATATTACAGAATTATGGCAGTTTATCATCATGGTCGTATATTTGTAAAGTTACTAAATAATCACAATTTACGTTCGTTAGCCGTCAAAAGATTTGTCCGTTGCCCGACTCCCACCACTTGACGGTCAACGTATAACCGAGAGCCTTCTTTTTTTTTTAATTTTCTTGTTTTTTATTTATTTTTTTGTACTTTTTTCATTTTTATTTTTATTTTTATGTTTTTCCCACTTTTGTTCTTATTCGTTTTTATTAATTTTTTACAAATATACGAGCGTCACAATTTTCGTCCGCCATATTGAATCCACCATTTTGAATTTCGCAAACTGGTCATCAGATTAGTGATTAGGGACACAAATAACTTTTTATAAACACATTTTCAGTAAGAATTTATCAATTTAGCTCGTTAAACGTCGCAAAATCGAAAATGTCATTAAATTTTAGGCTACAAGCCGCCATATTGGATCCGCCATTTTGAATTTGGTAAAATTAACAGATTAGTGATTAGGGACACAAATTACTTTCAATAAACACATTTTCAGTAAGAATTTATCAATTTAGCTCGTTAAACGTCGCAAAATCGAAAATGTCATTAAATTTTCGGCTTCAAGCCGCCATTTTGAAATTTTATTTTGGCGCTCGTACATTTTGAAGTTTAGGGTCCTTAGGATTTTCATATAATAGTGACCTCCTCTCCCAATTTCGGCGCGAAATTGTTGATCGAAATAAAAAATTACCGTGAAAAAATCCGACTTTTTGTTAAATAATCGATTGTATCTTTTTTGGATCGTATTTTTTCAAAATTTTAAGGTTAGAATCAGAAAGTACGATCAATTTTACGTCAGAAATGATACGTTCGAAATTTTTTCAACGTTGATAACCCTTCACAACTTACAGCTGAAATGTTCAAAAAATATTCGTCCTTCTGGGACTTAAGGGGTCTGTCTAGTAGCTCGCGCCGAAAAAAACGCGATTTTCGTGATTATTTCTTGGGATACTGGATAAAGGTAATGATATAAAAGTTATTAGGCTTTGTAAATGCACTCTTGAAATACATAAAAAAATGTTGTTCTTTTATTTTATACATGTATTATGACCAAAAACGTCAACCAAACGCAACACCACGAAAAGTAGGTAGGTCCGCCTTGTTGATAAAATCTCGGAGCTGTGTTGTCTGAAACAAAAAATCAAAGTGCTTTAGGTTTGGTATGACAATGGCAATGTTCCCTGTGAATTTTGTTCAATTATTTTAAAAAATAAAAAAATGGTGAAGAAAAAACAAAAAATTTTCAAAAAACCCGTTTTTTTTCGCCGACTTTTGAAAAAATAATATAGTTAAATTCAAAATTTTTGAAAAAAATTTATAGGGGACATAGCGATAGGTTTAAAGAATATGTGGTTCAAATTTCATAAGGATCGGTCGAGTAGTTTCGAAAATTTCATCAACAAGGCGAGTAAAAGCGTTGTTTCGAGAAAAACGCGTTTAAAGTTTTTTTTACATGAAATTCTTAAAAAAAAATTACTTACACCTAGTCAGCGATGCCTGGACCGTACAAAATTCCTTATCACACAATATTTCTTAATATATTTAATTTCGAAAAAAGTAAAAAACAAAAAACCGATTTTTCAAAAGTGAGTTACTAGACAGACCCCTTAACGGGTTAAACAAATTGTTAAGAATTTCAATTATCGTTGGTAATTTTAGGGTTAACGTGAAGTCTTTGATCGAGAACGTCAAGAAAGCTGTGAGCGCAACGAATCCCGGTGTACGAACCGCAGCGATTACTTTAGTCGGCACAATGTACGTTTACGTGGGAAAACCTTTGCTGATGTTTTTCGAAAATGAAAAGCCAGCGCTGAAGCAACAGATCGAACAAGAGTGCGAGAAGGTAATAATGTTACTTTTTGGTTTTGGGGAAGTATTTAATTTGAGTGTTGCAGCACGACGGAGAAGTTGCACCAGCTCCAACTCGTGGGACTAAAGGTAAGAAAGTTCAAGCTGACGATGACGGAGAGGAAGAAGTAGAAGAGAGACCTCCTCAAGTGGATCTCAGCGACTTGATGCCCAGAGTCGACATAAGTAATCAAATCACCGAAGCATTGCTGAACGAATTAGCAGACAAAAATTGGAAGGTAAATTTAAAATCCCAACTAAATTTGATGTTTTTTTTGACAATAATTTTTGTAGGTACGCAACGAAGCACTTCAGAAAATTGCAAACATCATCAATGAAGTAAAATTCATCAAAGGTTCGTTAAATGAACTGCCGCAAGGTTTAGCACTGCGATTGGTGGACAGTAATAGTAAAATTGCACAATCGACGTTGGGTACTTGCGAGACGCTGGCGACTGCAATGGGACCACCGATTAAACAACACATCCGAGTTCTTTTCCCTGGATTTTTGCAGTGTCTGGGTGATTCTAAGGTAGGTTGATTGCTCCCTTACTCAAGGCTCCCAGTCAGTCTCTTTTTTCGACTTTAGTCCTTTTTATTTCCTTTTTTTTGTCAAAAGTCCCTTTTACATCCTTTTTTTAACCTTTCAAATTTAAATTGTCCTTCTGCGTATGAATAAATGTTTGATTAAGAAAAGTAATTCGTTTTTCAAATATAACAATATTACTTACGTTTTAACTTGGGAGAAACTAAAAAATAGTATGAAGCCATTCAAAATGATATCCATATTGTTTTTCATCTATAAATTATTTTATATACATATACAGTATGTAGTATGCAACAAAAATTATATGATTATTTTTTTTCTGTATTTAATTTAAAAACTTTGTCAGAATGTTTTGAGAAACGATTACTTTCATTATGTAATAATAAAAAGTTGTAAATAAACAAAACCATTTTCCAAATTTATGATTTTATAAATATAGGTTCCTTGTATACATATAGACCCCTTATGAAAAAGTTGCAAATCATCTTAGGGAAATGGAAAAACTAAGTTATTGAAACTTTAAGGAACTATAACAATCTTTCGAAAAATACGAAAAAAATGTTTTCTTTTTTTTTTACGTCGAATTTAAGAAGACGCGTATCCACGATAGAGAAACTGTAAAAATTCCAAATTGAAAAAAAAACAAGCAGCAGAAGATCCTTTTTATATATTGCACCTATCATTTACAATAAGATAGAAAAAAAAAACAAAATAAGACAGTTAAGATCTAAAGACAAAGCAATCATCGAAAACTACTATGCCATTAATTTTACAATATAATGATACAACATCTGGATGCAGACGAGCTAAGCTCAAGCATCCTATAAATTTTACGAAAAATTTATCTAAATTGCTATCATACACGCAATTAAATTATTTATATGTTATAATAATCATATGTAAGTTAGAATTAATGTATGATAACACAGCCCAACAAAAAATTTTAGAATTTCACGTTGCCCTATAAGTAAGAGTCGATTCTGGTAAGATTTTTGCTCCAGAATCCAAATATGACCGTCAAAATATCCAATTGGCTCTAGTTTTTGAGATATTGAAGGTCAAACGTGTCAAAAAATCCGATTTCAGGCATTTTGAGCATTTATTCACAGCTCCAAAAAATTCTGTTGTTCCAATAGTAAGAGTCAATTCTGATAGGAGTTTTTCCACAGAATCCAAATATGTACGCCAAAATATTGATTGGGACCTACTTTTTGCCCGAACTTGAAGGTAGAAAAAGTAAAAAATCGTGTTTTAGGACATTTTCACATTTATACTACAGGACTCGAAGATATCAAGAAATGCAAATTGGCGGATCCAATATGTCCGACGAACTTTTAGAAATTTGAATCACTTCAAACTCATTATCATTTTGGAAACTTTACTTTGTTTTTTACCAAATTGAAGGTCAAAGAGGTAAAAAATCGTGTTTTCAGACACTCTTTTCTGTTTTTCTAGAAAACTAGTTAAGACGATAACGAGTTTGAAGGGGTTCGAATTTTAATAGGTTTGTCGGACATGTAGGATCCACCATTTTGTGTTTTTTTTTTATTATTTGCGTCGCGTTCTATAGTATAGACGTAAAGAATATCCTAAAGCAAGCTTTTTTACAATTTTGACCTGGAATTTGGACAAAAAATAAATCCAATTCAATATTTCCGAATACATATTTCGATTCTGTGAGAAAAAATATATGAAAATTGACTTTTACTAGTGGAGCAACATCATTTTTTGGTATCTGTGAACAGATATTGAAAAATGCCGAAAATCACATTTTTAACCCCTTTGACCTTCAATATCTCAAAAACTGGAACCAATTGGATATCTTGGCGGTCATATTTGGATTCTAGAACAAAAATCCTATCAGAATCGACTCTTACTTGTAGGGCAAGAAAATTTTGTTGGGCTGTGTAATGTATACTACATTGTATTACTGTATGTGTGCAATAAATATCAATATCAAAATATCAATTTAATGTGACGTAGAACTGGATCCGAACTGCTGCAATCTCTTGCATTAATACTTGGGGAGAACAATGCGGTTACAAAGAGTTCTTCGACGGTGAAGTTATTGGAGACGCATTGAAGTCTGGTTCACCAACATTACGATCAGAACTCTGGAGCTGGCTAGCTCAAAAATTACCAGACAGTAAGTGTTTTTTTTTTAATTACTTTTAGAAACTTTAACCCATTAACGCCTGAAATGACAATTTTTATACTTCATTTTCAATCAAGTATTTCGTATAAAAATCAAAGTTGAAAACAATTGAGAGGTGCGTATCCTACTGTTTTCGAGGTCGCTCTTCAAGATTCCGAGGTCAAAATTCAGTTTCAGCCATCAGGAATTCCAATATGGCGCCGAATATGAAAAAAATCCAAAAAATTGGGCATTTTTTATACTTATCAATTTTTTTCGAGCTATTAGAATATTGGGATTCTATTGAAACTCTGAAGAAAGGTGAACAAAATACTTCAATTTTAAGGAAAAATTTTACTTTTATACCCCACATCATTTTAACGACCTCAAAATGGCGTCAAAAATGAAAATTTCTTTGAAAAATTTCTGATCGTTCTAACTCAAAAACTACATGCTGTTATAAAAAAATGCTAAGAATGAAAAGTTCTTAGAATTAATCGAGAAATATAGTGGAATTTTTTCAGATTTTTGTGATGACATTTTGAGAAATTTTTTTTTCAACATTTTTTTCAAAATTGTAATTTATTTTTTTAAAAAATTCTGAAAAAATTTAGTATATTCTCTGATGAATTCTAAGAGTTATTTATTCTTTGAAATATTTTCGAAAAGTTGATAGTTTTCGAGGAAATGAATTTCAAATATTTTTCCCCCAAAAAACTGTCAACTTTTGGAAAAAATTGCAAAGAACAAAAAACTCGTAGAATTCATAAGTGAATACACCAAATTTTTTTCAGAATTTTTCATAAATAAATTATGATTTTGAAAAAAATTTTGAAAAAAAATTTCTCAAAATGTCATCACAAAAATTTGAAAAAATTCCACTATATTTCTCGATTAATTCTAAGAACTTTTCATTCTTAGCATTTTTTTTATAACAGCATGTAGTTTTTGAGTTAGAACGTTCAGAAATTTTTCAACGAAATTTTCATTGTTGACGCCATTTTGAGGTCGTTACAATGATGTGGGGTATAAAAGTAAAATTTTTCCTTAAAATTGAAGTATTTTGTTCACCTTTGTTCAGAGTTTCAATAGAATCCCAATATTCTAATAGCTCGAAAAAAATTGATAAGAATAAAAAATTCTCAATTTTTTGGAATTTTTTTAAAAGTTCGGCGTCATATTGGAATTCCTGACTGAAACTCAATTTCGACCTCGGAATCTTGAAGAGCGACCTCGAAAACAATAGGATATGTACCTTTCAATTGTTTTCAACTTCCATTTTGATACGAAATACTTGATTGAAAATGAAGTATAAAAAATGACATTTCAGGCGTTAATGGGTTAAATAAAATTCATGAATTTAACACTCGGTGAAGTTTTCAATTTAGAAAAATTGGCTAGATCGATTATCCGAGTCAAGGAATGTTGTCTAATTTTAAAAATTATATACTTTTCATAGAAATCTTCTTTTACTATATTGACAATAATGACAACAAACTCGTCTATATGTCAACAACTTTAGTTAGTCTTTGTATAATTATAAAACTGCGACAATGTAAAATATTAATTTTTGCAAATTATATATATAGATAGGTATTTAATATTTGATGTTACTCTTCTTTATATGGGTGATTCTCCAAAAACAGGGCATTTTCAAGAATGAAAATTTTTTTTTTTAAGTTACTGTAAATTCGTTTTTTTTTAATGGATTCTTGCTTATTAGCACCAAGTTAAGTTATTGTTAAAGTAGTCACGCTACAAAATTATTTTAAAGGAAAGGGGAAGACTTTTACTATGACGCATTTCCATACGGCTATATAAACCAACAATTGCTTGTTAAAAACTTGAAAAAAATAACTCTAAAGAGTCAAAAACATAATGTACATATCTGATTTAGTGCATTTTTGTGAATAAATGAAAATTATTTATTAAGTAATAATTAAAAAATTAAGAAAAACACATGAATTTTTGAAGAAGTTTTAGACAAAATAAATTTATTAAAGTTAATGTGTCGTTGGTTAGTAACTACAATGATAATATTATATTCATAATTTTAATAAATAATATTATTTCATAATAAACTTGATTCATAACGTTGTGACAAATAAAAAGTTTAATTTTGTGGTTTGTTAAATTATATTTAAATAAATGTCTAAGAGGAAGAGAAATATAAATGTTATTTATGATTTGAAAAATATTTTCTGCTACGGGTTACACTTTGTTCTTGTTTCGTACCTGATACGCCAAATGTTTGGTAACGACAATGAAGGTGACGACAATGAAAATTTGTAAAAAAATCCAATTTTACATATTTTAAACAATAATAAATTAAAAAACAAATTGCCAGTAACGTTGATTCCTTTAATCTTTAAGTTTTCATCGTTTTTTAATTGCTGTTTGTATCAAAATACCAAAATTAGGACGGGTGACGACAATTAATTTAATAAAAATACGTAGTATTTTTATACAGTTTTTACTTGTTCATGAGGTAAATATGTTCTCTTTTCAATTTTCTATGGAGGATTAGTAAAGTGTAGTGGTTTTTCTTTGATTTTCTCATAAGTTTTAGTAAAAAAGTTAATTATTTCCAGTTCATTTATACCAGTTTACGCACTGTCGTTACCTCAGAAATTTCTTAAGACATAAATATTTCAATAATTATAAGTATATATATATTGATTTAATTAAATATTATACAGAGAGAAATTGTACAGTTTGAGCTGTACCATAGAAATATTATTTCAATAAATTAAAATAATTTGGTTTCTTAATAGCGCTAATATTTTAAAGTTTTGAACTGAGAGGTTTGGACATATCAAAAATGCTACTTTTAGTCTTTGAATGTCATTTTACACCAGTTTTTTTGTAACAAAAGTATTATTTTTTCAAATTAACATGGGCCAGGGATATTTATTTAACATTTCTATCGAAATTTAATAATTTATTGTCAAAGTTTTTGTAAGATATAACGTAAAGACACGAAAATGCCCTGTTTCCGGAGAATCACCCATATACTATTGTAATTATTATTTTTTATATTATGTAATTTTAAAAAAAAAAATTAAAAAAAAAAACTTAAAAAAAAAAAACAAAACAAGACCAAGTGTTCATTCTTTTATCATTCCAATTTTTCTAATTTGAAAACTTCACCGAGTGTTAAATTCATGAATTTTATTTTTTCTATTTATCTCTAAAGAATGTAATTTACACGTGAATTTTATAGTTCCAGTAAAACAAATTTCGAAAGAAGAACTCGTTGTGTGTCTACCGATCTTGTATAGTAACTTGGAGGATCGTAACTCCGATGTAAGAAAAAATGCTCAAGAAGCCGTTCTCGGTTTCATGATTCATTTATCGTACGAAGCCATGGTTAGGAATACAGAGAAACTTAAGGTATAAAATCACTAACAATTAAGAATTTTATGTTACTAATAAATTAATCACACAGCCAGGATCGAAGAATGCAATACTCGTTGCTTTGGACAAAGCCAGACCAAGTTTACCAGTAAAACCATTACCGAAGAAACCAGTCGTCGAAGAACAATCGAAAGGAGTGAAAACTGGTGGAGCTGCAGCTAAAGCATCAGGAAAATCCATTAAAACAAAGGTAATTTTCTTATTTAGTTGAAATTTGGATGTTAATATAAGAAATTTTAGGGTGCAGCAGCATCGAAACCTAACAGCGCAAGGAAAAAGGAGGATGATATAGACACAAGTCCTTTGTTAGCTATAAATAACCTAAAACATCAGCGAGTAATCGACGAACAGAAATTAAAAATCTTGAAATGGAATTTTACAACGCCAAGAGAAGAATTTGTGGATTTGTTGAAAGAATTGATGGCTACGGCCAACGTAAACAAAAGTTTAGCAGCAAATATGTTCCATTCTGACTTCCGGTATCATTTGAAAGCCATCGAGTCGTTAACAGAAGTAAGTTTTGTGTTTTGAAATAGTGAAAGTGTTTTATTAATTTTTAAAAATGTCTTAGGACTTACCGGGTAATAGCAAAGCATTGGTATCGAATCTTGATCTCATTCTGAAATGGCTGACGTTGAGGTTCTTCGATACAAATCCATCGGTACTTCTTAAAGGTTTAGATTATTTACAAGTTGTTTTCAATCTGTTGATCGAAGAGCAATATCACATGTTGGAAAACGAAGCTGCTTCATTCATTCCATATCTGATTATTAAAGTAAGTAAATGTTAAATAAAAATAACAATCCAATTAATTAATAATTATTTATTATTAAAATGTAAAAATGTTTATTATTCTATGTAATAAATAAATAACATTTTTGAAATTAGATCGGTGAGCCTAAAGATGCGGTACGCAATGGTGTCCGTGCATTATTCAAACAAATAGCAATGGTGTATCCTGTTAGTAAACTATTTTCTTACGTCATGGAAGGATTAAAGTCTAAAAATGCCAGGCAAAGAACAGGTAAGTTAACTAACTAGTTTTTGTAATAAAAAATATAAATACGAGTGAAATTTTAGAATGTTTGGATCAATTGGGATCACTGATTGAAAATTACGGAGTCTCGGTTTGTCAACCATCACCTTCGGCAGCGCTGAAAGAAGTTGCTAAGCAAATAGCTGATCGTGACAATTCTGTCAGGAATGCAGCTTTAAATTGTATCGTTCAAGCATATTTCTTGGAGGGGGAAAGAGTTTACAAACTTGTCGGACAGATATCGGAGAAGGATCAGTCGTTACTGGACGAACGGATCAAGAGAGCAGCGAAGAATAGACCAACGAAATCAGCAAGTTCAACACGATTGACACGAGTACCACCAGTAACAACAGCAGTGGCTGCGATTGAGGAAATTGAACCGATGGAAACTACATCGGATGAGGAGATGGTAGAAGAACCACCGCCGAAAGAGGAACCGGAGGAGTAAGTAAATTATCTATGATTGTTTGAATTTTATTGATATTATTCAATGTCGCTGTTAACGTTGGAGCTTGTTTTTAATTTTACAGTAGAACCTCCGTTATCGAATACGGTCGGGGCATTTAAATTTCCGTTAACGAATATTTGAGGAGAAAAAATCGACCCCCCACCTATACCTATATCTTTAGGAGTTACAGGGCATTATACAGTAGTCCTTCCCTTATTCTAATTTTCTCCTCCCTCCCACTAAACATTTTGCTGTCTCGTTTTCCCTCTCTCTTTCTCTTTCGCAGAGCATGCACAGTGCTTCTAAGTAAAGTAATAAGTGCAGTGGGGAGAACACGTGAGGGGAAATATTAGAATAAGAGAAGAGGTTAGAATAAGGGAAGGACATACATAGGCGACATTGTATCGATATGTGAATCGAATCAACGCGACGTATCGATACTCCATGTCGGCCATCTACAACGTGGCGTCTAGAGTGGGGAGACTAACCGAGGGGAAATTATTCGTTAACGGAGGCGTCTGAATATTCGATAACCGAAATATTCGATAACGGAGGTTCTACTGTAATTAGATTTTTAGTAAAAATGTCTAACGATTAAACTTAACGATAGGATAATTAACAAATTATTTTACTCTAAAGAAAGAGTAATTTTTTTAAACAAATTTTACTGGAAACCTGTAGGATTGCGATAGAGCAAACAAGCGAAGAAGCAGCGACAGAGATCTCATCGGCAAGAGAAAAGGAGGAAATGGATAAAGCTTTTCTAAAATCCGATCCGAATACTCCCCTTAAAGATGAAACGTTTGTTTTACTTTTTTTGTTTCGTTTTGTTCTAAATTGAATGTTTAATGTACCTGGTGGTGGGTTTTTTTGTTTTTTTTGCATCATCGTGTATTATTTAGACTTTGCTACTAACTTTTAAAAGCTTTTGCATTTTTAATTGTGTAAATTGTGTATTATCGATGGACATTTCAAGTCGAATCGACAACTTTTTTTTTTAACAATTTTTAATTTTGTTATTTGTGTATTGTTAGTACTTGAAAAAGAAGTATTAAGGACTGTATAAAACATTGTAAAATAGACTGTAGTAAAAGTTGTAAGGATAATTATAAGGAAAATGTAATTAAGTAACACATGTTTCATTGAATTTCATTGATTATAAACCGTTTCGATGGAGGAAATGGTGCAAAATTTAAAAAAACGACCTAAAAAACATGGCGTTTTTTTATTTTGGCAAATTTTGGGATAAATAGTCGTATTTTGGTCATTTTCTCGACGGGAATCGGGAATCTTCAAAATAGTGGAAAATGTATTTTTCAAAAAAAAAAAAAAATTCTTTCTACTGTAGAAAATGAGCTGATGTTGACGTACCTGATTCTCTTCCTTTGGGCAAAAAAGGGTTAAGCGCAAAAGTATCAGGACTGAAAATTAATGTAACACATATTTTTCGTAGTTTTTTTACGTTCTTTTTCGTAAAAATATACGCTTTCGTGAATTGTTATAGGATGAGGTTAAAAAACCCTATCAGAGAAAAGAAAGGACCATTTTTAAAATTCTGAAAAAAAGTTTCATATATACCCTTTATGACAGTATAGTTGACATTTTTGCTCTGAATCGGTTTACAATAAAAACATCTTCCTAAAAAATTGTAAATAAATAGAAGTCCCCTGATCAACGTATAAACAGCATAATACAGGGTACTTATTTTATTAAAATTCAATCTCGATTATCTCCCTCAATTTTGATCGTAATAAAATATTATTTTTTTTTTTTCATTTTAAAGGTAATGCTCTACAAGGTGTATTTTATCAAAATCATAACATTTCAATATCTAACTGCAAATAATGACCGAAAACTTTATACAACGTTTCTACGTTTCGAATCGGCTACCGCCGGCGTTGCATTATCTTTTGTAGTTCTTTACTCTCCGTATTGCGGCGCTGCTACATTTTATCGATTTCTCACTAGTAAAATGAGTTACTCCGAGACTATAAATAGGCCAACTTGTCAGTGTTTTGAATTCTTCAGTAAATCTGATATTAAGGAAAACGTATTTGACTTTAGAATGAAGTTTTAAGAAGCGGATGTTCTTTTTCACAGATACATCATTTTTTTAAATTTAGAGTGTTGATATCGGACAAATCTTTTGTTTTACTTTTTTTTTTTAATTTGATCGTTATAATTTGTCCCTATTTTGTTTTGCTTACTAAATTCTTACCCAGCAAACGAAAATTCATTGATATTCATTGCGTGATTTTGAATGAATCTCAATGGATTTGAATTGGTTGTCTTAATCACTAAATATCTATTAAACAGAACTGTAACCAATGATTTTCTATTGTTTTAACATCCTTGATTTCAGTACGTGCTTATTATATTATTGAAATTCATTGCATTTCATTGGTTTTCGAATTTTTTAATGTTTTTGTATTGATAAAAGGTTGTACATTTTATATATTAATTTTTTAAAATCTCAAATACGTTTTTTCGGTAATATCAGATTTACTGAAGAATTCAAAACACTGAAAAGTTGGCCTATTTATAGTCTCGGATTAATTCATTTCACTAGTGAGAAATCGATAAAATGTAGCAGCGCCACAATACGGAGAGTAAAGAACTACAAAAGATAATGCAACGCCGGCGGTAGCCGATGTATAAAGTTTTCGGTCATTATTTGCAGTTAGATATTGAAATGTTATGATTTTGATAAAATACACCTTGTAGAGCATTACCTTTAAAATGAAAAAAAAAATAATATTTTATTACGATCAAAATTGAGGGAGATAATCGAGATTGAATTTTAATAAAATAAGTACCCTGTATTATGCTGTTTATACGTTGATCAGGGGACTTCTATTTATTTACAATTTTTTAGGAAGATGTTTTTATTGTAAACCGATTCAGAGCAAAAATGTCAACTATACTGTCATAAAGGGTATATATTAAACTTTTTTTATGAATTTTTTATGAATTTTAAAAATGATCCCTTTCTTTGAAAAATGTAAATTAAAAACTCTAGAACGATTTTTTAACCTCATCCTGTAACAATACACGAAAGTCGATATTCTTACGAAATAGAATGTAAAAAAACCTACGAAAAATATGTATTACATTAATTTTCAGTCATGTTACTTTTGCGCTTAACCTCTTTTTGCCCAAAATGAGAGAAACAGGTAAGTTAACATCAGCTCAGTTTCTGCAGTACAAAGAATTTTTTTTTTTAATTTTGAAAAATACATTTCCAACTATTTTGAAGTGTGCTCTATCGATTTCCGTCGAAAATATGACCAAAAAACGACTATTTCTGAAAATATTTTTCAAAATAAAAAAAATGCCATGTTTTTTAGGTCTTTTTTTTTTTATTTTTCACGTTTTTCTCCATTGAAACGGATCATAATCAATGAAATTCACATATAAAAAGTGATCCCAATTGTTGAACATCAATAATATACTAATAGAATATTTTTTAGAAGCAATGGCCGATTCAAAATGGCTGCGGAACGAAGAAAATTTTTTTCAAAATTATTAATTCCTTGAAATAGGGATTATAGAAAGTTTTTTATTACGTTTTATATTGATGATATAAATATTGGATGGGTACGGACGAAAATTATAATAATTTTGAGTTGATAAATCGAAAATGGCGGATCTGTAATGGCCACCGTATGTAAACTTTGACAACACAAACACATTTATGGAACAACGATTCATATAAGAAGTACAATTTACATAAGGTGGCCATTTTGGATCTGCCAAAATGTTCAACAATCGGGAACACTTTTTAAATATGCATTTCATTCATTAAAATCCGTTTCGGTGGAGAAAATCGTGAAAAATAAAAAAAAAAAAAACCGATCTAAAAAACATGGCATTTTTTTTTATTTTGAAAAATGTTGGTAAAAATAGTCGTTTTTTGGTCATTTTCTCATCGGGAATCGATAGAGCATAGTTCAAAATAGTCCGATTTTTTTTTTCAAAAATGAAAAAAAATTCTTTTCACTGTAGAAATTGAGCTGACGTTGACCTACCTCATTTTGGGCAAAAAACCCATTAACGTCCAAGATAACGAGATTTTTAGCTGATGTTCAAAGCTCTCTTGCAAATCGAAAAATGAAAATATAATGAAACGAACTTATTTTACTATTTTTATGTATGCTCTAGCGATTTATGGGGTAAAAATTGCGTTTCTTGCCGCAGAAAAACAGTATGGCGGATTTTATCTAAAAAAGTACAGAAAAATTAAAAAATGTTTGTTTTGGAAAATTTTGTACAAATGGATAATGGATGGTGATCCATTTCAAACGTGGACAAATCAGTTGCAGTTTAGAGGAAAATCTTTTTTAATGAGATTCATTCAGTTTATCCTATTAAAAATGGCGGGAAAGTGTGAACATTTCTAAAAATAGGTGTGCATCCTAAATATTTCTGAAATAAATCGATATTAATCAAAATTGTTGTCTTAAAATGTAAAATTTCGATTTATTAAATATTCATGGTCACTTTTTAAAAATGGCAGATTCAATGTGGCGGCCTTGGAAATTAAAAAAATAATGGCATTTTTCACATGCCTCGTAGGTAAATGTTTCGGTGCTTTCTTTTATTACATTTCTTTATGTTTAGAATTATATTGAATTGAAATGCAATGAGAAATTTTCAAAATCCAAAATGGCGAAATTTTACATTTTAAGACAAAAATTGTTATCAAAGTTTCAGAAATATTTAGAAAAAACTTATGTTGTTAGAAATCTTCACACTTTTCCGACATTTTCTACAGGATAAACTATTGGAGATCATTAAAAAAAATTTCCCCCGCAACTTATTTGTCCACGTTTGTCCATAGTTTGAAATGGATCGCCATCCATTATCCATTTGTAAAAAATTGTCGAAAATAAAAATGTTTTGATATTTCGGTACTTTTTCAGATAAAATCCGCCATATTGTTTTTCCGTGGCATAGAAATGCAATTTTTGACCCCATCAATGGAGAGAGCATACCCAAAATTAGTAAAGTGAGTTGGTTCCATTATGACATTTTCATTTTTCGATTTGATAGAAAGCTTTGAAAATGAGCAAACTCTTCACCTTGGACATTAATGGGTTAAACAGAAAATTACATTTTCCTAAATATCCTAACAACTCTTACTACAGTCGAGTTAGAATGTTTTATATGGTGAAGAATACTTCTTTTGCATGTACTAACAATACACAAATAATAAAATTAAAAATTGTGTAAAAAAAAGTTGCCGATTTGACACGGAATGGCCGATGTATGAATATTTTCTTAGGTTGCTCTTAAAAATTGAATGAATTGCATCGAAATGTTTAGTAAATACCATATTTTGCTAAATATACTTCTGTATTAAATAAACAGTTTTATGTTTAGTAAAATATGGATTTTGTTTGAATCGGAACCGTACGATTGACACTTCATTAAAGATCTCCCGGAACTTTACAGAATATCACCAGTACAACCAGTACCGGTAAAAGTATCCGGTCCATTCGGACTAGACATGGAACTACTGCAAAGGATCGAACTAAGTGCACCTGTAAAATGTCGAAATCCAAAATTACTCGAACCAAATGTTGACCTCAGCGACACTCCCGGACCCATCAGCACACATCCGTAAGTTTCTTTACATCCCTTTTAATGGTGTTTATTAAAAAGTTTTTGTTTACAGAGTAATTCCAATTTCACCACCAAAATTATTGACGCCCAAGTCCCTGGACACTTCACCGTTAACAAATTCATTGTCGAGTAAAGAAGATAGTTTAGACAGAACTATTCACGGTATGGCAAGTTTAGATTTGCAAACAGCCATCCAGTCGATGTCAGCAATGGAAACGGTAAGTTTTAGTTTACATATGTTTTTTGAATGTATTAAATTATTTGAAATGTTTAGTTCCTGAAATCGCTTCAAGTGTCTACGCTGCAGTCGAAGGAAGACAAATTTATAAGTTCCGTTAATATGCAACTTAAGATTTTACAAACATATCCCCTCCATCAAGGAAACTCCCAAGTATCGAAAGGCTTCCGAACCACATTTATGGTGATATTATCGGTAAGTAATTATTAAGAATGAAAGTGATAATAAATTAATTACTTTTGTTGTTTGTAGTTTTATGACACTGGTGTTCTTGGAAAACGTGTACCTTTAGTTCATTTGAAGGATTTAGTCGATCAGATGATTCGATTCTTAGCTGAAAATAAACTTGAGAAGTTGAGCGAAGCTGAGGCCTATATCAGAGTAATCAATAATATTGTCGTCAAGTTAATCGATAACTCTGATCACACTACGATTATATGGTAATTATTTACAGATTTAAAACTGTTTTTCGAATGAACTAACCGGATTGTTTTTAGCGTATTGATTAAGTTGCTACACGGATGTGCAGACTCGAAAGGTCCACCAAAATATGAGGAATTAATAATGAAATGTTTGTGGAAGATTGTAAAAACAATACCAAACTGGGCAGGAGATCTGGATTACGATAGCATTTTACTAGAAGTTCATAATTTCTTCAAGGTGAGTTTTAGTACTTTTTTTTTTCTGGAATTTTTGTAACATTTGTTTTTAAATAGGACTATCCAACGTCATGGTGGAAAAAACAGAAAAAGTCTGATACTCCGATGAGAACAGTCAAGACAGTACTGCACAGTATGACTCGAGTTAAAGGAAGTACCATATTGAGTCATATGACACAAATTAATGATGCGAATGAATCCGAACTTCGTTCTTATCTAATGAGACTTATTCCGGTAAGTTTGAAATGTTCAAGGGGTTGAATCTCGTCTTAGGAGTAATTTTTTTCAGACTTTTAAATCGGATGATATGAATTCTGGTTCGAGAACGATTTCAAAGTCGGATAATAATCAAGGACAGAGTCAAAAACCATTGTCGAAGTTAATTCATCAACAATTGTCAGAAATATTCAAGAAAATTGGTTCGAAACATCAAACGCAAGAGGGTTTGACGCAGCTTTATGACTTCCGGCAACAGTATCCTGAAGCAGACGTTCAACCGTTCTTAGTGAAATCTCATCATTACTTCCAAGAGTTTATTAAAGAAAGCCTTAAGCATATAGATCAATCTAGAAAAAGTCAGAATCTTGTTGAGCAAGAAAATCTAAGTGCAGGTAAGTTTTTTTAAAAAAAAATGTAATTTTTGGGTGTGAAATCTGTCGATTATTATCCGTTACATTATTCTATTAAATTTAAATCCACTCTATTTGCATTTTCCTTTTTATATATGGACATTATTCTAGAACTTTTAAACTTTGAGGTTGAAGAAAATTTCATTTTTTAGGCACATTCATGAAATTAATTTTATTGGCTTTAGAATTGATCAAATGACAGGAAAAACCTTGCGTGACTCATTTATACACAATGTATTTTTTTTGTTAATGTAACATGTTACGTTACTCGTAAAATTAGTTTTTAGTCTTGTAACGTTTAATATACATAAAAAATTCAGTTCTTTTGCTTATTGCCTAATTTTTAGAAGCTAGTATATAAAATTAAACGTCTAGTTAATAGTTATTCAAATATAAAATAATGGATTAAATATGGCGGACTATTTTTACAAAATTTCTTTGATTTTTATAAAATTTGATATGTTAGGGTTTTTGAGGCCACTGATTACAAATCCAAAGTCAGTTTTCATTAAAATTTGAAATCCAAATACATGATTTAACATTAAGGATACCAAAAAATTAAAACGATTTGTAAAGAATAATAACATATACAATTGTAGGGTTCAGTTTTAATTTAATCGCATCGTATTAGAGGACAAAAAATGTTTGTGTTTTCAAGGCCTACAACTTTTTCCAGTGTGATATTTCGATAGCTATGTGTCGAAACGAGTTAGACGCGAAAAACCTGAAAAATCGGTATTTACCCCCGTTTTTATGGCAATAACAAGAGAAATATTCATTGTAGGTCAAAAACTAACAGAGACAACTTGTATAGCTTGAAAATATCTTTAAAATGAGCTTCGGTTCGTTAAGATACCTTCATACAGAGTCGAGATATTTAAAAAAAAAGTGATTTTTTCCCCCTAAATTTTAGTGTTGAATAACTTAAAAACTTTACCTTCCCGGAAATTTTTTCAGAGGAAAAAGTTGCTCAGAATTATCTGTAGAATCTAGAGTTAGCCGCTGGGTAATGGTTGGCCGATCACCCTGTATACTTGTTATAAAGAGATTTAGAGGTTTTCAAACAAAATCCTCGTAATCTATTAAATTCATATTTATCTTCTTGGAGCTTAAATGATTTCCATTTCCGATGAGCTATTTTCTTTAGACGAACCAGATCCATTAACTCTGACGAATACCATCTTTGTTAGTTTCGGCACATATTTAAAAATAATACAAAATGAGCAAGTTTCGCTTGGATTAATTTCGATAATTCATTAGAATGCCGTAATATAATAAAACAATAAAAAACTAATTAATTAATGTCGACGTTTCAACGATCCATGTCGTAATCACAGTACACTCTCTACACAGGGTAAATGACGCAATCATTATGAGAAAAATCTTAACAGAGTGTATTAAATCGTCAAATGTTTTAAATTTATTTGTTTTTACCCTACTGAAAATTGTCATATGATATATCATATGACATGTCATATGAGAATTTGTCTTATGACATCATATGACATATCATAAGACATATGAATTGACTTTAGATTTTATATCCGATTTCAGCACACAATTTTATAGTCTAAATGTGAGAAGAATTTTGTTCATGACCCACTTATCTCGCATAAGTTCAATTGTCAGCTGTATATCATGTTCATGTGCATATCATATGACAAATCATGTGACATATCGTATGACATGCCATATGACATGTCATAAGACATATCACATGAGAAATAATATGACATATCACATGAGAAATCATATGACATGGCATGTGACATATCACATGAGAAATCATATGACATCACGTGACATATCATATGACATGGCATGTGACATATCATATGACATATCACATGAGAAACCATATGACATATCACCTGAGAAATCATATGACATATCACATGACAAATCATATGACATACCATATGATATATCACATGAGAAATCATATGACATATCACCTGAGAAAGCATACGACATACCATATGACATCATATGACATCATGTGACATCATATGACATGGCATATGACATTTCACATGAGAAATCATATGACATCGTGTGACATATCATATGACATGGCATGTGACATATCATATGACAAATCATATGACATTCCATATGACATCACATGACATCACGTAACATATCATATGACATGGCATATGACGTGTCATATGACATATCACGTGAGAAATCATATGACATACCATATGACATCGTGTGACATATCATATGACATGGCATATGACAAATCATATGACATACCATATGACATCATGTGACATATCATATGACATGGCATGTGACAAATCATATGACATCATGTGACATGACATGTGACATACCATATGACATATCACATGAGAAATCACATGACATCACGTGACATATAATATGACATATCACATGAGAAATCATATGACATATCACCTGAGAAAGCATACGACATACCATATGACATCATATGACATCATGTGACATCATATGACATGGCATATGACATTTCACATGAGAAATCATATGACATATCACATGAGAAATCATATAACATATCATATCATGGCATATGACATATCACATGAGAAATCATATGACATCATATGACATATCATATGACATGGCATGTGACATATCATATGACAAATCATATGACATACCATATGACATCGTGTGACATATCATATGACATACCATATGACATCGTGTGACATATCATATGACATGGCATGTGACATATCATATGACATGGCATATGACAAATCATATGACATACCATATGACATCATGTGACATATCATATGACATGGCATGTGACAAATCATATGACATCATGTGACATATCATATGACATGACATGTGACATACCATATGACATATCACATGAGAAATCACATGACATCATATGACATCACGTGACATATAATATGACATATCACATGAAAAATCATATGACATCACATGAGAAATCACATGACATCATATGACATCACGTGACATATAATATGACATATCACATGAAAAATCATATGACATCACATGAGAAATCACATGACATACCATATGACATCATATGACATATCATATGACATGGCATGTGACATACCATATGACATATCACATGAGAAATCATATGACATATCACATGAGAAATCATATGACATTCCATATGACATCATATGACATCACGTAACATATCATATGACATGGCATATGACGTGTCATATGACATATCACGTGAGAAATCATATGACATCGTGTGACATGTCATATGACATATCACGTGAGAAATAATATGACATATCACATGAGAAATCATATGACAAATCATATGACATGGCATGTGACATATCATATGACATCACATGTGACATATCATATGACATCACATGAGAAATCATATGACATCACATGAGAAATCACATGACACACCATATGACATATCACATGACATCATATGACATCACGTGACATATAATATGACATATCACATGAAAAATCATATGACATCACATGACATACCATATGATATCATATGACATGGCATGTGACATACCATATGACATATCACATGAGAAATCATATGACATTCCATATGACATCACGTAACATATCATATGACATGGCATATGACGTGTCATATGACATATCACGTGAGAAATCATATGACATCGTGTGACATGTCATATGACATATCACGTGAGAAATAATATGACATATCACATGAGAAATCATATGACAAATCATATGACATCATGTGACATATCATATGACATGACATGTGACATACCATATGACATATCACATGAGAAATCACATGACATCATATGACATCACGTGACATATAATATGACATATCACATGAAAAATCATATGACATCACATGACATAATATAACATCACGTGACATATAATATGATATATCACATGAGAAATCATATGACATATCACCTGAGAAAGCATACGACATACCATATGACATCATGTGACATCATATGACATGGCATATGACATTTCACATGAGAAATCATATGACATATCACATGAGAAATCATATAACATACCATATGACATATCACATGAGAAATCACATGACACAACATGACATGTCATATGCCATATCACGTGAGAAATCATATGACATACCATATGACATCATATGACATGTCATATGCCATATCACGTGAGAAATCATATGACATATCACACGAGAAATCATATAACATACCATATGACATCATGTGACATACCATATGACATGGCATGTGACATACCATATGACATATCACATGAGAAATCATATGACATACCATATGACATGTCATATGACATGGCATATGACATGTCATGTGACATCATATAACTTTTGCATTTTTTAAAGGAAGTACAGAATCGCGATTCAGGGTTTGAGAATTTCCGGGAAGGAGAAGAAGTCCAAATAAATACAATTCATATGTTATATAATATGTCATATGATGTCATAAAACAAATTCTCATATGACATATCATATGAGATATCATATGACAATTTTCAGTAGGGTAGAAATTATAATTTTCACGAGATGATCGATGAGTGTTGCTTTCAAATTAAAATTTGAAGTGTGAATTATGAATCATATACAAAATACAAATGTGATTACAGGAGGTACGGAAGAAGAAAAAAATATGATGGATCCTATGCACAGACTCGAAAGGTTAAGAGCACTCGAAGCTCAATGTCGAGCAATGAAACCAAGTCAGTCAAATCATGCATGAGTGATGTCGCATTGTTTATATTACTGCAGGTAAGTTTGCGTCGTAACCAGGGCTCCCAGTCAGTCTCTTTTTAGGAAATTAGTCTCTTTTTTCGACTTTAGTCCCTTTTATTTCCTTTTTTTTTGTCAAAAGTCCCTTTTACATCCTTTTTTTAACCTTTCAAATTTAAATTGTCCTTCTGCGTCTTGTTTTCTGCGTATGAATAAATGATTGATTAAGAAAAGTAATTCATTTTTCAAATCCAAAGAAATATGACTATATTACTTACGTTTTAACCCTTTAAGGACCAAATGTACAAAAATTTGACACGAAGTTTGTCAGTATTTTTTAGTATTTAAATTCAATGAAAAAAATTGTGGTATATACGTTTCCAATTGCTCGAACTCCGCTCTTTCGAATGGTCGATGGTAAAATACTGTCAATTTTAAAATGAACGAATTACAGACCATTTTTTAACAAAAATCATGAGATTTTAAAAGTTTTTTTTTTTCATTTATCGTTTTTTTATCACTTATAGCATTACTATGCCTCAGTTCGGTATAAATAACGCGACAAAAATGTCTAAGCTTCACAATGTTGATATAAGCTAAAATATGTTTTTATTAAATTCGAAATGGCGGTCCCGAAAATGGCGTCCTAAATGAAATTTTCTTGAAAAATTTGAGAACGCTCTGACACAAATTTATGAACTTTATAAAAAAAATGATAAGAGTAAAAAGTTGTTAGAATTCATCGACGAATACACTGGAATTTTGTCAGATTTTTTTTTATGATATTTTGAACAAATTTTTAATTGTTTTTTTCCAAAAATTCTGAAAAAATTTGAGTACATTTTTTTATGAATTCTAAGCATTTTTTGTTCTTTTGTCCTAAAGTCGATAGTTTTCGAAGAAATAAATCTCGAATGTTGCGTATTTATATATATTTTATATTTTTTCCATCGGAATTTACCAACTTTTAGAAAAAATTGCAAAGAACAAAAAATGCTTAGAATTCATCAAAGAGTATACTAGAATTTTTTCAGAGTTTTTGGTAAACTTTTAAAAATTTTCAAAAAAAAAAAAATTAAAAATTTTTTCAAAATATCATAAAAAAAATCTGACAAAATTCCAGTGTATTCGTCGATGAATTCTAACAACTTATTACTCTTATCATTTTTGTTGTAAAATTCATAATTTTTGTGTCAGAGCGTTCTCAAATTTTTCAAGAAATTTTCATTTAGGATGCCGAATTTTATAAAAACATATATAACCATTTTGAAGCTTAGACATTTTTGTCACGTTATTTATACCAAACTGAGGCATAGTAATGCTATAAGTGATAAAAAAAAAACGATAAATGAAAAAAAAAACTTTTAAAATCTCATGATTTTTGTTAAAAAATGGTCTGTAATTCGTTCATTTTAAAATTGACAGTATTTTACCATCGACCATTCGAAAGAGCGGGGTTCGAGCAATTGGAAACGTATATACCACAATTTTTTTCATTGAATTTAAATACTAAAAAATATTGACAAACTTCGTGTCAAATTTTTGTACATTTGGTCCTTAAAAGGTTAACTTGGGAGAAACTAAAAAAATAGTATGAAGCCATTCAAAATGATATCCATATTGTTTTTCATCTATAAATTATTTTATAACATTCATATAGAGTATGTAGTATGCAACAAAAATTATATGATTATTTTTTTCTCTATTTAATTTAAAAACTTTGTCAAATAAACAAAACAATTTTTCATATTTATGATTTTATCAATATAGGTTCCTTAGACCCCTTATGAAAAAGTTGCAAAGCATCTTAGGGAAATTAAAGTTATTGAAACTTTAAGGAACTATAACAAACAATTTTTCAAAAAATACGAAAAAAATGTTTTGTTTTTTTTTACAACGAATTTAATGGTAATATAATAACAATTTTATAAAAATGTTTGATAAAAATAGATTTTTTTTTTCGTCGAAAAAATAAAATTTTTTAAAATCCATACATAATTAGTTAGAAAATATGTTTTTTTATTCACCAAATTTTCTTTGAATGTTTAAAAACGACGAAAAAATTAAAAGAAAACAGGTGGAAAAATTAGAAAAAAAATAAGAGTTCAAAAAAATGTTTTTTTTTTTCACGACGAATTTAATGGTAATATAATAATTTCATAAAAATTTTTGATAAAAACGATTTTTTTTTTTTCGTCGAAAAAATAAAATTTGTTAAAATCCATCCTTAATTAGTTAGAAAATATGTTTTTATTTATCAAATTTGCTTTGAATGTTTAAATTAAAAATGACGAAAAAATTGAGAGTTCAATTTTTTGGGTAGAGAATCCATATATAAAATTTGCAGCCAAATCTGAAAGGGTGATGTCCAACAATTGCAAAATTAAACGTTTTAGCGTTAAAAAAATTTGGTTTTTTTCCGAATAAAGGCTATTCAAATTTGTTAATCTATTTTAAAAATTAAGAAAAAAACAACTGGAACAAATTTTCTAAATAATTATGTACGGATTTGAAAAAATTCCATTTTATTCGAAAAAAAATGTTTCTTTTAAAAATGTTTTATAAAGTTTTTATAATGTTTTTATATGGACTTACAAATTTTGTACAATATTGTAATAAAAAATTGTATAAAATGTATACGTCCATATAAAAACTTTATAAAATTTTTATAGAATCATTTCTTTATAAAAGTTGTATAAAGATTTTATAAAAACTTTATAAAACATTTTTACCTGTGATGGTAAAAAAATTTGTTTCTGATTTTTATTTTATTACAATTGAATTCCTCCTCAAAAATCACTAAAAAAATCACTAATGAAAGTTTTATTATAAATTGTAATGTAATAATTTTATTATAAATTGTAATAATGTAATAATTGTATCAGTACAATTAAAAAGTTGAAATCAAAACTATTTTTAATCCTTTTTTAGTCCATTTTTCTACCTCAAGTCCCTTTTTTAGTTCCTTTTTTAAAAGTTCAAATTCCCTTTTTTTAAGGGGACGAGGCACTGGGAGTCCTGGTCATAACAAATAACGAAACGCATCTAATTGGACTTTTCATTCCAGGTCTGCAATTTACAACTACAAGGTGCAGCGATCTACCGGTTTAATCGAATCCTCTGTTCGATGAGCGACTGGAGATTAGCTATACAATGTCTAATACCTTGTCGAAAGTAGTTGTGTATAGTATATGTTGATTATAATAATTATTACGATAATCGTGTGTCATGTATCATAAGATATTAACCGTCGTATTAATTAGAAGAGCCCTTTCATTTTGGACCTCGATTTCGTTGTACCTCCATATTCGTTGCGTATGTTATTTTTGTATAAATTAGCAAGAGAGAGAGAGAGAGAGAAGCATGTGACGAGCAATTTAGTTGATCGTGATGGATTAAATTGTAAGAAGCCCTCGTATTTTTTTATATAGCTGTGAGACTGCGTCTTGATGTATACCCGTATGATATTGTTTTGTTTTTTCTAATAAAACGTTAGGGCACCGGCGAGAATACTCGTGTATCATTTTCCCCTTTCCCATTGTTTTATCAAGGCGAAATCGAGGTTATGTCGCTGTTTTTGACAGCTCCTTGGCAACCTGAAACGATCGATAAAATTCTCGCGAATATTGAATTCAGGTCCTAAATTTTACGTCTCTTTCGAACGGGAATGGTGAACCAAACAGAATTCTTTCAGGAGATTCGTAGGAGCATCCCAAAATATCAGAAACGGAAGCCAAGAATTGTTCCACCATTTAGTATACAATCGTTGCAGGAGAATACAGTGGTGAGCAAACCACCGAAATGTCATCCGTACGAAATAAATCCACCGAAACGTTCAATGTTTGTCATGTATTACGAAAGAGGTATGTTTATTTCAATTAAAAAATAAATAAATAAGTAAATAAATAAGTAAGTAAATAAATAAATAAGTAAATAAATAAATAAAAAAACAAATAAATATAATAAATACAAAAAATAAATAAATAAGTAAATAAATAAAAAATAAGTAAATAAATAAAAAATAAATAAGTAAATATAATAAATAAGTAAGTAAGTAAGTAAATAAATAAGTAAATAAAAAAGTAAATAAGTAAGTAAGTAAATAAATAAGAAAATAAGTAAGTAAGTAAATAAATAAGTAAATAAGTAAGTAAATAAATAAATAAATAAAAAATAAATAAATAAATAAGTAAATAAATAAAAAAACAAATAAATATAATAAATGAAAAAAATAAATAAATAAGTAAATAAATAAGTAAATAAGTAAGTAAGTAAATAAATAAATAAAAAATAAATAAATTAAAAAAAAACAAGTAAATATTTATTTATTTATTTATTATATTTATTAACGGACATAAATATCCTTAACAAAAAATATATGTATGTGCAAATAGCAACTAAAATATATATGAAATAAATTAAAACATAAACTAAAACTTGTGGAAAATAGATTTAATTTTCTTCGATGCTGTTATTATTTGTTCTTCAAATATTTGTGGTAACATGTGGTTTTGTCGATGAGCTTCATCGAAGGTCTTGCATATTCTTAAGATCGGTGCGTTATTTAAATAGTTTCTACTATAACTCGGTAAATAGAATCTATCTGTGTGCCGAAGTGACGAGAAATCCCTGTTGTTAAACGGTATAAAGTCAGTGGGAGTCCCTGCCACCTGACATTCGTAACATTACATCAATTAATACCTTCAAATCGCATTTATTTCGTCATCTTTTTTCTTGTGATAATCCTACCACTAGCTAAAAATCAAACCGATTTATAATTAGGAAGTATATAAGTTTTAGCTCTGGTATTTCATGCTTGTTATATGGGCATTTGTCTTATAACAAATCTAGGTTGATTATTATTTATATTAGGCGTAAACCACACTGGTGAAATTAAGTTGTATTATGTATTTTTTTTTTTATACACTTATTATATCACTAGGATTATTATTTTAATGAAACTTGAATTATATAGAGTCAACCGTAATATATATTTATTCTGTATTATTTTATTTTATATTAATTTTAAATTGTAAAACTCTAAATTGTATTTATCTTATTGCCACAAGGGATTGCAATCCCATGGCAAAATAAATATTACTTACTTACTACTTACTAAGTCATACAGCAGTTCACAATTGATATTTTTGCTAACAAGTTTGTGAAGGAATATTACATCATTAGCTGATCGTACTGATGCAAGTGTTGGAAGTTGAAAAGTAGTTGCGGTAGTTGTGTATGAATGATCTTGAACTGTCATGGGATGTCCGTTCTTGAAAGCGAGATAACGCAAAAAGGTATGCTGTACCTTCTCTATGGTATACGAGTCGCAGTTATATTGGGGAGACCAAAAACATGATGCATACATGAGAATTGGTCTCACCAATGAAAGATATAAGTATCTTATTGCACCAACACTATTAAAATCTTTCGTGCTTCTTTTTATAAAACCAATTGTTTTGTAGCCTCTATTTCGAATGTGTTGTTTGAAAGTAAGCCTGTCATCGAAAACCACTCCAAGGTCTTTAACAGCTGTAACTCTAGTTAAGATATGCCCAGATATGTTATAATAGTGGATAATTTTCGTAGAACTTGAAAAGGTAACAATGCAACATTTACTAGAGTTAAGTTGTAATCCATTGACAGAGCTCCAGTAGTGTAGAGTATCAAGATCAGACTGTAGAAGAAAACATCTTTAAAAATCGAATAAAAATATAATAAATTAAAAAAATAAATAAATAAATAAAAAACAAATAAATAAGTAAATAAATAAAAAATAAATAAATAAGTAAATAAATAAAAAATAAATAAAAAAACAAGTCAATAAATTAAAAATTCTTTCAGGCATTTTTCCGATCGCATTGAAAAAAGACTGTTACGGAGGTTTGAAAATAAAATGGAAAGTCGACAACATCGGCAGTCTAGATTATCAACATTACTTACCAATGTTCTTCGACGGACTCACCGAAACTGAATCACCATACAAGCAAATCGTCGAACAAGGAATATCAGATCTATTGGACAACAGCGCATCGAATATCTTGCCTGCAGTGCCGCATCTCATCGTTCCAATCAAGAAAGCCCTGAATACAAAAATTCCTAAAATCATTTGTAGAACAATGAAAGCACTGCAACATTTAGTCCGATCAGAGAATTGTGTCGGAGAAGCTTTGGTGCCATACTTTCGACAAATAATGCCAGTTATGAACCTGTTGAAAGATCGTAATCTAAATCTTGGCGAAGGAATCGATCATACGCAACAAAGAGGAGAAAATCCTTCGGATCTTATTATCGAAACGTTAGAAGTTCTGGAGAGATACGGTGGGAAAGACGCTTTCATAAATATTAAATACATGGTGCCGACTTATGAATCTTGCTTGATGAATTCTATCGAATATTAAATTTATTTATTACGAAACAAAAAAAAGTTCCCTGTACACATTGCATCCTAATTGTTCCTAGATGTTAATAAATATCTCAACGATATAAATGATCCGCATGGATGTTGGTGGCTATTTCCGATTCCCACTTGTCTCCGTTGTTCAATAACTTTTCTTTATTGAAAAGAAGCTCTTCGTGAGTTTCTGTCGAAAATTCAAAGTTGGGCCCCTGAAAGTTGAAATTAAAATTGTTGAGGGGTAAATACAGTAGGACCTCTCTTATTCTATTTTGTAAAGTTTTTCAAGATAGTGCTCACCTCTCTTATTCTATTTTTTCCCCTTACCCCCACTTACTTTGATTGCGAGCTTGTGATTCGTTGACTTTTCGTGTGATAGTGGGGGAACAATTAGAATAAGAGAGGCTGGACAATTAGAATAAGAGAGGTCCTACTGTAACTACCTAAAACATCAATACAGTAGGACCTCTATTATTCTAATTAGTAAAGTTTTTTAAGATGGTGCTGACCTCTCTTATTCTATTTTTTCCCCTTACCCCCACTTACTTTGCTTGTGATTCGTGGACAATATTTTTCGTTTACTTTTCGTATGATAGTGGGAGAAGTGGGGGAACAATTAGAATAAGAGAGGTCCTACTGTATGAATTTATTTACCTCGACAATGGCATCCACAGGACAAGCTTCCTGACAGAAACCGCAATAGATACATTTCGTCATGTCAATGTCATATCGAGTCGTTCGTCTCGATCCGTCCGCTCGTTCTTCAGCTTCGATGGTGATGGCTTGAGCAGGACAAATAGCTTCGCAGAGTTTACAAGCAATACATCGTTCTTCTCCCGAAGGATATCTGTCGAAGTAGTTTAGATTTAAAAATAATCAGTGTTACATAACTGAAAATGTAGAAATGAAATGACCTTCGTAATGCATGTTCGCCTCGGAATCTTGGACTCAAGGGCCCTTTTTCAAAGGGGTAATTAATGGTGGCTGGTTCTCGAAAGAGGTGAGCGAGGGTAATTCCCATTCCACGGAAAAGTTCCTTGAGAAACATTTGCTCGACCATTTGTTCACCGATATCTGACCAGGTAGTACCCGGAGCGGAAGGACTGACATTGTAATATTTGGTGCGAACCTGCGTTCCTAATATCCGGGGTACTAATCGCACTACTGTCGATACTAAAAATGAAATATTAGATATTACATTTTTGACTCAGAAATTTATTGACGTATTTCAATTCGGAAAGAAAACATTTAAAGCAAATTTATTAACGTATTTTTTTGTTATTGAGCTTTGGATAAATCAGAATAAAATGATTGTTTTTTATAAAAATCTTTTTATAATAAATGTCTAAATTGGAGCAAATTTAGGTTGTCGCAGAATCTTTAAATGACAGTCGTGTATGACATTCAAGTGACATAATGGGTTTATAAAATAACTAAATTACTATAAATATTACTTTTTTTAAATGGAATATTGAAACTTGCAAATGAAAAACAAAAATAAATTTTGAGGTTATAATTGTTCAATATGTCGTAATTATATTGCGCACTGTGTAACAAGCTTCGTAAATTAAATGTCAATGAGAATGGTACTTATGGTAGTTTTTTTTAAAACTGATTGAATTTCAATATATTCCAAAAAGGGTGAAATACCGTTTCTGGGTAACATCACAGCCATCGCGACGTTCCAAAACTGAAAAATTACCAATCAATCGACGAGAACGATACTAACCTAACCTAACTTAACCTTAACGAGTAAATTGCATTTTTTCACGCAATTCAACTGAATTCTGTAAAAAGTGAACATTGGTCAACACGAAAATATTTCGGGGATGAAATGAGCCAATCTTTGTTAATTTTGAGTCGCTGAATCCGAATCCGATAATGACAATTTTTTATTAACTCTTGGTTCCACGAAACACAGGGTCAAATTTCGAAAAACCAACGTTTTGTGCAATGTTTGAGATAGTAAATCTTTCGATATGAGGTAGTTTCAGTAATAGCTTAAAATAATGCTTATAGCTCCTATTTTACGGTAAAAAATGTAATACAACCAAGTAAACAAAATAATGCTGGAAATTTGTGTGCGTGAAATGCTCGTTTCAGTGTCACCGTCTGCGTCTACTGCGCCCTTTCGCGCTGTGGATAAAGTCAATATGAATGATACATATCTTTATAAATTTCTCGCTTATATGGGTAAATCCACAGAACTTTTAACTTTACGCTTTAAGAAAAACATTTTTTTTATCGGTGGCACACATTTAAAATCAACCGGAAGCCACTCCTAAACATATAAAATGTAGAAAAAACGACACGTTACGACTTTTAAAGGATTGTTCCAGCGCAGTCGGGTAAAACGAGACCTAAAATTATATCTTCGAACCAAACATATTTCTGTACGCGGAAAACAGATGAAATTGGTTACTCGGGGGTTTTTAAGTTACTTCACGAATCCGTCAACAGATATTCAGAATTCAAGATGGCGAATTCAATATGGAAGACCGAATTTGTAACTTGTTACACACAAGCTCAAATTGGGTATTCTGAGGTTTTCTTTCTTTTTGCTTTTAGGTTCATAATATACAAATTTTAGCAGCAAACATTTATTTCAGTCGATTTAAGGCGTTACAATCTCGGCAATCCTAAAAAAAAATTTAAATAGGTATAACGTAAGTTGTCATTAGTACCATATTTATTCATTTTTAACCAGAAAAGATGAAGCAAGGGAGATGAAAAACAAAGTTACCCAAGGTTACATTTTCATTATTTCTGGAGCAAAGCTATAACGAATCTCGACCGATGAGCGACCCCGAATACACAGTTTCAGCTGGGTCAAAGCAACCTTTTAGGAATTTGGTCCGCCATATTGTATCTACCATCTTCAATTTTTAATATTTGTCAACGTATTTATGATTAGTTACCAATAAAACCCGCGCGTAACAAATTTCAGCATTTTTCCGTGTAAAGAAAGGAGTTTGTGTGATAAAGAGATAATTTCATGTCTTGTTTTACCCCTGAACATCGTATTGTATTTCTGGAACAAGTTCAGAGTATTATTATGACACCTAAAACAATAAATTACGCCAATAATCGAGGCATTTAATTGTGTATAGTTCGTGTGCCTGACAAAAACTAGTGTCATTTTTCAACAACAGTTACGCACGAAGGCTATAGGTTGTAATAGGCACAGAATTGAGATGAGACAAGGCACACCTTATTCCTTGGAATACGTCACTTATTATATCATCAATTAAAAATTCCCAAAGTATGGAGCAATAATATTGTTTGTTCCAAAAGTTATTGTTAGAAATTAATGAAAATTCCATTTTCCATAAATCTTCTGCACGCGACTTTGATTAACTTCGCACGATTTCCGCGTTTTATCATACATGATTTGCGTACATACACTAAGTAGCGCTTTATCGTACACGATGAAAAGAGTACAATAAAGTGCCTTAAAACGTAGTAGTACAATAAAGTGCCCGTATACGTACTCTATTCAAGCTGCAGCGTCCAATAAACGTATGCTAACGATGCGTCTATATTACGTATTCGTTGCGTATGCGTATACGACCATTCGTCGTCAAACGTCGTACACGATAGTCGGATACGATGACCATTCCTACGTAGACGTAGGGCGTGCATGTTCTAACCTGTTCAAAAATGCCGGAATATATATAAAAAGGGAACGTCACAATATAACTTTACAGGTTATAGTATACATGGGTTTTATTTCAATATTTAAAAATTGAAACAAAACCCATGACCCTTTTCGGGATTCGCATGCGCCCGTACGGTTGGAAGCGGATGCTCATTTTCATTTCACATCATTTCAAACTGTCCATCGGGGGGCTGCCCTCCCCCCCTCGCCCGCTTCTCTAGCCTTACCATCCCTCTCTGCAATCCTTCTCTAAAATGAATCTTTGTAAACTTGGAAATCGTATCTTCGTTACATAAAGTATCGTATGCAACGTGGAGGCAAGGTCTTTGTACGCCTCGCGGATTCGTATACGAGACGCAGACGAAACTTCCGCTCGGCGTATAAAGACCGACTTAGCCTCCATGTTACATAATGTACTATTTTTCGATTCAAACATCACTTTCGCCTCGAAATGATATTGAGAGACACGTCTAAAATGAAAATAAGGTGTCCATGATCCCTGAGGAATAAAATGTGCCATGCCTCGTTTGGCAATTTAAGATGGCGGCTTTCAAAATGGCGACTGTAGCATAAAAAAACATGCTCGTATTTTTATTTTACGAAAAATGCAAATTCAAGACTAAAATCCTAACCTCCCTTGGCCCTCCATAATCCACGTTTGTAGTATGTAACATGGAGGCTAAGTTGGTCTTTATCCGCGAGGCGTACAAAGACTTTGCCTCCACGTTGCATACGATACTTTATGTAACGAAGATACGATTTCCAAGTTTACAAAGATTCATTTTAGAGAAGGATTGCAGAGAGGGATGATAAGGCTAGAGGAGCGGGCGGGGGGGGGGGGCAATTTGAAATGATGTGAAATGAAAATGAGCATCCGCTTTCAACCGTACGGGCGCATGCGAATTCCAAAAAGGGTCATGGGTTTTGTTTCAATTTTGTAAAGTTATATTGTGACGTTCCCTTTTTATATATATTCCGGTATTTTTGAACGGTTAGAACATGCACGCCCTACGTCTGGTATACGTAGGAATGCTCATCGTATCCGACTGTCGTGTACGACGCTTGACGACGCATGGTCGTATACGCATACGCAACGTATACGTAATATTGACGCATCATTAGCATACCTTCATTAGACGCTGTAGCTTGAAAAGAGTATACGAGCACATTATTGTACTCCGTACGTTTTGAGGCACTTTATTGTACTCTTTTTAGTCGTATACGATAAAGAGCTACTTAGTATACGAAAATCGCGCACGATAAAATGCGGAAATCGTACTGCGTTACATAAATTAATTTATAATATATTTATAAAACCCCTCTTATTTGACTTCACCATCTTATTTAAAGTTTCTTTCTCCTCATATTTTAAGATTTTCCCCTAACGCTTTCCCACACTCACCCCAATGATTGACACGGCGCGGAGAGCACGTGGAGAACAGACGGTTAAGATTTGGGCATGCACATAGACGCGGAGAAGGAAAGCTATATGTACTTTCGCTTTCTATTAAATGGCTAGTGGTATACTGTGGGGTAAGGGCGGTAAGGGGAATTGCATAAAAATACTGTTGCGACTCAAATTTGTTATACATTTGTATACGTTATAAGCTTAACATGTGTACATGACTGGAAGGGTACGTGACAATTTTACGGTTTCGCGCTGGAAGACTCGCCAGATAGACTCCATAGTTATTTGAAATCGCACGCATTTAACCGACGCGTACTATACAGTATTAAAATAAATAAAAAGATAATCGGTAACGGAGTTCTTGAAAATTATTACCAACCTTCGATTGACGGAGATTGATCAAGTAATTCAAAGTGGAGGCGATAAAATAGTAGTTTTCGATACAAGGGCGTATGCGTAAAGAACTTTACACACACACACGTGTGCCGAAATATTGTTTACGTACGGCTTTTTCGTGCGTAAAGTATAATCGAGTGCGTAAAGTTTACTTTACGCACAAGTTTACTTTACGCACCGAAAAGACGTACATAAAAACATTTATGTACGTCTTTTCGGCGCGTAAAGTAAACTTTACGGCACCGAAGTCGACTGCGGGGCAGCGGCGGAATGAGGCAGAGCCGCTGAAGAACACGGTCGTCGTATAGTACCAATAGGGTGGGTGGGCGGCGAAAGAGCGCCTGGTTAACTCGGGGACCATCTCCGTAAGGAATGTCCTGATGGGGACCGGGTGCGGGAGTGTAATAGTGGAGACCGGCTAAAAGACTTGATAGCTGGTCTCGGAACGGAGAGCGGGCTGAGGGCTGAAGAGCCCGAGCCTCCACGCCCCGAGATCAGAATATGTAGGATGCCCGGCACCGTAGACGAGGCCCGTCTCCTGTAGATCCTGCGGGGGCAGATTCTTCAGAATTCGACCGGGAGGTTCGGGTCAATCCCAAGATTGGCCCGCCAGGAGCCGAGTCCTCATGGGTGCTGCGGGCAAGAGTAAGGTAGACGCTGCGGAAGGACGGTTGAGTCTTCCTCGGCCGGTTGGTCCTAGGTTTCCGGGATTATGTGCCCGTCGCCAGGTGCTTCAAGTGCCAGAGGTTTGTATGCAATGTGCTGGCGAGGGTCATTCCCGCTTCCAGTGCCCCAAATACAAGGGCCCGCCCGGTGCGAAAATTCCGCAAGGGCGGGTCGTAAGACGGTGGGCCACGCTGCAACCAGCGAGACCTGCCCGTTCTTCCGAGAGCGTTTGGGAGCCAAGACCGCCATGGCGGGGTCCAACCGTGAGCGGTCCAGGCGGGAGGATAGGTACTGTAAACTCCATGCCCTCTACTAGCTCAATTGCCATGAGCAGTACGCCGTCAAGGTCGACTTGAGAGTCACCCTGCTACTTACCTCCAGGTTGCTGGCCTGCCCGCCTGAATGAGGATCCACAGGAGCGGAGATGGGAGGACTGCAATAGTGGTCTTCAACCTGTCCCTGGACGCTATGGTTGTGTCGGTGACCGGCGAGGCAGGTGTCTCTGTGTGGGTACGCGGTGAGGTCGGCGAGCTTTTCGCCGCTTCGGTGTACCCCCCCCCCCCCCCCCCCAAGGGCGGACCCGGCCGGGCACGTCCTCTATATAGAGAGGGCCCCTGATACAGGGAGTGAACGATGCAGTCTTGGAGAGGGCGCGTCCCCTTTGGGAGGCGGCGGGTTGCCTGCCGGTCCGCAGCCCTCGCGGCGGCGAGACAAGAGGCCAGGCAGAGCCGCCGGACTTGGCAGGGGGCGCGCTAGAGGCCCACCCCGCCGGACGTGATGTAGCGCCTTCGCCAGGACCACAGGCGGGCCGACAGGAGACTGAAGGCCCGTATCTTTTAGGTCAAGTAGGGAAACTGGCGAAAATTCGTGAGCGAAGCGGTCAACGGCGACCCCTGGAGCTCCGTGTAAAGGATCCTCCGGGGTAAGCGTTCCGCTGCTGAGATCGGGGCAATCCGCGTCGATGGAACGGGCCGAGAGACTGAGAGAGAGAGAGTGCGAGGGGGCTCCTAGGGGCCTTCTTCCCTCGACTGCCTCCCGAACCCCCGCGGGCGGTGTCGGAATGAGTGGAGCCCTCCAGATCGATACCCATCGGCGAGGCAAGAGCTCTCCCGAATCTTCTGGTGGCCCCTACTCAATGGGTGCTTCGAAATTTGGGTAATTATAATTATATAATTATAAAAATAAATATAATTATAAAAATAAAACTAACATACGGAAGGAACAACTGTATGTTGGATGGAAGACAATATCGACAAGCCATTGCATGGACAATTCTTTCGAAATGTCCAACAACTTGGCTTGTCGGTAGAGATGACCTTCTCGTTCTTGAGATCAGCCGGCTTGAAATCCGAGACCTAGGGTTTTATCTTCGCATGCCAGGATGGGGTCATCAATACCTTAGCGTATCGGCAGACCGTCTTACATGAGGCGGTACAGAGTACGCTTTATAGATTGTGTAGATGTAATGCTGAGACACTAATGCATCTTTTGGCAACATGCCTAAGATATACAGTTTCAGCATACATTGAACGTCACAATGCGACTCTCCGAGTGCTGTATTACCATCTTCGCAGCACTTATGGTATTGATGCAACCCCAGTTTTGCCGTACGTCCCCACTGATATTGAATCCGTAGTCGGGAATGAGTCGTGCCGAATATACTGGAATTACTCATTCCCGACGAGCAGGCAAATATCAGCCAATAAGCCTGATATCGTTCTTGTTGACTTCGATGACAACTCCATCTTCGTCATCGAGTTCTCTGCACCAGCAGAGACAGATATAGTCAGCAAAGAGGACGAAAAACGGATGAAATATCAGGAACTCCTGTTCGAGATTCGCAAGCTGTATCGAGGATTCAAAATCAAGCTCGTCGTGCTGGGAGGAATGAGACCAACTTTCCTCCAAAACATCAAAAGCATTCCGGCCTGCCGAGAACATGCAAATGCCATCCCAGGCCGAATGCAGAAAGCCGTGCTGGTGGGATCTCTCCGTCTACTGAGTTCACACGAGATCCTGTAATCACTTACCCGATGGTAGTGGGAGTGGTTGCAGTGAAAAAGAAATGGCCCGGTGCAGTCTGCAGCGGAGGAGATGGATATCGGAGACACTTTTCTGCTGCAGACTATGTACTATTATTGACCGTTAGAAATGTAAATCTTTATAATAATATAATTGTCGGTACGTAGGGTCAGTAGTTTGTTTTTATGGTTATTTAGTCCATCGACCGTACGTACCGACAATTATATTATTATAAAGATTTACATTTCTAATGGTAATAAATTAATTTATAATATATTTATTCATATCAAGGAATCTTCATATAAATACACTGTATAACAACATCCCGTTACCGTTAATTGTATTTATATCTATTAATAAATTAAATATTCCTCCTCTGTTTTATTTATTTAAAATCTCTTATTATACCGAACCATCGCACGTAAAAGGCAGGGTTTTCGCGATCGTCTTTCTGACGAGTCCACGCGAAAACCTGGGACGAAACGTGTATCTACAATAGACATTAGTAATTTATTTTGTCACTGGAGGGACACAGAATCCATTATTAGTTAAATCCTTAAATTTACATATAAGCAGTTCAGTAAATCGAAGATTCTGTAGCTGGCAAAATTACAAAATCTAGCTTATACAACTGTCTTTTCCCAATTTCGGTGGCTTTCATCAGAGCCCCAGTGTTAACATTAGTAGTTTGTTTTTATTTTTATTTAGTCCATCGACCGTACGTACCGACAATTATATTATTATAAGTGCACTCGATCAAATTTGCGAAACTGTCTTTGTTTGCCGATGATATAAAAATATATGCTATTGTCAAATCTGAATCCGATTGTCTGAAACTTCAAAGTGATCTTGATGCGCTGATTCAATGGTCTGTTCATAATTTATGTCTAAACGTCCAAAAATGTTGTTTTATCTCCTTTTTTAGGGGAAATCGTAAAGTTATTTCAAGGTATAAAATGTTCAACTCCTATTTAGCTTTTTCTTCTTCGGTCAAGGATCTTGGGGTTGTCCTTGATAGCTCTTTACCCTACTGGAAGTAAATGGATTCAAACCCTATCCGTATTAATACTTCGGCTATCTGTTTATATACGTTCGATAACGTTTCAATACATTTTTAACCTCTTGTATCCGAAGGCTATCCGTGACTAATCCGTCCGTATCCGCGCCCAACATTAATTTATTCCCGACGTCTGCCGCGGATCGCACACGAGTCCGTTCCAATACTTTCCTATCCGCGCATATCCGCGATTCGCAAATTACATTTCTAATCCATCGTGATCCGCGGGTTTCTATCCGTCTACCAATCCGCATATATCGTCTTTTATCCGTCCCGATCCCTTTTCGAGCCTATACGTTTCGATCCGCCGGTTTTAATGCGCGTTTCTATCCGCGCGTATCCGCGAACAACTTTAAATATTTCTCGACGACTGCCGCGGATCGCACACGAGTCAGTTCCAATACTTTCCTATCCGTGCATATTCGCGATTAGCAAGTTACATTTCTAATCCGTCGTGATCCGCGGGTTTCTTAGCCATCAATAACTATGTGCACGAACAAGCATGCACAACAATAAAACGATGAATCATACTTGTTTATGCATGAAGGCCAATCATTGTGCATTTATTAATCATAAATCGTTTTTCATGAGTACACCAGCGAATAGAAGCGTATATAGTACTTTTTTATCTGTAGGAGTGGATAAAAGTATCCAAACGAATCGGAACGGACAGAACTTTTCTACCCGAGGCTGATAAGTGTGGATAGAGTCATACGGATAAAAAAAGGATAAAAGTATATAAACGATTAGAAGCGGATAGAATTTTCTTATACGCGGGCGGATATATACGAATAAATATTGATAGAGTTTTACGGATAAAAAAGGATACAAGGGTACAAACGAATAGAAGCGGATAGAATTTTCGTATACGCAGGCGAATATATGCGGATAAATATTGATAGAGTTTTACGGATAAAAAAGGATACAAGGGTACAAACGAATAGAAGCGGATAGAATTTTCGTATACGCAGGCGAATATATGCGGATAAATATTTATACATTTTTACGGATAAAAAAGGATATAAGTATACAAACGAATAGAAGTGGATTTAATTTTCGTATACGCTGTCGGATATATGCGGATAAATATTGACTTAGTTTTTAAGGATTGAGACGGATGAAAGTATTTATGCAAATAGAAACGGATAAAAACAGGTGCACACTCGGTGCCATATCACGGATAGATACGGATAGACACGGATTCGACAGACTCATATTAGAACGGATTGAGGCGGATCAATTTTCCATTCCACGGATCCAGAACGTATTGAGTTTTGACGGACAACAACCGATTGAAAAGAATGCAAAGTGGGCATTCAAACGGATACAAATTTTCTATTCGTTTGAATCCGTTATTTTCTATCCGTTTGAATCCGTTTATTTCCAGTAGGGTAAGCTTTTCTAGTCATCTTAATTACGTTGTCTCTAAAGCCTATGCGATGTTGGGGTTTCTAAGACGGACCACGTTAAATTTTAAATGTAAACGCTCGTTTTTGACCCTATACAGAACTCTAGTTTTACCAATTTTATTATATTGCTCTCCAGTCTGGTCGCCTTATACTCGTTGTGGCATTGCAAGGCTGGAATCTGTTCAACATTGGTTTATCCGTTTTATGTCTTTTAAGGTGGGTAACCCGATGTCTTATTTCGAGCATAACTATTCTGCCCTTGCTGTGTCACTTGAGCTTCCCACTGTTAAATCTATTCACCGTAGTTGTGATTTGGCTTTTGGGTATAAAATTGTGAACGGTTATATTAACAGTATCTCACTGCAGAATTTGTTTGCGTCACGAACTGTTACCTATTCGCTGCGCTTTGTGAGACCTATGAAGGTATACATAAAACTAATTTCTGTTTCTACTCAGGGCTGGCTAGGGTTAAACGCAAGTGGAATTGTCTCCCGGTCGCTGTTAAGAACTCTGAGTCCTTTTATATTTATTTATTTATTTATTTATTTATTAACGGGCCTGAAGCCCTTTCAGAACATTACATAATTATATAATGGCAGACAAGTTGATCACATGCTTGAAATTAACATATTAATTATATTGAAGAATTCTTAATTTAAGAATACTCGTTGCTTCCGCTATGGGTTTTGAAAATAGATTAGTGTTTTGTAGGCTATAAAAAAACCTACAGAATCTAGCCGAAGGTGAGTATAGCCCAAGGTTTGTTGAATACGTAATTGAACGATAATTAATATTTGTACGAAGAACATGATGAGATGTAAACGGTGGTAAAATAAAATCCAAATATGGTAAATTTAGCAAGTTATTATGAATCTTGTATAAAAAGTAAGCATCAGAATATTGGCGATAAGAATATAAAGTAGGAATTTTTAAAGATAATAATAAAGGTGAATAATTATGATTGTCGAATGCCATAGGAAAATGTGATTTATATGCTGCGTATCGTAAAAACTTGTGCTGCACTCTCTCTAGTCTACCGATGTGAACTTCATAATATGGTGTCCATATGACCGACGCATACATCATATGAGGTCTTACTAATGACAAATATAATGACCGGATTGTAGTAGTATTCGTAAAATCTTTGGAATTGCGCATAATAAAACCTAACATTCGTTCCGCCTTCCTAGTTATATAATTAATATGTTGTACGAATGTTAATTTACAGTCGAATATCACTCCAAGATCTTTTATTGAGAACACACGTTTGAGCGGCACTGATTGCAAACAATAATCATTTAATAATGGTACTTTAGACGCCGAAAATGTAATAACATGACATTTATTTAGGTTTAGTTTCATACCATTATTATTGCACCATAAATCTATATTAACTAGATCATGCTGTACATCTTGAAAATCACTATCTGAATTAATTATTTTATACAATTTTAAATCATCGGCAAATAATAAAAATTGAGAAAAATTAATAACAGAATTTATGTCATTTATAAAAATATTGAATAGAATCGGTCCTAAATGAGATCTCTGCGGAACTCCTGAAGATACCAAAACTTCACGGGATAAATAATTCTTGAATCTAACAATTTATATGTTTAAATCAAGAGTGATGACCTATGTCAAATGTTTTTAAAACTCTATTACTTTGTATTTCCTCTGCGAATCTCAGATAGCTTCTATGTCTAAATATTTTTATTTTATGTTAACACATTTTATTCATTGTAATTATTTTATTTTAATGTACATTACGCCATCTGTATATAATTATTGTAAAAGGCCTATGGCCGTTGATCCTATTAAATACAAATACAAATAAGAGAGGTTTTACTGTAAAAGATGTTTTATACGTTAATCAGAAAACTACGTATGATACATGGTATATTACCATTAGTATCATTAAGTATAATACGTCTGGTATTTTACTTACCGAATCCTGGCAGCGGCACTCTTTCTCTATAAATATATAATCTATGTTCGCGGTTTTCTGTTTTTTAAAGTGTTACTCGTATTTGTTACTCTACCATCTTTTGTGGTTTTCTCGAGTATTAAACTTGTATTTTGTTGAATTTGTCGGAGTCTATCATTAACCCGAAAAAATTTGGACATTTTAAGTTATATTAGTGTAAAATCCAAGTTACTTTCACTAAAACATTCTAACATTTACGTACAATCAATGATCGAGGAAGATATAAAAAATGTCACAAAAATTTGCAGATAGAGGTCTTATTCGACGGATATATTTGAAAAATTTCGTGTAAGTATAAAAATATTTTCATTTTATAACACCAAAACTATTAAATATGTAAAATCTAAAATTTTAAGGTTCTGTTCATTTTACTATAGAAATAAAACAATTGACATTCTAAACCTACTAATTTATTGTACCAACAGCACTTATGACGAAGTTGAAATAAAGCCAGGTCGGAATCTCAATCTAATTATCGGTGCAAATGGAACCGGAAAATCAACAATCGTCTGCGGTATCGTTCTCGGTTTAGGCGGAAAAACAAGCGTGATCGGCAGAGCAAAATTAGTCGGAGAATTCGTCAAAGCTGGCAAAAGTTCTGCAGAAATTAAAATCGAATTGCAAGACACCAGTTCAAAATACATCACAATCACTCGAATATTCAATAAAGAAAGCACCACGACATGGATGATAGACGAAAAACCTTCGAGTATGAAACAAGTCCAAGAAATCATGAAAAACATGAACATTCAAGTAGACAATCTTTGCCAGTTTCTACCGCAAGATAAAGTTCAAGATTTTTCAAAATTGTCACCGCAAGAATTACTAGTCGAAACTGAACGTTCTGTCGGTGATCCAAAATTGTTGGAATATCACACGCATTTAAAAGACTTGCGTGGCAATTTAAAACTTATGGAAGAAGATTTAGAGAGTAAAAATGCAACATTGGAACAACAAAAGCAACGTTACGATAGCCTAAAAGAAGAAGTAGGGAACATAAAAGAAAAGAAAGCTATCAAAAAGAAAATACAAACATTAAAACAAAAAAAAGCATGGATGCAATACGAAGATTCTCGTCGAGAACTCGTAGAAGTAAATTTCAACTTGAAATTCCTAATTTTAACAATTTTGTAATCATAATTTTGTTTTAGGCCAGAAAAGGAAGAGACGATGCAGCACTAAAAATGAAAGAATTAGACGAAAAGTTAAAACCGTTTACCCAAGTTATTTCAAATTTAAAAACCGAAATAAGAACTCTCGAACGATCAGTAAAAGATCAAGTAAGTTACAAAAATCATTTAAAATCGATACATTTTAACATAATCATTTTTTTTAGACGATTCAAGTTAATGCCAAATCGACACGAGTTAAAACATTACTAGACGATGCAGAGAAATTTGAAATTTGTATCGCAGAAGCTGAGAGTACCTGCGACGAAAGAATAAAAGCCGAACAAAATCGTGACGAAGAAATTAATCGAAACGAACAACAAAAAAGTAAACTGGATAACGATCTTCAACACATGATCACAGAATTTGGAACTGGTAAAAATTCATCTTTGTTACATCAAAAAATTAATTGGATTTCATTTTTAAATTTGATTTTATAGAAACAGAATTGAAAGACGAACAATTAAAAGTTATGCCGTTAATGGATGCGGAACGGAACGTAATGAATAACATTAAAAATCGTTCGATGAGGTTAAAGCAACAACAGGATCAGTTGGACATGCAAGTTCGAGGTCTCGAAAGAGAATTGCAAATGGGAAAAAACGTCGAAGACAAAAGAATGGAAATGTTGCGACATAAAAATCCAGAAGCGTACAAAGGTGTTATGTGGTTACGAGAAAATCGAGATAAATTTTCATGTCCGGTTCATGAACCGATGTTCTTAAAGATTAATATTAAGGACGCAAAGTATTCGAAATACTTTGAAAATATCATTCCAATGCGGGATCTTGTAGCTTTTGTCTGCGAAGACAAACGAGATATGAATTTGTTGCTGAAATATCTCAGAGACGAACAAAGAATCAAAGTAAACGCAATCCATTCTGATCCGCATCGAGAGGTGCAAATGGCTCCGCATGTTCCGCTGAATCAAATTCAACCTTTTGGTTTCGAACATTACTTGATCTCTCTGATCGATGCACCTCCTGCGATCATTAATTATTTGGTTACAATGTACAGGATTAATGATATTCCTATTGGAAATAATCAGGTTTCAAATAATCTGGACGAAGCTTCGCAGTATTTATTCAGATTTTTTACTCGTTAGTATTTTAATAGTTGTGAGTGACGTCTGTATGGGGATTAATGTAATTTTTATTTTTTAGCTTCGGAAAGTTATTCTGTTAGTCATTCGAAGTATACGGGAGAAAAAAGAATTGGGAAAAATCGTATTTATCCTTCTGGTGTACTTTCAATTACGCTTGATACTGCAAAATTACATGCAATTAGCGAACAGTAAGTTAAAGGAGTCGCAGTTGGAATATTTATTTTTTAGTTAACGAAATGACAATTTTTATACTTCATTTTCAATCAAGTATTTCTTATGAAAATCAAAGTTGAAAACAATTATCCTACTGTTTTCGACGTCGCTCTTCAAGATTCCGAGGTCAAAATTGAGTTTCAGTCATCAGAAATTCCAATATGGCGCCGAATTTTTAAAAAAATTTAAAAAATTGAAAATTTTTTGTTTTATCAATTTTTTTCGAGCTACAGTAGGACCTCTCTTATTCTAATTAGTAATGTTTTTCAAGATGGCGCCGACCTCTCTTATTCTAATTTCCCCCTTAGCCCCACTTACTTTGCTTGCGAGCTTGTGATTCGTGGACAATATTTTTCGTTGACTTTTCGTGTGATAGTGGGGGAACGATTAGAATAAGAGAGGTCCTACTGTATTAAAACATTGGAATTTTATTCAAAACCTTGCATAATGGTGCATAAAATAGTTGAATTTTAAGAAAAAATGTTACTTTTATATCCAACATCATTCTAACTACAGTACTCCTTCCCTTATTCTAATGTCTTCCCTTATTCTAATTTTTTCTCTTCTCCTATTCTAATATTTCCCTTCACGCGTTCTCCCCACTGCCATGTGTGGACGTGTGGATTTTCTATAAATACAAATAACGGCGCATGCGCAACAAAAGAAAAAGAGACAAAAGTCTAAGTAGTGGGGGCGAGGAGAAAATTAGAATAAGGGAAGAAGGCCGCCATCTTGCCTGAATGTACAAATTAGAATAAGGGAAGGGCTACTGTACCTCAAAATGGCGTCAACAATGAAAATTTCTTTGAGAAATTTCTGGACGTTCTAACTCAAAAACTACGAACTTTTTAAACAAAATGCCCAGAATGAAAAGTTCTTAAAATTCATCAAGCGATATAGTGGAATTTTTTCAGATTTTTATGATGACATTTTGAGACATTTTTTTCAAAATTCTTATTTATTTACAAAAATTTCTTTAAAATATTTAGTGTATTTCTGATGAATTCTAAGAGTTATTTGTTCTTTGCAATTTTTTCGAAAAGTTGATAGTTTTCTAGGAAATGAATTTCAAATATTGTAGTTTTTTTCCCCCCCAAAAACTGTCAAATTTTAAAAAAAATTGCAAAGAACAAAAAACTCGTAGAATTCATAAATGAATACACCAAATTTTTTTCAAAATTATAATTTATTTATGAAAAATTTTTTTCAAAATTATAATTTATTTTTGAAAAATTATGAAAAAAATTCAAATATTATAGTTCCCCCCCAGCCCCCCAAAAACTGTCAACTTTTGGAAAAAATTGCAAAGAACAAAAAACTCGTAGAATTCATAAGTGAATACACCAAATTTTTTTCAAAATTATAATTTAATTATAAAAAATTTTTTTCAAAATTATAATTTATTTATGAAAAATGGTTTTCAAAATTATAATTTATTTATGAAAAATTTCTGGACGCTCTAACTCAAAAACTACGAACTTTTTTTAAAAAAATTCCCAGAATGAAAAGTTCTTAGAATTAATCGAGAAATATAGTGGAATTTTTTCAAAATTTTTAGATGACATTTTGAGACATTTTTTTTCAACATTTTTTCCAAAATTGTAATTTATTTACAAACAATTTTGAAAAAAATATAGTGTATTTCTGATGAAATCTAAGAGTTATTTGTTCTTTGCAATGTTTTCGAAAAATTGATAGTTTTCGAGGAAATGAATTTCAAATATTGTAATTTTTTTCCCCCCAAAAAACTGTCAAATTTTAAAAAAATTTGCAAAGAACAAAAAACTCGTAGAATTCATAAGTGAATACACCAAATTTTTTTCACATTTTTTCCTAAATAAATTATAATTTTACAAAGAATTTTTCATAAATAAATTTTTAATAAAAAAATTGAATAAAAAAAAAAACAACAAATTTTTTTCAGAATTTTTCATAAATAAATTATAATTTTAGAAAAATTTTTCATAAATAAATTTTTAATAAAAAAATTGAATAAAAAAAAAAACAAATTTTCAGAATTTTTTATAAATAAATTATAATTTTAGAAAAATTTTTCATAAATAAATTTTTAATAAAAAAATTGAATAAAAAAAAAAACAAATTTTTTCAGAATTTTTCATAAATAAATTATAATTTTAGAAAAATTTTTCATAAATAAATTTTTAATAACAAAATTGAAATAAAAAAAAAAAAAAAAATTTTTTTCTGAATTTTTCATAAATAAATTTTTAATAAAAAAATTGAATAAAAAAAAAAAAAATTTTTTTCTGAATTTTTCATAAATAAATTTTTGATAAAAAAATTGAATAAAAAAAAAAAACAAATTTTTTCAGAATTTTTCATAAATATATGATAATTTTAGAAAAATTTTTCATTAATAAATTTTTAATAAAAAAATTAAAAAAAAAAAAAAAAAAATTTTTTTCTGAATTTTTCAGAAATAAATTTTTAATAAAAAAATTGAATAAAAAAAAAAAAAACAAATTTTCAGAATTTTTTATAAATAAATTATAATTTTAATTATAATAATAAATTATAATTTAATAAAATTAGAGTTTTTTGTTATTTGCAATTTTTTCCAAAAGTTGACAGTTTTTGGGGGGAAAAAAACTATATTATTTGAAATTCATTTCCTCGAAAACTATCAACTTTTCGAAAAAATTGCAAACAACAAAAAACTCGTAGAATTCGTAAGTGAATACACCAAATTTTTTTTCATAATTTTTTGTAAATAAATTTTGAAAAAAATGTTGAAAACAAATTTCTCAAAATGTCATCACAAAAATCGGAAAAAATTCTACTATATTTCTCGATTAATTCTAAGAACTTTTCATTCTTAGCATTTTTTTATAACAGCATGTAGTTTTTGAGTTAGAACGTTCAGAAATTTTTCAAAGAAATTTTCATTGTTGACGCCATTTTGAGGTCGTTACAATGATGTGGGGTATAAAAGTAAAATTTGTCCTTAAAATTGAAGTATTTTGTTCACCTTTCTTCAGAGTTTCAATAGAATCCCAATATTCTAATAGCTCGAAAAAAATTGATAAGTATAAAAAATTCCCAATTTTTTGGAAATTTTTTTCATATTCGGCTCCATATTGGAATTTCTGATGGCTAAAACTCAATTTCGACCTCGGAATCTTGAAGAGCGACCTTGAAAACAATAGGATATGTACCTTTCAATTGTTTTCAACTTCGATTTTGATATCAAATACTTGATTGATAATGAAGTATAAAAAATGACATTTCAGGCATTAATGGGTTAATTAAAAATGTTTTTTTTTTTTAGAGTATCGTCTATAAAAGACCAAAGAGAAGAAATTGTGGAACATATTAAACAACAAGATGTTCAGTATAGACAAGTTCAAGTGAAAGTAGAAGAGTATCGAGCTATACGACATCGCTGCCAACAAAATCTCGAACAAATTCAAGGATTGAAATCAAAGATAAATTTGTGCGGTCGAACGATCGAGAATTTAAAATCTGATAGGATGAGCCTGGAATCTATTAAAGAAATCTACAAACAAGAAATTATGGTAAGATAAAAGTAGTTTTAAGCCTTTAACGCCGGGAAGGACACTTTTTTCCAACTATTTTCAACGTTAATTTTCTTTACTACTATGGGTGTAAAATAAAATCGGAATAACCATGTTTTACGTATTTGGGATCGCTCTTTCTGAATCTGCCAATAAAATTGCAAAAAAATGAATTTTCAAAAAGTTTCGGCCATTTTTCTGAAAAAAATTGGAATTTTTGTCAATTTTGTTTCAAAAATTTTTTTTTTTTCATACGGCAAGTATGAACACTGTTTCACATAAAATATCGCGTCTGCAATGTCTAAGCTTCAAAATGGTGAAACGTAATTTTGAAAATTTCAAGATGGCGGATCCAAAATGGCGACGAAAGAATTTTTTTTTACCAAATAGTAATATTCAGTGTCTGTTTCATTAAAAAAAAATTTCTTTTTAATGACACTGTGTATCGATATATTTTTTGGGTCGCCGATCACGAATCTGAAGTCCGATTTCAAAAATTCAAAATGGCGGATCCAATATTGCTGACGATATTTTCAAAATTAATCGAATTATTTAACTTTAGTAAAGTTCCCGAAATTTAAGTGATTGTACTACTTGACTTTTCTCGTTTCTTCATAACACTTACATTTTCATAAATTTGTATTAAATAATTACAATATTACAAAAAAAAAAATAATAAAGACGAAAATAAAAAAAAATATTAAAAATTTCTCTTTTCAATATCAAATAAATGGTCAAGAATTAGAAGTTGTACATACTATAAAGGATTTAGGTGTTCATATTGACTCAAAACTCTGCTATAATGCACATCTCAAGATAGTGGTAAATAAGGCATATAAACAATTAGGTTTTCTTATTCGTTCAACAAAATTTTTTAAAGACATCTCGGTTATCATAAAATTATATAAGACATTGGTTTTGCCTAATATTTTATATGCCTCACCTATTTGGACTCCCTATACAGGTGTTGGTATAAAGTTACTAGAGTCGGTGCAGCATAGATTTTTGCGCTTCCTTATGTTTAAAATTGGTCGCCCTATGGCATTCAGTTCTCATGACTATCATGATGCTTCCATTTTTTTCAATTTGTCAACAATTAAATCTATTCACACAGTTAATGACAGCATTTACACCAGAAAGGTTTTATTTGGACAAATATTATCGGAGGATGTTAGAAAACTTTTTTTATATCGTTCCGTTCCATACACGTGTCGCTCATCCAGAATATTAGTTGAATGTAATAGTAGAACGAACTACCATTTTAATTCGACGGTTGTACGTTTAACAAGGAAGTGGAACTCCTTACCACATCGTATCACTAATGCAAACTCTATATCTTTATTTATTTATAAATGTAGAGAACTATTTTTTTCATTTTACGAGTGATAATTGTTATATTTCATATTGTTTATTTACTTCGATTATTAATTATGTTATTTTTAAGTTTTATATTTTTATAATTAATTTTTAGTCTTCTATCTATGTACATTTGATACTACTTAATTATGTATAATGGGACGGTTAACACCCGTTTCATAAAAAAAAAAAAAAAAAAAAAAAATTAAAACTCTCTCTGAAAATACGAAAAAAGATTTAAAAATAACAGTTAAAAAAAAAACAAAAAAAATGGTTTTCAATAGCTAAAGAACGTGGAACATTTTATCGAAAAATTAAAACTTCAAAATATGCTAAGTTGGGCTATAACTCAAATGGGTTTGTCCCCGAGTAGTAATTTTCAAAATAATTCGACCAATTTTGAAAATATCGTCCGCCATATTGGATACGCCATTTTGAATTTTTGAAATTGGACTTCAGATTCGTGTTCAGCCACTGTAAAAACCCCACAGTAGTAATTTTCAAAATAATCCGACCAATTTTGAAAATATCGTCCGCCATATTGGATCCGCCATTTTTAATTTTTGAAATCGGACTTCAGGTTCGTGATCGGCGACCCAAAAAATATATAGATATCAAGTGTCATTAAAGAGACATTTTTTTTTTAATGAAACAGACACTAAATATTATTATTTCATAAAAACAATTCTTTCGTCGCCATTTTGGATCTACCATCTTGAAATTTTCACCATTTTGAGCTTAGACAGTGTTCTGGTTACTTGCCGTATGAAAAAAAAAATCATTTTTGAAACAAAATTGTCAAAAATTCCTTTTTTTTTTTCAGAAAAATGGCCGAAACTTTTTGAAAATTCATTTTTTTGCAATTTTATTGTCAGATTCAGAAAGAGCGATCCCAAATACGTAAGACATGGTTATTCCGATTTTATTTTACACCCATGGTAGTAAAGAAAATTAATGTTGAAAAAAAGTGTCCTTCCCGGCGTTAAAGGGTTAAAATGAATCGTTGAAGTTAAATTTTTAATTATTTCAGACGTTAATAGATAAACAACTCGAAATTTATAGTCGATACAATAGCGAATTAGATTATTGTATAAAAAGTATCATGTTAAACGAAGAATTGAAATTGAAATATAAAGTCGAGCAAGATAGACTCGCAGCGAAAGAAAATGGTTCTCAAGAATTAAAAAATGAACTGCATCAAGCAGAGGCACGGTTTAAAGAACTCGATAGAGAGTTACAACCGCTTAAGAATCAGACGCAAAAACTTTATGCTTCAGCATTGGAAAGCACTGACGGTATCGGCAATAATCATCCAGATTTTAATAAGATTAAAACAGCATTTTCAAAATTACCGCCAACAATTCAAGAAATTAATGAAGAAATACAAAATAATCTACTTAAGATTAACTTTATGAAAGGCGACGACGGTCAAAATGTGAGTAACAGATTTTTATTGTTTTACGTTGTCGTATTATATTTAATATCAATTTTTAGATTTTAAAAGAATACGAAAATTTGAAAGAAACTATCGAAAGGCTTACAAGAGATTTACAAGTAAGAAAAGATAAACTTGACAACATGACGAAGGATACTGAAACAATAAAAGAAAAATGGCAACCGATGCTTGAGGAACTCGTAGATAGAATAAATACGAATTTTAGCAAATATTTTTCTGAAATGAAATGCGCAGGAGAAGTTTCGTTAGTTCATGGTGAAAATGCTGTAAGTATTTTTAAAATCTTTTATTTCGGATTGAATGTTAAATATTGTTTGTTTACAGATGGATTATGGTTTGTATGGCCTCAAAATTAGAATAAAATTTAGAGATGCTGATGAATTGCAAGAATTAACGAGGCATCATCAAAGCGGTGGTGAAAGAGCTGTTACAACCGCAGTTTACATGATTGCGTTACAAGAATTAACTCGAGTGCCATTCCGTTGCGTAGATGAAATTAATCAGGTAATTTTTAAAAAGTGTAATTGCATACGGAAGAGTTATTTAAAATTGAATTCAATTAATTTATTTAAAATTGAATACAATTCTATTCAATTGAATTCAAGTTATTTAAAATTCAATTCAATTCTATTCAATTGAATTCTAGTTATTTAAAATTCAATTCAATTCTATGCAATTGAATTCAAGTTATTTGAATTGGAATTCAATTAATTTATTTCAAATTGAATTCAATTAATTTATTTAAAATTGAATTCATTTTCCTTAAAATTAAATTCAATAAATTTATTTAAAATTGAATTCTATTAATTTATTTAAATTTGAATTCAATTTTATTCAATTGAATTCAAGTTATTTGAAATTGAATTCAATTAATTTATTTAAAAATCAATTCAATTTACTTAAAATTAAATTCAATTAATTTATTTAAAATTCAATTCAATTTACTTAAAATTAAATTCAATTTATGTAAAATTCAATTCAATTTATGTAAGATTAAATTCAATTAATTTATTTAAAATTGAATTCAAGTTATTTGAAATTCAATTCAATTTTATTCAATTGAATTCCAGTTATTTGAAATTGAATTCAATTAATTTATTTAAAATTCAATTCAATTTACTTAAAATGAAATTCAATTTATGTAAAATTGAATTCAATTTATGTAAGATTAAATTCAATTAATTTATTTAAAATTGAATTCAAGTTATTTGAAATTCAATTCAATTTTATTCAATTGAATTCAAGTTATTTGAAATTGAATTCAATTAATTTATTTAAAAATTAATTCAATTTACTTAAAATTAAATTCAATTAATTTATTTAAAATTCAATTCAATTTACTTAAAATGAAATTCAATTTATGTAAAATTGAATTCAATTTATGTAAGATTAAATTCAATTAATTTATTTAAAATTGAATTCAAGTTATTTGAAATTCAATTCAATTTTATTCAATTGAATTCCAGTTATTTGAAATTGAATTCAATTAATTTATTTAAAAATCAATTCAATTTACTTAAAATTAAATTCAATTTATTTAAAATTCAATTCAATTTACTTAAAATGAAATTCAATTAATTTAAAATTGAATTCAATTTACTTAAAATTAAATTCAATTTATTTAACATTGACTACAATTAATTTATTTAAAATTGAATTCAATTTTATTCAATTGAATTCAAGTTATTTGAAATTAAATTCAATTAATTAATTTAAAATTGAATTCAATTGAATTCAAGTTATTTGAAATTGAATTCAATTAATTTATTTAAAATTCAATTCAATTTACTTAAAATTCAATTCAATTAATTTATTTAAAATTCAATTCAATTTACTTAAAATTAAATTCAATTTATGTAAAATTGAATTCAATTAATTTATTTAACATTGAATACAATTAATTTATTTTAAATTGAATTCAATTAATTCATTTAAAATTAAATTCAATTAATTTATTTAAATTTGAATTCAATTAATTTATTTAAGTTACGAATTCAATTAATTTCTTTAAAATTGAATACAATTTATTTAAAATTAAATTCAGTTAATTTATTCAAAATTAAATTCAATTAATTTATGTAACATTGAATTCAAATAATTTATTTAATTTACGAATTCAATTAATTTCTTTAAAATTGAATTCAATTAATTTATTTAATTTACGAATTCAATTAATTTATTTAAAATTGAATTCAATTAATTTATTTAATTTACGAATTCAATTAATTTCTTTAAAATTGAATTCAATTAATTTATTTAATTTACGAATTCAATTAATTTCTTTAAAATTGAATTCAATTAATTTATTTAATTTACGAATTCAATTAATTTATTTAAGTTACGAATTCAATTAATTTATTTAAAATTGAATTCAATTAATTTCTTTAAAATTGAATTCAATTAATTTATTTAAGTTACGAATTCAATTAATTTCTTTAAAATTGAATACAATTTATTTATAATTAAATTCAATTTATTTTTAATTAAATTCAATTTATTTTTAATTAAATCCAATTAATTTATTCAAAATTAAATTCAATTAATTTATGTAACATTGAATTCAATTAATTTATTTAAAATTGAATTCAATTAATTTATTAAACATTGAATACAATTAATTTATTTAAGTTACGAATTCAATTAATTTATTTAAGTTACGAATTCAATTAATTTATTTAAAATTGAATACAATTAATTTATTTAATTTACGAATTTAAAAATATTTCAGGGAATGGATGCAGCTAACGAGAAAAGAGTATTTGAATTAATCGTTAGCATAACAGGAAAGAAAAACAGCGCCCAGTATTTTCTACTAACTCCAAAAGTAAGTTTTTACTTTTTATAAGTTTCATGATTTAATTAAATAAACAATTTTTTCTGTGCAGTTATTACACGATTTAAAGTACGACAACTCGGTAACAGTACTTACTGTATTTAACGGACCGTTCATGATTCCGCATACAGAATTCGATATGACTGATTACTGCGCACATGTCACCGAAGCTCTCAGTGGCAGATAATTGTACACTTAATTAAAAAATATTTCATAAGTATCCGTAAAGTGTCTTACAGTATTGCTAAGTATACTGTTTATATATTTATAGTAAACAGATTTATTGCGCTAAACAAGTAAATTGTTGAATTATAATAAAACTTTATTTATTTTAAATATTAAAGAGTGTTTTAGTTTGTCATACTGTGCTATTATTATTACCGTACTTCCTTTACCAAATTTGACATACGCTAAGTCCTCCGCTGCGGCGAGAATTTCACAAAATTGCTCAAAATGCGGCAAAAAAAGATTTGGTTAGATTTTACGCTAACTTGGTGTCTATAGGGTTTTTTTGTGACGTTGATTACGAATCTGAAGTTAGATTTCGAAAATTCAAAATGACGGATTCAATATGGAAGACAAATTTTCTAAATTCCGATCGTTTTGCCCGACTCTTGTTTCTCGTTGGTTTTTGGGACCGCGAATACGAATTTGAAGTCAGATTTCGCAAATTTAAAATGGCGGATTTAATATCGCGGACAAATTTTCTAAATTCCAAATATTTTGAGTGATACTTTTTCTCAGGGGTTTTTAGGACCTCGAATACGAATTTAAAGTCAAATTTTGCAAATTCAAAATGGCGGACAAATTTTCTAAATTCCAATAATTTCGATCGACTCTTATTACTCGGAGGTTTTCGGAGTCGCTGATTACGAATCTGAAGTCAGATTTCGAAAATTCAAAATGGAGGATTCAATATGGCGGACACATTTTCTAAATTCCAATCATTTCGGTCGACATTTGTTACTCGGAGGTTTTCGAGGTTACTGATTACCAATCTGAACTCAGATTTCGCAAATTTATAATGGCGGACTAATTTTCTAAATTCCAACTTTATTGTCCTTGATATATGTTACTCGGAGGTTTTCGGGGTCACTGATTACGAATCTGAAGTCATATTTCGCAAATTCAGAATGGCGGATTCAATATGGCGAACAAATTTTCTACATTCTAGGTGTATTGTCCTTGATACATGTTTCTCGGGGGTTTTTGAGACTGCTAATACGAATTTGAAGTCAGATTTCGCAAATTCAAAATGGCGGATTCAATATGGTGGACAATTTTTTTAAATTACAACAATTTTGCTTGATACTTTTTCTCAGGGGGTTTTCGAGATCCTCTAATACGAACTGAAAGCCAGATTTCGAACATTTAAAATGGCGGACAAATTTTCTAAATTCAATCATTTCGCTCGACTCATATTACTCGGAGGCTTTCGGTTGATTACGAATCCGAAGTCAGATTTCGAAAATTCAATATGACGGACAAATTTTCTAAATTCCAACTATATTGTCTTCGTCACATGTTTCTCGAAGTTTTTTGGGACTGCGAATACGAATTTGAAGTCAGATTTGGCAAATTCAAAATGGCGGACAAATTGTCTAAATTCCAACTATTTTGTTTGATACTTTTTCTCGGGGGTTTTCGATACCTCGAATACGAATTTGAAGCTAGATTTCGAAAATTGGAAAAGGTGGATTCAATATGACGGACACATTTTCTAAATTCCAATAATTTCGCTGGATTCTTATTACTCGGAGGTTTTTGGAGTCGCTGATTACAAATCTGAAGTCAGATTTCGAAAGTTCAAAATGGAGGGATTCAATATGGCGGACAAATTTTCTAAATTCCAACTGCATTGTCCTCGAAACATGTTTCTCGGAGTTTTTTGGGACCGCGAATACGAATTTAAAGTCATATTTCAAACATTCAAAATGGCGGAAAAATGTTCTAAATTCCAACTATATTGTCCTCGATACATGTTTCTCGGGGATTTTTGGACCTCGAACACGAATTTAAAGTCAAATTTTGCAAATTCAAAATGGGGGACAAATTTTCGGAATTCTAACTATTTTGCTTGATACTTATTCTCGGGGTTTTCGAGATCTCGAATACGAATTTAAAGTCAGATTTCGAAAATTGAAAATGGCGGACACAATTTCTAAATTCCAATCATTTCGCTAGACTCTTATTACTCGGATGTTTAGGAGTCGCTGATTACGAATCTGAAGTCAGATTTCGAAAATTCAAAATGGCGGATTCAATATGGCAGACGAATTTTCTAAATTTGAACTTTATTGTCCTTGATACAGGTTTCTTGTGGGTTTTTGGGACCGCGAATACGAATTTGAAGTCAGATTTTGCAAATTCAAAATGGCGAATCCAATATACTGGACAATTTTTTTAAATTACAACAATTTTGCTCGATACTTTTTCTCATGGGGTTTTCGAGATCTTCTAATACGCATTTAAAGCCAGATTTCGAAAATTAAAAATGGAGGATTCAATATGGCGAACACATTTTCTAAATTCCAACTATTTTGCTTGAGACTTGTTTCTCGTTGGTTTTTGGGACCGCGAATACGAATTTAAAGTCAGATTTCGAACATTCAAAATGGCGGACAAATTTTCTAAATTCCAACTATTTCGCTTGACACTTTTTTCTCGGGTGTTTTTGGGACAGCGATTATGAATCAGAAATCATATTTAGAAAATTAAAAATGGCGGATTCAATATGGCGAACAAATTTTCTAAATTCCAACTATTTTGCTTGATACACGTTTCTCGGAGGTTTTTGGGACCGTAAATATGAATTTAAAGTCAGATTTCGAAAATTTAAAATGTCGGATTCAATATGGCGGACACTTTAATTAAAATTCAAACTGATTAAGAATCTTATGTCAATTTTTGCATGTTCAACATTGCGGCAATTTGTTATTTGTAGGTCTCTTGTAGAGCGCAGGACCGCTCGCTTTGTTACCTGACAATAATGCTGCTTGTGGCAAGTTGCTAGAACAATAGAAACACATATTTATACCAAATTTGTCGTTTGTACCAAAAACTTCTTCGATTCTTCAGCTACAAATCTATATTTTTAGTTTTTATAGATATTTTACAGAGTTTATTATCTATCCAGATTGTCCCATATAAATTCCACATTTTTTTAATGTACTCCCGAGTTATAGTATTACATGTGGGACAGAACACTGATTTCTAGAGTTTAAAATTTTACAGTTTTTATTTTAAAAACCAAAACTATAAAACAAAAATAATACAACAAAAACCTGTAAACAAAAATACAAAAAATATATAAAAAATATTAAAAAAGTGCACTTTGAGACCTTTCTCGAATCTTCTCGTAGTAAAGTGTGTAAGTAAATATTGTACATCGAAGCTAAATGAGGGAAGGTTAACCTAATTTTTTTAAAAAGTTACCCGCGGCATTGGATCCGCCATTTTGAATTTTCAAAATATATCAGATTTTTTATCAGCAACCTCGAAAAATCCTCAATGTAACAAGTTTCAAGCAAAATTGTTCGATTTTTTGAAAATTTGTCAGCCATATTGCATCCACCATTTTGAATTTTCAATATATATCATCATATTTGACCTCGAAAACCACTGAGTCGCAAGTTTAAATCGATTTCATTAATTTTTAATGCAGAAATTGACCTAATACGGCGTCATAGCTCATGACAAAGATTTTTACAAAATCGTAAAAACAACATATTTTAAGAACTTGTATCTTTTTTTTGACATCATGTTTTTAAAAAAGGACAACGGCATGTTGTTCGGTATGCTTTAGACTGTCTAGAAATGGTCGAGTTTTTAAATTGGATACATTATTGACTTCATTAGACTAATTTATGTCATGACAAAGATTTGCGTTTTCGCCGCAGTTTAATAAAAGTCCTAAATTTGTCATTTATTACAAAGATCTTTGTCATCCACACCGAAAGGGTTAAATCCTGTATGAACTTTTCTGACATGTAAGTATTGCTTACGTTTCTTTGTTTGTTGCGTTAAAATGTGCCTTATTGGTAAGTATTTCATTTATATAATTAAATATTTGCATTGGGTAAAAATTCCTGAAGTGGCCCCATCTATTTTAGCAAAGTTGCAAATCTTGAAATTAATCATTGCATTTTAAAATGAGTGAGAGTGATTCTTGTTGGTTTTTGCACGCTGAACAAGGCCGGGGAACAAAGTTCCGAAAATCAACACACTGAAAGGCCAAAATTTTGATATAGCATGGCTCCTGCATGATTTTTTTTACTTTGTCTTTGAAAATTTGGAAAAAAGAAAGCAAATTAAAATACCTTGGACTCATGCAATACCGAAATTTTATCCTTTCGGGGTTGTGATTTTCGGAACTTTTTTCCCTCGCCCTGAACAAGAATCTGTTATCCAAAATGGTCCATGACGTCAGGATTTTTAGTAATTCTAGGTCAAACGTCCCAAAAATGGCTATTTTTGCCATATTTTTTCAGTTTTTTCTTTAATTTTCTATATTGCATTCATATAGTATGCATTATTGTCGTCAGCTTTAAACCCCTTTTTTTAAATTAATTTGCGATGATTTTTAAAGAAGTTATCAATATTTGAATTTATGAGATTTGACCACATTAACCCTCTTGTGCACGAGTTTTTAGCTGAGAAAAAATTTTGATTTTAATAAAACTTGGTATTTAGAGGTATTCGGGGTATAATTAAACAATTTTTTAAAAATTCGTCCACCATATTGGATACGCCATTTTAAATTTTGTAATTCCGATTTCAGATTCGCAATCAGCGACCCAAAAACCGCCTAAATGCAAAGTTATATTAAAATTCAACAATTTAAAAAAATTCGTCCGCCATATTCGATCCGCCATGTTGAATTTGTAATTCGGACTTCAGATTCGTAATCAGCGACCCTAGTCTCAAGGTACAGGTTATACGAAAATCCATCACTCTAAAAAATGTACGCATTTGAAAAAGTCTTTTTAGATGGAAAATCGTGCGCAGGAGGGTTAATGTGGTAAAATCTCATAAATTCAAATATGCAAAAATAATTTTTTTAAAATCATCGTAAATTAATTTTAAAATGCATAATACATGAAGGCAATATAGAAAATTAAATAAAAAATTTCGGTCTTCCCGAAAAAATTCCCAAAAGTGGCAAAAATAATAATTTTCGAACATTTGACCTAGAGTTACTCAAAATCCTGACGTAAGGGACTATTTTGGACATTAGATTTGTGTTTTGCGCGCAAAAAGCTACAAGAATCATCCTCACTTATTTTATAAACTAACCCTTGCAAAATATGTCTACCGAAGGATTTGCGAATATTTACTTTATTATATAAAAGTTATTGCTAATTAAAGTTTTATGCAACTTTTTTTTAAATGTCTATAGCTACTATTGTTTTTAATCAAATTTAATGCAGCTCAGTTGTTACGTGAAGAAACAAATGATCTTTTACTTGATCTGACAAAACTTAAAAAAATATTTAGAAAACTCATTTTTTAAACATTTGTTATAAACAAATGCGGTTTTAACTGTGTTCTACACACGATTTTTTGTGACTTTTTAATATTTAAGTTCCCAACAAACCAAAAAGTATACGAAAAATCTGTATACGATTTACAGTAGTCCTTCCCTTATTCTAATTTCCTTTATTCTACCCTCTTCTCTTATTCTAATTTTTTCTCTTCTCCTATTCTAATATTTCCCCTCACGTGTTCTCCCCACCACATTTATTACTTTCCTTAGAAGCACATATGACATATATAACTGTGCATGCGCTGCGAAAGAGAAAGAGAGAGGGAAAACGAGATAGCAAACGTTTAGTGGGAGAGAGGAGAAAATTAGAATAAGAGAAGAAGGTCGCCATCTTGCCTGACTGGACAAATTAGAATAAGAGAAGGACTACTGTAGTAGGAAATAAGACTTTCTTTCCCGCTCTTTCAGTTATACGAATGCGAGTGTATACGATACGCGATACATAAACGTACATAACCTCAAAGAAACGATTACATACTTTGGATTATCGAATGATTTGAACTCAAAACTCTAAAACAGAACGTTTCTTCCAGAATTATGAAATGCGGAAAACGATAAAAAACAGAACGCAAAATATCGATTCCGCATACTTCCTGGTTTATTGGGTTTTTGTCATGCTTAAAACGCTTTTGTTACGCATTTAAAAACTCGTTAGAATTTAACTATTATTTATTAACTTAAATAAAAATAGTTCTATTAACAGTGCACCTACAGGGTTTTTCTAATTGAAAAAGTAGTCGATAGAAAATATAGAAACTAAAATTTTCTCCAGATACTAACAAGGGGCTGTTAGCTGATATTGCTGGGCCTCGCATATGTTATTCTATATTAAAATCCATTATGTTCGTTTTTTTTTGCCAATGGATATTTGTTTACGAGTTATTAGCAATAAACAAATTATTTTAACAATTTCACAAGTCACAGTGACAATTCGTCAAATCAAGCTGAAATTTGTTACTCGGGGGTTTTTGAGGTCGCTGATTACGAACTATGATCAAACAAACCAAATTCAAAATGGTGGATCCAAAATGGCGGCCAACATTTTTAAGAAGTTATATTTAATTCGATTGAAATTTTTCACTCGGGAGTTTTTGAAATCCCTCCTACCGTACTGGGGCATTCCATGTGAAATCGCCAACGTTTCGGAGTCAAGTATTCAAAATTGAACTACGTTTAGAATGCGTAAAGATAAGCCTATCCTGTAAATTTCAGCTCAAAATATTAATTTGTTCAAAAGTTATTGATAAAAGTGTAAACGACAAAAATGAAATTTATTATTTTTTAAACGGCGATATCTCGAAAACTGTCATTCAGAGAAAAAAGTTTGGTAAACCTTCGGATTAGACACTTGTTCGAAATTGCAAAAAGTACAACACATTTTTTATGTATTTTTTCCTCCTGATCACGAATATAACAATAAAAAGTGGCGCTCGGCAAAACCTTGTCCGCCATCTTGAAAAAACCGCCAAAAAACGCGATTTTTTGCGGTTTTTTGCATTTATATTGAAAAATACGAGTCTGACAAAAAAATATGTCAAACAAAAAAGGTAGAGAATTGAATTCTCTGCAAAAAGGTTATATACATTTTTTTTCCTAATCGCAATGGAAAGCCCGCAAAATAGCGATATAAGTGACTAGTTATACGTTTGTGCGCCTTTAGCTAAGTTTCTCGCTAGTAAAGTGGATTTGAGTTTGCCTTATATGAGAGGTTAGGTTAGGTTAGGTTAGGTTAGGCCTGGAATGTGTGGCCCTCTAATCACTAATCGGTAGACTTACGGGTACTTGCGTGCGGGGGGGCTCCGCCCCCCAGACCCCCCTTTTTTATACTACCCTAACCTCTAACCAACCGATGTTAGTGATAATCAAACAGACCTGGAATGTGTGGCCCTCTAATCACCAATGAGTATAGTTAGAGGTGCTTGCGTGCTGGGGGGCTCCGACCCCCTGAACCCCCCTTTTTATAGTGGTGTAACCTCCAACCAACAGGTGTTAGTGATAATCGAACGGGCATAAAGTGTGTGTCCTGTAATTACCAATGCGTGGACATAAGAGACGCAAGAGATCGTTATTCTTAGGATTACCAACTTTCAGCGATATTTTACGGGCTTTCCATTGCGATTAGGAAAAAAAATGTATATAACCTTTTTGCAGAGAATTCAATTCTCTACCTTTTTTATTTGACATATTTTTTTCTCAGACTCGTATTTTTCAAGATAAATGCAAAAAACCGCAAAAAATCGCGTTTTTTGGCGGTTTTTTTCAAGATGGCGGACAAGGTTTTGCCGAGCGCCACTTTTTATTGTTATATTCGCGATCAGGAGGCAAAAATACATAAAAAATGTGTTGTACTTTTTGCAATTTCGAAAAAGTGTCTAATCCGAAGGTTTACCAAAAGTTTAATTCGAAAATGTGCAGAAATGCCTAAGTTTTGCACTGGTGTGAATGATATAAACAAAATATTATTGTTTATAACAAATGTTCAAGATTATTTTGTTGTAACTCAATTTTCGCTCGATATGCCATCTTTTTTCTTCTTGTGACATAAACTAAAGGTATTCGCAAAAGTGTACTGCATAACTACCGTACTGCGCAACTGAATTTTTTGTCCCAAAAAAATTATGATGTTTAGATTTACTGAATCTCTATGCCTGTAGAAGCGCTTCTGTATAAGTAAAATGTAATTTTCATATTTCTAAGTTTATTACCTTTGTATTAGTTTTGTTCATAGAACCTAATAACATATTGCGACAGAATAATATTAGTCACAATTTTGATGTCCACAGAAGATTTTATATAATTACAGTTTTTCAGTATTGCACGGCAGAAATGTTATCAGTTAAAATTTAAAAATTAAAAAGTTATAAAGGTTAAAAGTTAAAAGTTAAAAAGTTACAAAGTTAAAAGTTAACAAGTTAAAAGTAATTAAGTAATTAAGTTAAATTAAAAGTTAACGATCTAAAAAGTAATTAAGTTAAGTCAATATCAATTAACTTTTTAATTTCCTACTACCCAACCCTGTTCTAATGACATTGTTGAAATTTAGATAATGTATCACAACTCGTTGCTTAAAAATAATTTAATGCTTTAGAAACATAACCGTAATCAAGAAGATGTCACTGCCTGTTTAATCTCTGCAATTGCAAAGAATCATCTCGTTCACAGATGGAATATTTAAAAAGTCATCGTTGAGTATCAAATTTCATATATTGATAATAATATATTATTATCAGATATCAATAGAATATTCGAGCAATCAGATTACAAATTTTAATCCATTCCAATTTGTATTTCGAATCCATTAAAATGTATTAAAATAAATTCCATTTTAATTGTTCCTTTGAAATGGATCTTATTTATTCTTAATTGGGCGTCAGCAAGTCTTTAAGATTAAGGGACAAAATTCCAAACCATACACCACCTATTCGGGAGTTCCTCAAGGTTCTCATCCTTTTTTTTGTTATTTATCAATGATCTATGCGAGTGTACTACCTACTCTCAGATTTTGCACGGTGGTTCTCGATTGAATTCAACACCCTGACTTTCTTGCACCTCTGATTTTCTTGTTGGAATTGATTATGGGATATTTGAGGACCAATTTGCCACAAAATTTAAAATCGAAGAATGGCACTTTTTTTGGAGATTTTATGTTTTAATCCATAGTTTATATTTATATTTATATTTATATTCGTCGGGCACTTTAAAACCCCCTTAAATTTCCTACTTGACCGGCTGAACACTGTATCTCCTTAAGAGGGTTCTAAAGTGGTCCGCCGGTCAGGTAGGTAATTTCAATAAAAATAAATTAAAGATAACTGAATAAAATTTTCAAAATTCAGGCTCTGTAAAGGCAATCCTCATTACTTTAGACGGTTACCTATAAAATACCAAAGGTATTAATTGAGAACTGACCGAGAATTTTTTGAAATAAATAAAAACTCTCAATCAGTTCTCCATTAATATCGTTTTAATGTTTTAAGATACCGTCAATAGTAATCGGAATTGCCCCTACACAGCCTGAATTCTGATAAATCGATTCAATCATTGTTTATTTACGATTTTTAGTGAAGATTCCTACCCTATCTACAGAGTACTTTAGAACCCCCTTAAGAGGGTTCATATTACCAAAGACATAAATTGAGAATTGACCAAGAATTTTCGGAAACAAATAAAAATCACTTACAGTACAACCTTATTTCAACTGGTCATGGTTTTCAAGATGGCGCCGACCCCTCTTATTTGAAATTTCCCCTTACCCCCTTTCTCTACTTATCGCTTTAATAGTGGATAATAATATCTGATATCTTTTTATTTTTGTTAGACATCGTATATATTTTAGAGTTGAATTGTG